>CAWUFW010016301.1:0-316837 GCA_963921515.1 Calotriton arnoldi
ACATGTATTGCTAGGGGTCAGAAATCTGTCTGTGATGGTAGGCTGGCCTACAAAAGTCATCCAGCACAGTGGTAGTCTGTAGGTTTTCAGGGGGCACCTCTAAGGTGCTCTCTGGGTGCTTGTATTAATAAATCCATCACTGGAATAAGTGTTGGTTTAATAATACGAGATGTTTGATACCAAACATCTCTAGTTTCAGTGAAGCCATCGTCTAGCTGGGGAACTCGTAAATACCAGTGTCCAGAACATGTACTCAAAATGGCTATCCTGTTTATTTGTAATATCTAAGAATCAACTTAGACATCACAGGGGCATATCTGCTCATGCTATGTCCACACTTGTAGCATAGTGCACCCTGCCATAGGGCTGTAAGGCCTTCTGTAGGTGACTTACATATTCTGCGTGCAGTGTCTGCAGGTATGGCACACAGAAGGTGTGCCATGTCGTGTCTTCACTTTTCTCTGCACCATGGCACGCTGCCTGCAATGGCAGTTTCCTTATTGGTGCTGAGGGGTCCCTTAGGGTGGCACAATACCTGCTGCAGCCCTTAGGGACCCTCATTAGCCCCCATTTACTAGGGACTTACAAAGGGTGCTAAAGGTATTGCCAATTGGGGGAACAAATGTACAGTTCTAGGGAAAGATGTGGCACTGGGGGCCTGGATGGCAGGAACTCAGTGCACTTCTGTCAAAATTGCATCAGATACCAGGTAAAAAGCAGGGGTGACCATGTCAAAAGGGGCACTTTCCTACACCCACACTACCACAAAATAAAGCATTTGGGATTTTTATATAACGCCTGTAAATCAATAAGGGTTGCCTGGACTCTCTACACATTGTAACTTGTTTTGGTGCACTATATAGAGAGCCAGCTTACTACAGTGGTCCCTAGGCAGGATGGCGCAATCCTGTTCAGAAATGCCGACATCTTCGGTGAGGCCGATTTCTCTCTCTCTCTCTCCCCCTTTCAGTGCCAAATAAGAGGAAAGAAACATTGGGTGAATCGCCTGAACTTCCGGCACACCAGCCCAGTTCTATTTTCCTCAACGTCTTGGATTCAGACAAGGTGTTCTTGGAGGTAGAAGAGGCATCTGGGGTTGAGCAAATGTTTTAAAAAAGAAACCCAATAGGTCTTAGAAGGGTTGGTCGTGGATTACTCAGTGAGGTTTCACAACAACCACACTATATAATACACCCCATTTCCTCGCGGTTCGGGTTCTGTCACAATTTTGTCATTTTACTATCGATCATATCTCTCCTTGTTCTGAGTTGATGTCCCCTAAGCCTTCATGAAAATATGGCCAGCCTCTCTCGCTCTCTCTCCATATATATATATATATATATATATATATATATATATATATAATTCACTGAAAAAACCATAGGTTTTAGGGACAGTTATAGTTAGTTGGACATTTCACTCGTACAAAACCATAGAAATTCCCCCGTTATAGTTAGTTCAGCTAACTATAACTCACGCCCCGCAATGCACTGCTGATGACGTCACATATTACATCACTCATGACATGGTCAGTGACATCACTGATGACATCACTGATGACATCTCAAATGACATCACTGATGACATCACTGATGACATCATCCAGTGACTGTGTGTTTCTGTAAAGTTTAAATATGTTTAATATATATAGGGAAAGGTGTATTGAAGAATGAGTGGGTGTATAAGTGTCTGAATGGATGATTTAGTACGTGAGTGACTGACTCTACAAGTGAGTGATTAAATGTATCTTACTGAATGCATGGGTTAGTGACTAAACTGTGTGAATGTCTGTATCCGTCTGTCTGTTGGTTTGTAAGCGGCTGCATGGCTTTCTGAATAGCTACATGAGTGTCTACATGGGATATTGATTGATTGTCTGAGTATCTATATGGGTGCCTGAGTGTTTGTGTGGGTGGGGTGTGTGTGACTCTGTGCATAGATGTGTGAGTTGGTGATTCACTGGGTGCATGGTTTCAAGAGTGCATCTGTGATGGACTGTATGGGTGGGTGAGTGTGTGTATGGGTGTGTTAGTGATTGAATGTATATCTCAGTGGTACATGTGTGAGTAACTACATATGTGAAAGGCAGTATATATGTGTGTTGGAGTATATAAATGGCTATAAGTGAGAGTGTGTGATTGTGAGAGTGGCTGTATGGATGAGTGTGTACTTGTATCAGTGATTGTATAAGAGCGTAAGAATGTGCTAGTATTTGTATGAGTAAGTGAGCTGGTGTGTGTATAACTGTATAGGTGAGTAAATGGGTGTGTGATTAAGTTTTTTGCATGACTGACTAGGTGTGTGAGTACCTCTATGGATGAGTGGCGGTGTGTGAGTGTTTATATAGGTGTATGAGTGCATATGATAGTCCTGTACTGAGTGACTAAGTATGAGTGACTGTACGGGTGAGTGAGTGGATGTGTGTGTAGACCTAAGAATCAGTGAGTGGGTATGTAGTTTTTGGTGTTGGAGTGTCTATGATTTTGAGAATGGCAGTCTGTAATTTAGAGTGGGTGTATCAAAAGTTATATTAGGGTGTGAGAAGATGCATGAAATTATCACATGGATGATGTAATCAGTGATGTCATTTGAGATGTCATCAGTGATGTCATCAGTGATGTCACTGACCATGTCATGAGTGATGTAATATGTGACGTCATCAACAGTGCATTGCGGGCGCGAGTTATAGTTAGCTGAACTAACTATAACGGGGGAATTTCTATGGTTTTGTACTGAGTGAAATGTCCAACTAACTAACTGTCCCTAAAACCTATGGTTTTTTCAGTGAATTTCAAAGGTTTTTTAAATGCTAATTTCTAACTATAACGTGTCTGAAACCTATGGTTTTTTCAGTGAATTTCAAAGGTTTTTTAAATGCTAATTTCTAACTATAACGTGCCTGAAACCTATGATTTTTTAAGTGAATTTCAAAGGTTTTTTTAAATGCTAGTTTCTAACTATGCCTACAGAGGTAGGACATGTGAAGAAAGAAGAAAAACGCACAGAAAGAAGCAAAAGATGTGCAGAAAGAACCAACAGAGGAGCAGAAAGAGGCCTTGTTGCAAAATCATCCTGTGCCCACAACTTTTTCAGACGGGTACTGGTGGTAACTGACTCTGACTAACCAGAGCCAGTGATATGCTAAAAGACACTTAGAATACAGTGAAAACACCTACATACACTAGGGAACACTATGCGTTGGGGTACCCCTGTGATTAGCATGACCTCCTCTGCAAGTCCCTAGTACATAATAGGGCAGGGGGATTAAAACTACCTCTTAAAACGCGCTACAGGGCGCGTTTGCACAGTGGTGAAGGGAGGGGGCCTGAGGTGACATGTGTGCAAACGCACCCCGTGGCGCGTTTTAAGTTGCGGGATTAAGTCCCCTTGAATTCTGAGGGTCCCTGGGGCCCAACTAGCCCCCAGGTACCTACAGTTAGGACCACAGAGCTGAGTTGCAGAGAGGCGTTCCGAGGCCACGCACCTTTTTCACCTCTCTGCAACGCAACTCTGTTGTGCTTACTGAAGGTACCTGGTGGGCTAGTTGGCCCCCAGGGTCCCTCAGGATTCAAAGGGAATTAATTCCCCAACTTAAAACGCACCACAGGGCGTGTTTGCGCACATGTCACCTGAGGCCCCGCCCCTCCCTTCACCACTGTGCAAACGCGCCCGTGGTGCGTTTTAAGTTGGGGGATTAGGTCACCTTGAATCCTGAGGGTCCCTGGGGCCCAACTAGCCCACTAGGTACTTCCAGTAAGCACCACAGGCCTGCGTTGCAACGCCTGTAACAAATTGTGCAGTTGTGTTTAGGTAGTGAAGAGGGTCGTGCTGGGGGTAGTGTTTTAGGGTTTAGGGTAGTGCAGTGGTGTTTGTGTAGTGTAGGGGTCATGCTGGGGGTAGATTTAGGGTTTAGGGTAGTGCAGTGGTGTTTGGGTAGTGTAGGGAGTCGTGCTGGGGGAGTGTTTTAGGGTTTAGGGTAGTGCAGTGGTGTTTGGGTAGTGTAGGGGGTCGTGATGGGGGTAGTGTTTTAGGGTTTAGGGTAGTGCAGTGGTGTTTGGGTAGTGTAGGGGGTCGTGCTGGGGGTAGTGATTTAGGGTAGTGCAGTGGTGTTTGGGTAGTGTAGGGGGTACTGCTGGGGTAGTGTTTTAGGGTTTAGGTTAGTGCAGTGGTGTTTGGGTAGTGTAGGGGTACTGCTGGGGGTAGTGTTTTAGGGTTTAGGGTAGTGCAGTGGTGTTTGTGTAGTGTAGGGGGTAGTGTTTTAGGGTTTAGGGTAGTGCAGTGGTGTTTGTGTAGTGTAGGAGGTCATGTTTTAGGGTTTAGGGTAGTGCAGTGGTCTTTGGGTAGTGTAGGGAGTCGTGCGGGGGTAGTGTTTTAGGGTTTAGGGTAGTGTAGGGGGTCATGCGGGGGGTAGTGTTTTAGGGATTAGGGTAGTGCATTGGTGTTTGGGTAGTGTAGGGGTCATGCGGGGGGTAGTGTTTTAGGGTTTAGGGCAGTGCAGTGGTGTTTGGGTAGTGTAGGGGGTCGTGCTGGGGGAGTGTTTTAGGGTTTAGGGCAGTGCAGTGGTGTTCGGGTAGTGTAGGGGGTCGTGCTGGGGGAGTGTTTTAGGGTTTAGGACAGTGCAGTGGTGTTCGGGTAGTGTAGGGGGTCGTGCTGGGGGTAGTGTTTGAGGGTTTAGGGCAGTGCAGTCGTGTTCGGGTAGTGTAGGGGTTGTGCTGGGGGTAGTATTTTAGGGTTTAGGGCAGTGCAGTGGTGTTTGGGCAGTGTAGGGGGTAATGCTGGGGGTGGTGTTTTAGGGTTTAGGGCAGTGCAGTGGTGTTCGGGCAGTGTAGGGGGTCGTGCTGGGGGTGGTGTTTCAGGGTTTAGGGCAGTGCAGTGGTGTTCGGGCAGTGTAGGGGGTGGTGTTTCAGGGTTTAGGGCAGTGCAGTGGTGTTCGGGCAGTGTAGGGGGTCGTGCAGGGGGTGGTGTTTCAGGGTTTAGGGCAGTGGTGTTCGGGCAGTGTAGGGGGTCGTGCTGGGGGTGGTGTTTCAGGGTTTGGGGCAGTGCAGTGGTGTTCGAGCAGTAAAGGGGGTCGTGCTGGGGGTGGTGTTTCAGGGTTTAGGGCAGTGCAGTGGTGTTCGGGCAGTGTAGGGGGCGGTGCAGGGGGTGGTGTTTCAGGGTTTTGGGCAGTGCAGTGGTGTTTGTGCAGTGTAGGGGGTGCTGCAGGGGGTGGTGTTTCAGGGTTTAGGGCAGTGCAGTGGTGTTCGGGCAGTGTAGGGGGTGGTGTTTCAGGGTTTAGGGCAGTGCAGTGGTGTTCGGGCAGTGTAGGGGGTCGTGCAGGGGGTGGTGTTTCAGGGTTTAGGGCAGTGGTGTTCGGGCAGTGTAGGGGGTCGTGCTGGGGGTGGTGTTTCAGGGTTTGGGGCAGTGCAGTGGTGTTCGAGCAGTAAAGGGGGTCGTGCTGGGGGTGGTGTTTCAGGGTTTAGGGCAGTGCAGTGGTGTTCGGGCAGTGTAGGGGGCGGTGCAGGGGTGGTGTTTCAGGGTTTAGGGCAGTGCAGTGGTGTTCGGGCAGTGTAGGGGGTGCTGCAGGGGGTGGTGTTTCAGGGTTTAGGGCAGTGCAGTGGTGTTCGGGCAGTGTAGGGGGTCATGCAGGGGGTGGTGTTTCAGGGTTTAGGGCAGTGCAGTGGTGTTCGGGCAGTGTAGGGGTCATGCTGGGGCTGGTGTTTCAGGGTTTAGGGCAGTATAGTGGTGTTCGGGCAGTGTAGGGGGTCGTGCTGGGGCTGGTGTTTCAGGGTTTAGGGCAGTGCAGTGGTGTTCGGGCAGTGTAGGGGGTCATGCTGGGGCTGGTGTTTCAGGGTTTAGGGCAGTGCAGTGGTGTTCGGGCAGTGTAGGTGGTCATGCTGGGGCTGGTGTTTCAGGGTTTAGGGCAGTGCAGTGGTGTTCGGGCAGTGTAGGGGGTCATGCTGGGGGTGGTGTTTCAGGGTTTAGGGCAGTGCAGTGGTGTTTGGGCAGTGTAGGGGGTCATGCTGGGGCTAGTGTTTCAGGATTTAGGGCAGAGCAATGGTGTTCAGGCAGTGTAGGGGGTTTTGCTGGAGGTGGTGTTTCAGGGTTTAGGGCAGTGCAGTGGTGTTCGTGCAGTGTAGGGGGTGGTGTTTCAGGGTTTAGGGCAGTGGTGTTCAGGCAGTGTAGGGGGTCTTGCTGGGGTTGATGTTTCAGGGTTTAGGGCAGTGCAGTGGTGTTCGGGCAGTGTAGGGGGTCGTGCTGGGGGTGGTGTTTCATTGTTTAGGGCAGTGCAGTGGTGTTCCGGCAGTGTAGGAGGTCGTGCAGGGGGTGGTGTTTCAGGGTTTAGGGCAGTGCAGTGGTGTTCGGGCAGTGTAGGGGGTCATGCTGGGGGTGGTGTTTCAGGGTTTATGGCAGTGCAGTGGTGTTCGGGCAGTGTAGGGTGTCGTGCTGAGGGGTGGTGTTTCAGGGTTTAGGGCAGTGCAGTGGTGTTCGGGCAGTGTAGGGCGTCGTGCAGGGGGTGGTGTTTCAGGGTTTAGGGCAGTGCAGTGGTGTTTGGGCAGTGTAGGGGGTCGTGCAGGGGGTGGTGTTTCAGGGTTTAGGGCAGTGCAATGGTGTTCGGCCAGTGTAGGTGGTCTTGCTGGGGGTGGTGTTTCAGGCTTTAGTGCAGTGGTGTTCGGGCAGTGTATGGCGTCTTGCTGGGGGTGGTGTTTCAGGGTTTAGGGCAGTGCAGTGGTGTTCGGGCAGTGTAGGGGGTCTTGCTGGGGCTGGTGTTTCAGGGTTTAGGGCAGTGCAGTGGTGTTCGGGCAATGTAGGGGGTCGTGCTGGGGCTGGTGTTTGAGGGTTTAGGGCAGTGCAGTGGTGTTCGGGCAGTGTAGGGGGTCGTGCTGGGGCTGGTGTTTCAGGGTTTAGGGCAGTGCAGTGGTTTTCGGGCAGTGTAGGCAGTCGTGCTGGGGCTGGTGTTTCAGGGTTTAGGGCAGTGCAGTGGTGTTCGGGCAGTGTACGGGGTTGTGCTGGGGCTGGTGTTTCAGGGTTTGGGGCAGTGCAGTGGTGTTCGGGCAGTGTAGGGGGTGGTGTTTCAGGGTTTAGGGCAGTGCAGTGGTGTTCGGGCAGTGTAGGGGGTCGTGCTGGGGCTGGTGTTTCATGGTTTAGGGCAGTGCAGTGGTGTTCGGGCAGTGTAGGGGGTCGTGCTGGGGGTGGTGTTTCAGGGTTTAGGGCAGTGCAGTGGTGTTCGGGCAGTGTAGGGGGTCATGCTGGGGGTGGTGTTTCAGGGTTTAGGGCAGTGTAGTGGTGTACGGGCAGTGTAGGGGTCTTGCTGGGGGTGGTGTTTCAGGGTTTAGGGCAGTGGTGTTCGGGCAGTGTAGGGGGTCTTGCTGGGGGTAGTGTTTCGGGGTTTAGGGCAGTGCAGTGGTGTTCGTGCAGTGTAGGGGGTCGTGCTGGGGTGGTGTTTCAGGGTTTAGGGCAGTGCAGTAGTGTTCGGGCAGTGTAGGGGATCGTGCAGGGGTGGTGTTTCAGGGTTTAGGGCAGTGCAGTGGTGTTCGGGCAGTGTAGGGGGTCGTGCTGGGGGTGGTGTTTCAGGGTTTAGGGCAGTGCAGTGGTGTTCGGGCAGTGTAGGGGGTCGTGCAGGGGTGGTGTTTCAGGGTTTAGGGCAGTGCAGTGGTGTTCGGGCAGTGTAGGGGTCGTGCTGGGGCTGGTGTTTCAGGGTTTAGGGCAGTGCAGTGGTGTTCGGGCAGTGTAGGGGGTCTTGCTGGGGGTGGTGTTTCAGGGTTTAGGGCAGTGGTGTTCGGGCAGTGTAGGGGGTCTTGCTGGGGGTGGTGTTTCAGGGTTTAGGGCAGTGCAGTGGTGTTCGGGCAGTGTAGGGGGTCTTGCTGGGGGTAGTGTTTCAGGGTTTAGGGCAGTGCAGTGGTGTTCGTGCAGTGTAGGGGGTCGTGCTGGGGATGGTGTTTCAGGGTTTAGGGCAGTGCAGTAGTGTTCGAGCAGTGTAGGGGGTCATGCAGGGGTGGTGTTTCAGGGTTTAGGGCAGTGCAGTGGTGTTCGGGCAGTGTAGGGGGTCGTGCTGGGGGTGGTGTTTCAGGGTTTAGGGCAGTGCAGTGGTGTTCGGGAAGTGAAGGGGGTCGTGCTGGGGGTGGTGTTTCAGGGTTTAGGGCAGTGGTGTTCGGGCAGTGTAGGGGGTCTTGCTGGGGGTGATGTTTCAGGGTTTAGGGCAGTGCAGTGGTGTTCGGGCAGTGTGGGAGGTCTTGCTGGGGGTAGTGTTTCAGGGTTTAGGGCAGTGCAGTGGTGTTCGGGCAGTGTAGGGGTCATGCTGGGTGTGGTGTTTCAGGGTTTAGGGCAGTGCAGTGGTGTTCGGGCAGTGTAGGGGGTCGTGCTAGGGTATGTGTTTCAGGGTTTAGGGCAGTGCAGTGGTGTTCAGGCAGTGTAGGGGGTCGTGCAGGGGCTGGTGTTTCAGGGTTTAGGGCAGTGCAGTGGTGTTTGGGCAGTGTAGTGGGTCGTGCTGGGGGTAGTGTTTTAGGGTTTAGGGTAGTGCAGTGGTGCTTGTGTAGTGTAGGGGGTCGCGCTGGGGGTAGTGTTTTAGAGTTTAGGGTAGTGATGTGGTGTTTGTGTAGTGTAGGGGGTCATGTTTTAGGGTAGTGCAGTGGTGTTTGGGTAGTGTAGGGGGTCGTGCTGGGGGTAGTGTTTTAGGATTTACGTTAGTGCAGTGGTGTTTGGGTAGTGTAGGGGGTCGTGCTGGGGGTAGTGTTTTAGGGTTTAAGGTAGTGCAGTGGTGTTTGTGTAGTGTAGGGAGTCGTGCTGGGGGTAGTGTTTTAGGGTTTAGGGTAGTGCAGTGGTGCTTGTGTAGTGTAGGGGGTCGTGCTGGGGGTAGTGTTTTAGGGTTTAGGGTAGTGCAGTGGTGTTTGTGTAGTGTAGGGGGTCATGTTTTAGGGTAGTGCAGTGGTGTTTGGGTAGTGTAGGGGTCGTGCTGGGGGTATTGTTTTAGGATTTAGGTTAGTGCAGTGGTGTTGGAGTAGTGTTTTAGGGTTTAGGGTAGTGCAGTGGTGTTTGTGTAGTGTAGGGGGTCATGCTGGGGGTAGTGTTTTAGGGTTTAGGATAGTGCAGTGGTGCTTGTGTAGTGTAGGGGGTCATGCTGGGGTAGTGTTTTAGGGTTTAGGGTAGTGCAGTGGTGTTTGGGTAGTGTAGGGGGTCGTGCTGGGGGTAATGATTTAGGGCAGTGCAGTGGTGTTTGGGTAGTGTAGGGGTACTGCTGGGGGTAGTGTTTTAGGGTTTAGGTTAGTGCAGTGGTGTTTGGGTAGTGTAGGGGTACTGCTGGGGGTAGTGTTTTAGGGTTTAGGGTAGTGCAGTGGTGTTTATGTAGTGTAGGGGGTAGTGTTTTAGGGTTTAGGGTAGTGCAGTGGTGTTTGTGTAGTGTAGGAGGTCATGTTTTAGGGTTTAGGGTAGTGCAGTGGTCTTTGGGTAGTGTAGGGAGTTGTGCGGGGGTAGTGTTTTAGGGTTTAGGGTAGTGTAGGGGGTCATGCGGGGGTAGTGTTTTAGGGATTAGGGTAGTGCATTGGTGTTTGGGTAGTGTAGGGGTCATGCGGGGGTAGTGTTTTAGGGTTTAGGGCAGTGCAGTGGTGTTTGGGTAGTGTAGGGGGTCGTGCTGGGGGGAGTGTTTTAGGGTTTAGGGCAGTGCAGTGGTGTTCTGGTAGTGTAGGGGGTCGTGCTGGGGGGAGTGTTTTAGGGTTTAGGACAGTGCAGTGGTGTTCGGGTAGTGTAGGGGGTCGTGCTGGGGGTAGTGTTTGAGGGTTTAGGGCAGTGCAGTCGTGTTCGGGTAGTGTAGGGGGTTGTGCTGGGGGTAGTATTTTAGGGTTTAGGGCAGTGCAGTGGTGTTTGGGAGGTAGGGGGTAATGCTGGGGGTGGTGTTTTAGGGTTTAGGGCAGTGCAGTGGTGTTCGGGCAGTGTAGGGGGTCGTGCAGGGGGTGGTGTTTCAGGGTTTAGGGCAGTGCAGTGGTGTTCGGGCAGTGTAGGGGGTCGTGCTGGGGGTGGTGTTTCAGGGTTTAGGGCAGTGCAGTGGTGTTCGAGCAGTGAAGGGGTCGTGCTGGGGGTGGTGTTTCAGGGTTTAGGGCAGTGCAGTGGTGTTCGGGCAGTGTAGGGGGTCTTGCTGGGGCTGGTGTTTCAGGGTTTAGGGCAGTGCAGTGGTGTTCGGGCAGTGTAGGGGGTCGTGCTGGGGCTGGTGTTTGAGGGTTTAGGGCAGTGCAGTGGTGTTCGGGCAGTGTAGGGGGTCGTGCTGGGGCTGGTGTTTCAGGGTTTAGGGCAGTGCAGTGGTGTTCGGGCAGTGTACGGGGTTGTGCTGGGGCTGGTGTTTCAGGGTTTAGGGCAGTGCAGTGGTGTTCGGGCAGTGTAGGGGGTCATGCTGGGGGTGGTGTTTCAGGGTTTAGGGCAGTGCAGTGGTGTTCGGGCAGTGTAGGGGGTCGTGCTGGGGCTGGTGTTTCATGGTTTAGGGCAGTGCAGTGGTGTTCGGGCAGTGTAGGGGGTCGTGCTGGGGGTGGTGTTTCAGGGTTTAGGGCAGTGCAGTGGTGTTCGGGCAGTGTAGGGGGTCATGCTGGGGGTGGTGTTTCAGGGTTTAGGGCAGTGTAGTGGTGTACGGGCAGTGTAGGGGGTCTTGCTGGGGGTGATGTTTCAGGGTTTAGGGCAGTGGTGTTCGGGCAGTGTAGGGGGTCTTGCTGGGGGTAGTGTTTTGGGGTTTAGGGCAGTGCAGTGGTGTTCGTGCAGTGTAGGGGGTCGTGCTGGGGTGGTGTTTCAGGGTTTAGGGCAGTGCAGTAGTGTTCGGGCAGTGTAGGGGATCGTGCAGGGGGTGGTGTTTCAGGGTTTAGGGCAGTGCAGTGGTGTTCGGGCAGTGTAGGGGGTCGTGCTGGGGTGGTGTTTCAGGGTTTAGGGCAGTGCAGTGGTGTTCGGGCAGTGTAGGGGGTCGTGCAGGGGTGGTGTTTCAGGGTTTAGGGCAGTGCAGTGGTGTTCGGGCAGTGTAGGGGTCGTGCTGGGGCTGGTGTTTCAGGGTTTAGGGCAGTGCAGTGGTGTTCGGGCAGTGTAGGGGGTCTTGCTGGGGGTGGTGTTTCAGGGTTTAGGGCAGTGGTGTTCGGGCAGTGTAGGGGGTCTTGCTGGGGGTGGTGTTTCAGGGTTTAGGGCAGTGCAGTGGTGTTCGGGCAGTGTAGGGGGTCTTGCTGGGGGTAGTGTTTCAGGGTTTAGGGCAGTGCAGTGGTGTTCGTGCAGTGTAGGGGGTCGTGCTGGGGATGGTGTTTCAGGGTTTAGGGCAGTGCAGTAGTGTTCGAGCAGTGTAGGGGGTCGTGCAGGGGGTGGTGTTTCAGGGTTTAGGGCAGTGCAGTGGTGTTCGGGCAGTGTAGGGGGTCGTGCTGGGGGTGGTGTTTCAGGGTTTAGGGCAGTGCAGTGGTGTTCGGGCAGTGAAGGGGTCGTGCTGGGGGTGGTGTTTCAGGGTTTAGGGCAGTGGTGTTCGGGCAGTGTAGGGGGTCTTGCTGGGGGTGATGTTTCAGGGTTTAGGGCAGTGCAGTGGTGTTCGGGCAGTGTAGGAGGTCTTGCTGGGGGTAGTGTTTCAGGGTTTAGGGCAGTGCAGTGGTGTTCGGGCAGTGTAGGGGTCATGCTGGGGGTGGTGTTTCAGGGTTTAGGGCAGTGCAGTGGTGTTCGGGCAGTGTAGGGGGTCGTGAAGGGGGTGGTGTTTCAGGGTTTAGGGCAGTGCAGTGGTGTTCGGGCAGTGTAGGGGGTCGTGCTAGGGTATGTGTTTCAGGGTTTAGGGCAGTGCAGTGGTGTTCAGGCAGTGTAGGGGGTCGTGCAGGGGCTGGTGTTTCAGGGTTTAGGGCAGTGCAGTGGTGTTTGGGCAGTGTAGTGGGTCGTGCTGGGGGTAGTGTTTTAGGGTTTAGGGTAGTGCAGTGGTGCTTGTGTATTGTAGGGAGTCGTGCTGGGGGTAGTGTTTTAGAGTTTAGGGTAGTGCAGTGGTGTTTGTGTAGTGTAGGGGGTCATGTTTTAGGGTAGTGCAGTGGTGTTTGGGTAGTGTAGGGGTCGTGCTGGGGGTAGTGTTTTAGGATTTACGTTAGTGCAGTGGTGTTTGGGTAGTGTAGGGGTCGTGCTGGGGGTAGTGTTTTAGGGTTTAAGGTAGTGCAGTGGTGTTTGTGTAGTGTAGGGGGTCGTGCTGGGGGTAGTGTTTTAGGGTTTAGGGTAGTGCAGTGGTGCTTGTGTAGTGTAGGGGGTCGTGCTGGGGGTAGTGTTTTAGGGTTTAGGGTAGTGCAGTGGTGTTTGTGTAGTGTAGGGGGTCATGTTTTAGGGTAGTGCAGTGGTGTTTGGGTAGTGTAGGGGGTCGTGCTGGGGGTATTGTTTTAGGATTTAGGTTAGTGCAGTGGTGTTGGAGTAGTGTTTTAGGGTTTAGGGTAGTGCAGTGGTGTTTGTGTAGTGTAGGGGGTCATGCTGGGGGTAGTGTTTTAGGGTTTAGGATAGTGCAGTGGTGCTTGTGTAGTGTAGGGGGTCATGCTGGGGTAGTGTTTTAGGGTTTAGGGTAGTGCAGTGGTGTTTGGGTAGTGTAGGGGGTCGTGCTGGGGGTAGTGATTTAGGGCAGTGCAGTGGTGTTTGGGTAGTGTAGGGGGTACTGCTGGGGGTAGTGTTTTAGGGTTTAGGTTAGTGCAGTGGTGTTTGGGTAGTCTAGGGGTACTGCTGGGGGTAGTGTTTTAGGGTTTAGGGTAGTGCAGTGGTGTTTGTGTAGTGTAGGGGTAGTGTTTTAGGGTTTAGGGTAGTGCAGTGGTGTTTGTGTAGTGTAGGAGGTCATGTTTTAGGGTTTAGGGTAGTGCAGTGGTCTTTGGGTAGTGTAGGGAGTCATGCGGGGTAGTGTTTTAGGGTTTAGGGTAGTGTAGGGGGTCATGCGGGGGGTAGTGTTTTAGGGATTAGGGTAGTGCATTGGTGTTTGGGTAGTGTAGGGGGTCATGCGGGGGTAGTGTTTTAGGGTTTAGGGCAGTGCAGTGGTGTTTGGGTAGTGTAGGGGGTCGTGCTGGGGGGAGTGTTTTAGGGTTTAGGGCAGTGCAGTGGTGTTCTGGTAGTGTAGGGGGTCGTGCTGGGGGAGTGTTTTAGGGTTTAGGACAGTGCAGTGGTGTTCGGGTAGTGTAGGGGATCGTGCTGGGGGTAGTGTTTGAGGGTTTAGGGCAGTGCAGTCGTGTTCGGGTAGTGTAGGGGGTTTTGCTGGGGGTAGTATTTTAGGGTTTAGGGCAGTGCAGTGGTGTTTGGGCAGTGTAGGGGTAATGCTGGGGGTGGTGTTTTAGGGTTTAGGGCAGTGCAGTGGTGTTCGGGCAGTGTAGGGGGTCGTGCTGGGGGTGGTGTTTCAGGGTTTAGGGCAGTGCAGTGGTGTTCGGGCAGTGTAGGGGGTGGTGTTTCAGGGTTTAGGGCAGTGCAGTGGTGTTCGGGCAGTGTAGGGGGTCGTGCAGGGGTGGTGTTTCAGGGTTTAGGGCAGTGGTGTTCGGGCAGTGTAGGGGGTCGTGCTGGGGGTGGTGTTTCAGGGTTTGGGGCAGTGCAGTGGTGTTCGAGCAGTAAAGGGGGTCGTGCTGGGGGTGGTGTTTCAGGGTTTAGGGCAGTGCAGTGGTGTTCGGGCAGTGTAGGGGGCGGTGCAGGGGTGGTGTTTCAGGGTTTTGGGCAGTGCAGTGGTGTTCGGGCAGTGTAGGGGGTGCTGCAGGGGGTGGTGTTTCAGGGTTTAGGGCAGTGCAGTGGTGTTCGGGCAGTGTAGGGGGTGGTGTTTCAGGGTTTAGGGCAGTGCAGTGGTGTTCGGGCAGTGTAGGGGGTCGTGCAGGGGATGGTGTTTCAGGGTTTAGGGCAGTGGTGTTCGGGCAGTGTAGGGGGTCGTGCTGGGGGTGGTGTTTCAGGGTTTGGGGCAGTGCAGTGGTGTTCGAGCAGTAAAGGGGGTCGTGCTGGGGGTGGTGTTTCTGGGTTTAGGGCAGTGCAGTGGTGTTCGGGCTGTGTAGGGGGCGGTGCAGGGGGTGGTGTTTCAGGGTTTAGGGCAGTGCAGTGGTGTTCGGGCAGTGTAGGGGGTGCTGCAGGGGGTGGTGTTTCAGGGTTTAGGGCAGTGCAGTGGTGTTCGGGCAGTGTAGGGGGTCGTGCTGGGGCTGGTGTTTCAGGGTTTAGGGCAGTATAGTGGTGTTCGGGCAGTGTAGGGGGTCGTGCTGGGGCTGGTGTTTCAGGGTTTAGGGCAGTGCAGTGGTGTTCGGGCAGTGTAGGGGGTCATGCTGGGGCTGGTGTTTCAGGGTTTAGGGCAGTGCAGTGGTGTTCGGGCAGTGTAGGTGGTCGTGCTGGGGCTGGTGTTTCAGGGTTTAGGGCAGTGCAGTGGTGTTCGGGCAGTGTAGGGGGTCATGCTGGGGCTGGTGTTTCAGGGTTTAGGGCAGTGCAGTGGTGTTCGGGCAGTGTAGGGGGTCTTGCTGGGGCTGGTGTTTCAGGGTTTAGGGCAGTGCAGTGGTGTTCGGCCAGTGTAGGGGGTCGTGCTGGGGGTGGTGTTTCAGGGTTTAGGGCAGTGCAGTGGTGTTTGGGCAGTGTAGGGGGTCATGCTGGGGCTAGTGTTTCAGGATTTAGGGCAGAGCAATGGTGTTCAGGCAGTGTAGGGGTTTTGCTGGAGGTGGTGTTTCAGGGTTTAGGGCAGTGCAGTGGTGTTCGTGCAGTGTAGGGGGTGGTGTTTCAGGGTTTAGGGCAGTGGTGTTCAGGCAGTGTAGGGGGTCTTGCTGGGTTGATGTTTCAGGGTTTAGGGCAGTGCAGTGGTGTTCGGGCAGTGTAGGGGGTCGTGCTGGGGGTGGTGTTTCAGGGTTTAGGGCAGTGCAGTGGTGTTCCGGCAGTGTAGGAGGTCGTGCAGGGGGTGGTGTTTCAGGGTTTAGGGCAGTGCAGTGGTGTTCGGGCAGTGTAGGGGGTCATGCTGGGGGTGGTGTTTCAGGGTTTAGGGCAGTGCAGTGGTGTTCGGGCAGTGTAGGGTGTCGTGCTGAGGGTGGTGTTTCAGGGTTTAGGGCAGTGCAGTGGTGTTCGGGCAGTGTAGGGGCGTCATGCAGGCGGTGGTGTTTCAGGGTTTAGGGCAGTGCAGTGGTGTTTGGGCAGTGTAGGGGGTCGTGCAGGGGTGGTGTTTCAGGGTTTAGGGCAGTGCAATGGTGTTCGGCCAGTGTAGGTGGTCTTGCTGGGGGTGGTGTTTCAGGCTTTAGTGCAGTGGTGTTCGGGCAGTGTAGGGCGTCTTGCTGGGGGTGGTGTTTCAGGGTTTAGGGCAGTGCAGTGGTGTTCGGGCAGTGTAGGGGGTCTTGCTGGGGCTGGTGTTTCAGGGTTTAGGGCAGTGCAGTGGTGTTCGGGCAGTGTAGGGGGTCGTGCTGGGGCTGGTGTTTGAGGGTTTAGGGTAGTGCAGTGGTGTTCGGGCAGTGTAGGGGGTCGTGCTGGGTCTGGTGTTTCAGGGTTTAGGGCAGTGCAGTGGTTTTCGGGCAGTGTAGGCAGTCGTGCTGGGGCTGGTGTTTCAGTGTTTAGGGCAGTGCAGTGGTGTTCGGGCAGTGTACGGGGTTGTGCTGGGGCTGGTGTTTCAGGGTTTAGGGCAGTGCAATGTTGTTTGGGCAGTGTAGGGGGTCGTGCTGGGGGTGGTGTTTCAGGGTTTAGGGCAGTGCAGTGGTGTTCGGGCAGTGTAGGGGTCGTGCTGGGGCTGGTGTTTCATGGTTTAGGGCAGTGCAGTGGTGTTCGGGCAGTGTAGGGGGTCGTGCTGGGGGTGGTGTTTCAGGGTTTAGGGCAGTGCAGTGGTGTTCGGGCAGTGTAGGGGGTCGTGAAGGGGGTGGTGTTTCAGGGTTTAGGGCAGTGCAGTGGTGTTCGGGCAGTGTACGGGGTTGTGCTGGGGCTGGTGTTTCAGGGTTTAGGGCAGTGCACATCGAGGATAAGTATATCCATAAGGCGTTTCCTTGGATTAAACAGGTTTTAATTGAACTTTCCACTGTGTTGATATTTCCAGGGAGGGATTTATCGCTTTGATTTGCCCTGAAGAAAGCCGTGGACCCATTGGGCCGTTCACTGGCTGAAACATGTTGGCAATGGTATTAGGGTCATAGGACCATTGTATCCTGGGAACACCCTACTTTTTGTTTTTTAATATCCGCCATTAGTCCATATTAAAGGGATACCTGGAGTTTTTGGTGGATTTTTAATCTTTAAACCCCTCTGGCCTTCTCTCAAAAGTGCTCCCTGAGATACGGTAGAGCCCACCCTGGCCTTTAGGAGCCAGGGTGAACCCGATGATGAAGCATGACACTATTAGAGTGTGTGAGGGTTACTATACAAAGAGGTATTGCTCCCAGTTGTGGTAGTAGCATATGATTAGACCCCCCTTTGATAGAGAAGTGTGCCTAGATCCAATTTCTATTGGGCAGGATATCTTTTGTGACTGAATGATTGTTTATGTGCAGGAAGGGAGACGTTCAACAGGAATTGCAGAGGGCACAACCACCTTCTGGCCTGTAACCCCTCCCCACTCCATGGAATGAACCTTGGTCACATTATCAGCACTGGTGATTGGATAAGTTTCTCCAGTCAGATACTATTCTGGAGATACCAGTTTTTAGTCACCATGTTGACACTAGCACCTGTATCTCTCAGTGCTTGCACTCTAATCCCATTAATATGGTACTGTTATCTGTATTTCTCCGCGTTACTGGGTCAGACATCCAGGGCAGCTATATCCACCCCCACCCTCAAACTAAAGTGGTTTCAGTGTGCTCTCTGACCTGGTCAGGGCACACCAAGAATCCCATATGGAGACTCACCACTGCAGTATTACTGGAGGAGAACTAGAAGAGGCCTTATTGGTTTTTGGGACAAATAGGGTCTCAAGTTCTGCGCCCATTGGCTTTGCAATTAAAGTACCAAACCTTCAAGGGATCCCAGTTCTTACCCTGATACCCACCCTTGGTCTGTGTATTCTCAACCTTAACAGGTTTTTGGGGGCCTTTAGAAGACTGTTTTTATCCTTAGGTTGCCCCCTCTCTTTCCCTTGTTGGGGATTAGCAAACCCTTTCCTTTTATCACCCCTCCATAAGACTTCTTGGACACCTAGGGGCATATTAACAAGGCGGCGATAAACAATTATCGCCGCTTTTGCGGCCGTTTTCGGCCGAAAAGCGGCGATAATTATATCGCCTTATCAGCAAAGACACGCTATCGCGTGTTTTGCTGATTTTGCTCCCGTTTCCAGCACGCCTGACTTCGCATCGATAATGAGATGCAAAGTAGGCGTGTCTGTGGAAACAACATGGGTAAATATCGCGAAGGCAGCTTCGCGATATTTACAATGCGGGAAGCGATTATTTTAATCGCGTTAAGTATGTCTTAACGCAGGAATTTAACATCTGTTAAATTCCTGACTAAGGCATACTTAACATGGGGGGTGGATTCTGTGGCTAAGACCACAGGCCCTATCATCTAGGATATCGCCGTTTTCCCATGGAAAACGGCGATATCCACGCTATCTCTGACATTTTTATCGCCTCGGCGATGCGCGTTGTTAATAACGCGCTAACCGGGTGATAAATTCCAGAGATAGCCGGCGATAAATATGCAAACGCTAAGCGCGCTTTGCGATATTTATCGCCGGCCCTTGATAATATGCCCCCTAGTCTTAATCCAATGGTCGGCCTTCTTTCCCAGTTCTTGGGGAGAGACTGGACCTAGGTCTACCAAGTACTGATGCAATTTTTCGCAAACACAGTTACTTAATATATGCTCTTTCATAATGTGATTTTAAAGCCCATAATAGTCTTGCAACTTGCACCTTGTTACCTTTTAACCACCCATCTAGTGTTTTGACTGAAGTCCAAAACATCTACCCAGGTCTGACTCGAGGTTTTATGAGTTTCCCTGAACCTAATCCTATACTCCTCAGTGGTGAGTCCAAAACCCTCGTTTGGTATCTTTCATGAGGTCACAGGACTCGGCATCTGCCTCATTCAGTGTCAGGAGTCTACCCCTGCACTTTCCTGAAAACAGCTCCCAGAGTAGAGCGCCCCAATACCTCTGGCTGAGTTTCCTTATTTTACAAGCCCTCTCAAAGGCTGTAAACCACTTGGTGATATAATCACCATCTACATATTTGGGGACAATCCCCTTGGGGATTTTAGGGTTGGAAGTTTCATCTTTCTCCCTATTTAAAGTTTTGCTGCCACCAGAGATGGGTGCTAGGCCCATCTCAGCTCTTTTTCTATGGCTAAGATTTTAGCTTCCTCCGCTATTCTCCTAGCCAATTTCTGAAGTTCAAGATCTTCCTCCTCAACTTCATCGGGAGTACTACTTGAAGTACTCCTGTTGGAGGTGCTTCCAGTAGGGGAATTTAAGGGATCATCATCCGCACTGACATCTCCCTCCTATGTATCAGTAGGGCTTTCTTCCATTGCCATGACTCTATCATGCTCAGCAAGCAGGGTCTGTTAATAAGCCTTGTTGGGTTTAGACCCCATGGAAAGGTTCCATACTTTGCAGAGGTCCTTAAGTTGGGCCAACTTAAGTTTCTTGTAAGGACCCAGGTTGAGCACCTGGGTATTACCCTTTGTCTCAGACACTGTATTAGATCAGTTGGGACCTTTTTAGAAAGTTAGAAAAAAATCTAGCAAACTATACTTTTTTAATGGCCTAACTGCCTAGGATTCTTTTAAAAACCTAATACAAATGGACTGGAGTACTTAACCTAGGCCTTAACTGTTCAAGTTTAGAAACTTTGAAAAATCGACATAAATTGAATAATAATGTTTACTAATGTCAATTGTGGATTTACTTCGTGAAGTCACCTATTGACCAAGTGGTATGAGCAAATGAAAAGTCTTGTATACCACTGCTGAACCACCAATGTAGGAAGCTGGCTCTTTATATAGTGAACTAAAACGAGGTAGACTGCGTAAAGAGTCCAGGCAACCCTTATTGGTTTACAGAGGCAAAAATAACAGTAAATGGTCTTTTGTGGTTGTGTGGGCAAGCAGTTTGGGCTTACTAGAGGGTAGTGCTAAGCATTTGTTTTACTCGGAGGCAATAAATGAGACACACTGAAGAATAAATCCAAGACCAATTTAGAAAAATAACTCACATTTTTATTTCAACTTTGAATCCAAGAACTTTATTATCAAATATGATTTTTTACAGTTCAATAAATAGTTCACTTAAATGCGTCTTAACGCAGCAATGCCTCCCTATGGAAGTCAAGGCATATGTTGCATACAGTTATTTGCGATCGGTTTCTGAGGGTCTCCTTCAGTACTTAGGGAGGGTTGTAGGGGGCCACGGTCCAAAGTACCTCCACCAGCAGTTACTAGTTACCTGCCCTGGGGTGTCTGGGTGCAGAGGTGCTGGTTGGGTTGGTAGCTGTGCGCGCTACCTCGAGCTGAGGCACCCGGTGCAGAGTGGAAAGGTCGGCTGGGCTCTGTGTGTCCTGGGCCTTGCGGTTGTCGATCTTTGCCGGTTGAGGGTGCAAAATCAAGACAGCTTGGCCAGCCTGGAAGTGGGTCTCTGTGGTGCTGATGTCCCTCGATGGCTGTTCTGTCTTGGTGCAGTGGGAATCAGGATTGGACTCTCATGGGCTCTTTTTGCTGCAAGGGGTCTGTATCCTGTGTATTGGTGCTGTGCGTCTCCGGTTGGTTCTGGTTTCCTCTCACTTGGTGGGGGGACAGATCTGACGTTCAAGAGCACAGGGTCCTTTCTTTGGGAGGCTGCTGCGTCGGGCTGGCCAGGGAGTGGCAACACAGTAAACCAGACTTTGCTTTTTCAGTGCCTGCGGACTGCAGGGGAGTAGCTCCTATACCCTAAGAAAATTGTGGCAGTTTGCGAAGGGCTGGCAGTCTCCTGGGGTTCTTGGAAGCTGGTCAGCTGCAGGACGAGTAGCTGATCACAATTGTCGAGACTGGTGCAGACAAGCAGCGTTTGGTGCCAAAAGTCCACAGCAGTCTTCAGACCTCGCTTTTCTTGCGGCTCTTCTTTGTCCTCTTCTTCTTGATCCGTCGAATCTGAGTTCCTGGTGCTAGGGGTGCCACCTAAATACTCAATTCAGGGGCGTTAAGGGGAGTGACAGATAGCCAATGTGCTACTTACCTTTAGGGTGTCTACACCCTCTATATGACCACTTCCTGTGGGATGTGTGCAAAGCCTGACCCAGAGAGTCTAATTTCACCAAAACTAAGATGGTGGAATTCTAAAAGTCGTGTCCACATCAGGTCGCCCCCCTTAAAAGTAGAACTATCCTCAGAGGGGGGACATGTCTCCTGACTAGCTAATTTTCCCACTTGTCGTGGTGCCAAATGGGCCTGGGGCAGGGAGTAGCATTTCCTCTGTCTGGGGAAGCCTTGGGCCGCATATTAAAGGCGGCAGAGGTCTTTCAAGCCTCCTACCTTAATATACTGATCACTGAGCCATCCTGCTTGGAGGTGGGGACAACCCCTCTTGCCTGAGCAGGCATTGTTTCTGCCCTCAGAGAGCCCGGGCTCTCACCTGCAGGGGGTCAGAAATCTGTCTGTGATGGTAGGCTGGCCTACAAAAGTCATCCATCACAGTGGTAGTCTGTAGGTTTTCAGGGGGCACCTCTAAGGTGCTCTCTGGGTGCTTGTATTAATAAATCCATCACTGGAATAAGTGTTGGTTTAATAATACGAGATGTTTGATACCAAACATCTCTAGTTTCAGTGAAGCCATCATCTAGCTGGGGAACTCGTAAATACCAGTGTCCAGAACATGTACTCCAAATGGCTATCCTGTTTATTTGTAATATCTAAGAATCAACTTAGACATCACAGGGGCATATCTGCTCATGCTATGTCCACACTTGTAGCATAGTGCACCCTGCCATAGGGCTGTAAGGCCTTCTGTAGGTGACTTACATATTCTGCGTGCAGTGTCTGCAGGTATGGCACACAGAAGGTGTGCCATGTCGTGTCTTCACTTTTCTCTGCACCATGGCACGCTGCCTGCAATGGCAGTTTCCTTATTGGTGCTGAGGGGTCCCTTAGGGTGGCACAATACCTGCTGCAGCCCTTAGGGACCCTCATTAGCCCCCATTTACTAGGGACTTACAAAGGGTGCTAAAGGTATTGCCAATTGGGGGAACAAATGTACAGTTCTAGGGAAAGATGTGGCACTGGGGGCCTGGATGGCAGGAACTCAGTGCACTTCTGTCAAAATTGCATCAGATACCAGGTAAAAAGCAGGGGTGACCATGTCAAAAGGGGCACTTTCCTACACCCACACTACCACAAAATAAAGCATTTGGGATTTTTATATAACGCCTGTAAATCAATAAGGGTTGCCTGGACTCTCTACACATTGTAACTTGTTTTGGTGCACTATATAGAGAGCCAGCTTACTACAGTGGTCCCTAGGCAGGATGGCGCAATCCTGTTCAGAAATGCCGACATCTTCGGTGAGGCCAATTTCTCTCTCTCTCTCCCCCCCCCCCCCCCTTTCAGTGCCAAATAAGAGGAAAGAAACATTGGGTGAATCGCCTGAACTTCCGGCACACCAGCCCAGTTCTATTTTCCTCAACGTCTTGGATTCAGACAAGGTGTTCTTGGAGGTAGAAGAGGCATCTGGGGTTGAGCAAATGTTTTAAAAAAGAAACCCAATAGGTCTTAGAAGGGTTGGTCGTGGATTACTCAGTGAGGTTTCACAACAACCACACTATATAATACACCCCATTTCCTCGCGGTTCGGGTTCTGTCACAATTTTGTCATTTTACTATCGATCATATCTCTCCTTGTTCTGAGTTGATGTCCCCTAAGCCTTCATGAAAATATGGCCAGCCTCTCTCGCTCTCTCTCCATATATATATATATATATACAGCCCCCCAACCCCCATTCTTTATTCAAATTCTGAGCTGTTCATCTACCCCCCATAGACTTTTGAGTTCTCTCATCATACCATTAATGACCTCACTATTTCAGTCTGCTTAAGAAATGCCTGCTCAGTTTGCAGTTAAGCATTTTTTACCTCCCACCACTTTGAACCTTCATTACAGAGGCCTTGATCGATCTGACTCGGCCACAATATCAGCACTCCACAGTGACCATGCCCCATTTTCTCACTCACCCTGAAACAACCACAAAGGTTGAAGTCTATGCATCCTCCTAAACAGATTACTGATGACCACCCACACTACCTGACATCTTGCCCTCCTTCGAATACCATTGCATATTGACCACATTCCATTCAAAGTAAGCATAGTGATCATCTACTGCCCAACAGCAACACTGGCCACTTCTTTTTACAAACCACTACATTGGTCTTCCTCTCTCCCATCTAGTCAACTACAGCTTACCCTATTTTACATTGTTCTCTTTATTAATAATTATATTTCACTCCATCCCATCAGTTGTCCTACTGTAAACCCGGTCAACTGCGCTATCTGCTTGTGACATTTTACACATGTTCATTAATATTCTCCCTGTACTCTCTACCCAAACTAACATTCCCATCTCAGAGGAAACACTCACTGGACTTTGCTACCAGTTTTCCAGAATCCAATACACAAGTACCTCCCCAGGATCAACAGGTAGTTGTCTTTCATTCAATCAATATTGCTCTGAAACAAGCCTTTAATTCACTCTATTCTGAATGTACTTTGTAATCTTCACCTGGACCTGACCTAGGAGGCAGCCTAGATGGCTTCTGCTTTCACCACCTGGATACCCTCCAGAGTGAGTCGCGCAAAGGAGCAAAGCCACCACTTATCTGGTGTACCTTAAAGAAGCCTTAGCAGATGCTCTGAACGATACTAAAGCCTAGTGTTTTCATAATCTAAGAACTGATACCTTTGTCTTAGTGCATCAACGTGGTTGAAATAGTAGGTGTTAGGAAACTGTATTGAAATGGTTTTTCATGCACAGGATTGTTTTTATAACTACCCAGGGAATTGTGACCACCTACATATTTATAAAAGGGCTCAGGCTGAATAGTGGTTGCCTCAACGCTCAACCTGAGGAAAGGGTGAACATAGTTATTACCTTGTGGCAAGTGAGCACTTTTATCTCTAAATTTCTTTATAATTTTCAGTTCATGGTTTCAGGATTTTTACCCTCATGGCAACCAATTTATTGAAAGTAGTAATAACAGACATGTACAACAGCTGTACTACTGACTGGACATTCAGTCCATCTTGTGAGTTGCAGCCTACCTGTGCCCCAGATTGCAGTGAGCAGAGTCCAGGAAGTGGTAAGGAGGCAGACTAGTGCTGTCTCTTTCCTAAAAAGTTTAAAAAACGATTTTCCCTACCTGTGATTGCATCATCTTATTTTTTCTTTTTAAATTTCTTTAACTGTCTTTGCCTGTGGTTGTTACAGTTTAAAATTGTAGTTTTAACCTGCCAGTGATTGCATAATTTATCCCATGTTTTTGTGTTTAAACTTGTGTTTTTTCCTGCCTGTGACTGCTTCCATTTAACCTGTTGAATTGTGGGGTTTGCAGTCCAAACTCTGTAGTTTTTCCCTCTCATTCCCTGTGACTATCAGTTTTTCCCTCCAAATGTCTCCTTTGCTCTGTGCTAAGATCTGTATGCTAAGCAGTGCACCCCAGCGACCATCTTGTGTTAACAAGTCAGTGAAACCAGCCCCCCTTCCCTCCTGAGACAGCAGTAATGTGCTGTAAGCTGTTTAAACTGTGTTTAATAGGGACTGTGCACTTCGTTTTTTGGCCAGGAGAGGGAGTAAGGTTTTATACAAATAGTGTTGTTAGAGGACAAGTTTGTTGGGGCCTTACCAAAGTGTGGATTGAGCCCGTCTGTCTCCTAGGAGATCTGTGAATAGAGCAGCTCCCCAGTCCCAGTCCCCACCCCCAGGCCAGCAGACCTAGGACTGGGGATTGGCAATTCAGCTCCCAGGCAACTAACTCTGAGCCCTCCCCTCACACCTGCCCAGGCCCCTTAAGGCTTTGCTGGGTGCACCCCAAATCATTCTCCTCCATCTTGTGAGTTGCAGCCTACCTGTGCCCCAGATTGCATTGAGCAGAGTCCAGGAAGTGGTAAGGAGGCAGACTAGTGCTGTCTCTTTCCTAAAAAAGTTTAAAAAACGATTTTCCCTACCTGTGATTGCATCATCTTATTTTTTCTTTTAATATTTCTTTAAGTGTCTTTGCCTGTGGTTGTTACAGTTTAAAATTGTAGTTTTAACCTGCCAGTGATTGCATACTTTATCCCATGTTTTTGTGTTTAAACTTGTGTTTTTTCCTGCCTGTGACTGCTTCCATTTAACCTGTTGAATTGTGGGATTTGCAGTCCAAACTCTGTAGTTTTTCCCTCTCATTCCCTGTGACTATCAGTTTTTTCCCTCCAAATGTCTCCTTTGCTCTGTGCTAAGATCTATATGTTAAGCAGTGCACCCCCAGCGACCATCTTGTGTTAACAAGTCAGTGAAACCAGCCTCCCCTTCCCTCCTGAGACAGCAGTAATGTGCTGTAAGCTGTTTAAACTGTGTTTAATAGGGACTGTGCACTTCGTTTTTTGGCCAGGAGAGGGAGTAAAGTTTTATACAAATAGTGTTGTTAGAGGACAAGTTTGTTGGGGCCTTACCTGCAGAAGTCCAAAGTGTGGATTGAGCCGGTCTGTCTCCTAGGAGATTTCTGAATAGAGAAGCAGCTTCCAACTCCCTGGCCAGCAAACCTTGTCTGAGGTAGCTGGGACCTTATATAGTCTGATATTGTTTGGTACATGTGTACACTGATTGGTGGTTGTATCTGATGTTTCTATTGGATTAGTGTTAGTGTCCTCCTTGGTTGGGTATTTGAGGGTTCTGATTGGTTTCTGGGTCTGTGATTCAATCAATGTAGGGTTGGGACTAGGGCTAGGGTTAGTATTTCTATTGGAAGTAGGGACTAGGGCTTCCTGTGTTATTGGTTGTTGGGACTAGGGTGGGACTAGGGCTAGGCCTTTAATTGGAAGTAGCGATTAGGGCTTCTGGTGTGATTGGTTGCTGGACTAGGTGTGGGACTAAGAGTAGGGTTAGGCTTTCTATTGGAAGTAGGGACTAGGGCTTCCTGTGCCATTGGTTGCTTGGACTTGGGTTGGGACTACTGGTAGGGCTAGGGCCTCTATTGGACGTAGAGATCAGGGTTTTTGAACTGATTGGGTGCTTGGACTAGGGCTAAGATTGGCTGTAAGGTCCTGGTCTCCTATTGGTTCTAGATTTTAGGGCTAGTGTTGTGATTGGATAGTGTTAGGGCTAGGGTTACCATTGACTGAAGGGGTCACCTGATTACTAGGGCTATAAACGGCCAAGGCTTAGGGCGTCTCAGCCTGGGCGTCTCAGCCAAGGGTGGAGAGGACAAGGGTGAGTGCCTGTTTGAGCCTGTTCGAAACTGGTCGGGACCAGGGCCAGGAATGCTGCCCATTTTCCCATTCATTTATACCCACCCTATGTATTTGTCCCTCTGTACATAAGCATTGATTTTCACTATAGATATGTGCCTATCTTCGTGTATTGCTTTGTATAAACATGTACAATAATTATGTTGTTATAAAAAAAAAAGAAAAAAAAAATCTTCTTTGGTCTACATGTACTTGCTTCCATTGGGCATCTATGTACCTCCATGTACTTGGATCTGTGTGTCTGTTACTTTTCTCCTGAAAAAGCATATCCAATGCACTACCCTATTTCTCATCCGCTACCTCTATCAATATCTTTAATCTGCATATACTTACCTCCTTTATGTATCTATATACTTTCAATGTACTTATGGATCTATATATTTATCACTTTCGTTCTAATTTAGCATTTCCAATGCACTACCCTATTTCTCAGCCTATACTTCCCTCAATATATCTTCTAGCCCAACTTTCTGACTCATCTCAAACTTCTTTCTACTACTCTTTCCAATTCACTACCCTATCTCACCCTATACATCTATCATTATATCCTCTACACCCACTCTCTCATTTATCCCAAACGCCATACCACTACTATGTTCCCCAAAATAACCCTTTTCTTGACTCTCTCCTACTCTACCCCTCCTTGCATCTTCTGACACCTCCTTTACTGTACCGATCCCCCAAAACAAACCTTTCTAAATTCTTCCCTCTGACTCTTCCCCTCCAAAAACCCTTTTACTCATCCAAAAGCCTCCTCCTACTGCTATGACCTAAAAAAAGAGATCCTTCACTCTTCTATCCCTCCATTATCCTTTTCAATCAAAATAACAGACTAGCATGTTCACTTCTCTAATTCCATATTCCACTATACTAATTCACCACTAATCCTTTATGGGTTCCAGAGTAGCGTGCTACTCGCCAACAAAGCGTTTCAACACCTCATCAGGGTTACAAGCGCTATATAAATGCAAACCTTTTTCCTTTTTTACCCCTCCCTAACCCTTCTCAATCCAAATAACTGACTAACATATCCACCACTCAAATTACTTCATATTTCACTATACTAATTTTAAACACTAATCCTTTATGGGTTCCGGAGTAGCCTGCTACTCGCCAGAAAAGCGCTTCAACACCCCATCAGGGGTAACGGGCGCTATATGAATGCAAACCTTTCTTTCCCTTCTATTCCTCCGCTATCCTTCTCTCTTCAAATAACTGACTAATATCCACCACTCAAATTACTTTCATATTTCACCATACTAATTCAACACTAATCCTCTAAGGGTCCCGGAGTAGCGTGCTACTCGCCGAAAAAGCGCTTCGACGCCTCGTCAGGGGTAGTAAGCGCTATACAAATGCAATTACAATACAATACAATAAACAATCCATAATGGCTTTTTGTTACTTCTATGTGTGCTGCATAGAAGAAGCAAATATCCATTATTAAATGATTGTTTATTTGCAGGGAGGGGCACCTCACTGCAAATAAACAAACATTAATGACTTTTTGTTCTTTCTGTGTGCTGCAGTGCTGCAAAATGCAGCACACATAGAAAAAGCAAAAACGAGGAGAAATAAAAGCATTTCTTCTCGTGCGCCATTCTAACGCCTGCTCTTGTATGGTGTTAGTTTTTGGCGCTGCAACAGATTTACACCTCCTTGTAAATCTGGGGCAGCATTAAAAAGCACAGGGTGTTGCAGTGGAACGCCCACAGCAACACCCATTGCACGCCCTTTTGCCGCAAAGGACTGAGGCGGGAAGGGGCATGTTTACAAGGTGGCATTAAGCCACGCAAAGTGGATTAGTGCCAACTTGTAAATATGGAAAATGGCGCTACGCCACTTGAGCGTCTAAAAAAGTTAGGCTCCGGTGGCTATAGGGGCTTGTAAATATGCCCCCAGGTCTGGGCCAATTGATGCAAGGCAGGAGGCTGAAGCCAACAGCATTGCCCAGACCCCGCCAACCATCTGTAGCAGTCCGGAGGAAGCTTACAAAGCCACCGGCCACTGTCAGGCCAAAATACACTTTGTGCCTGTTTAGAGTAGACAGAAAATCTGATGCTTTTTTTCACCGAAATGATGAAAAACGGTACGGGTAAACACCTGGTAAAAACTTGAACTGGCTGGACTTTGCAGCAGAGTTCTAAGCCAGCAAATTTAATTCTGGCGTCTGATCTCCGCTGCAAAGTCCGACTAGCTAGTAAAGAGAGAACAACAGCAACTCCATGCTGATTAGAAATGCATATTGACCACAATTCATTATTACATACTGAATGACATTCGCGCTTCACAAAGAATGCGCATGTAAAAAAAGATTTTTATGATAATCAGTAACATTTTTTTTTATACCATTATCAATGGAAATTGTCACTTCTGACCCTTCACAACATCAGATCTTCTGAAAGTTCCAGGCACTTTTCACATTGTACTCCACTACAAATGTGGAGGATGAGAATGTCTCCAGATGAGAGAGCCTTGGAGGGGAGGCTGCTTCGATGCCTCACAGCAGAAACAGATGACTGAACTTCTAATATTGACTTTTCCACTTGACCAAATCAAGTGATCTTGAGAAAATCGCTGTATTTTCCTTTGCAGCTCCTAACAAGATTGGAGCAATGAAAAATTGGCTAAATCCCATTATTAAGATCTTTTAAAGACTGAACATACCCACTGACCGTGCTAAGGAGACAGGAATATAACTATATTTTTCAGCTACAGAGGGTAAATGTCAGTGAGGCATGGGCGAAAACCCCAATATTCTCAAATTTATAGATCAACCTGATGCTATGATCAGCCTCTAATAGCCAACTTGCCTCTCACAGTCTACAGACCTTTAGCACATAACCTAGCTATTGAAAACATTTGCTTTATAGGAACAGTAGGGGGAAAGTAAGGTACTTTAATTAGGAGCTATGACTTTATGTTTATGAATTTCAGCTGGCTATTTGGCATAGATTCACATGCTTTGCAAGATCCAGTCATTTAGTAGTTGGGCCTGGGTACAGTCAGATATTGTACAGAATTAGACTCTACAAATACACTGAATGGGAATTTAAAACCCCCACACATCGGCACCATCTTCAGATTTCTGTTTGCCTCTGTCATTTACGACTACATGAACTACAGCTTCAACCTCCGAAGTGGTTTGGTGGCTGAATCACACAGGACTCCAAAATAGATATCAAGCTGCAAACCTTTTGCTATGTGTTTCTTTTTCATTGTGAACCTTTAAAAAATGTACAAGTTATTAGTAGTTGTGCAGGGTTGTTTATTAAGCACTGCTCGTCTCATTTGTGTATCTAAAATACAAATGAATGCAATAATGTTTCATAAATGAACGGACCTCCATGCTGCTGCTTCACAAATTTCTTGCAAATACATATTCTTTGCAACATGAATTAATTGTCTTCATAAGAATTTCCACTTTAATAATTGAAGTATCTTTATTTGAAGGGGCAAAGGGAATATATTCTGAGGCTTACATATGCAAATGTACTTTTTCAAGAGCTCTGAAATAGTCCTCTCTTTTACTGAGTCCTTTTGTGCTCTGCTGCTTTGGCCCAACCCAATGATGGCAATAAACAACCATGGGGCATATTATCAAGAACGGCGTTAAAAATTATCGTCGGTTTAGCGGCAGAAAACTGCCGCTAATGCGGCGATAATGGGCTTGATAATATGCCCTTGAGAATTCCAATAGAAGTCCATGTTCTGGTGTGAACATGGGCTTCTATTGGAATTCTCCAGGGCATATTATCAAGCCCATTATCGCCGCTTTAGAGGCAGTTTTCTGCAGCTAAACCGGCGATAATTTTAACGCCGTTCTTGATAATATGCCCCCAGAAGAAAGTCTCAAGAACAAAAGGGATTACCAGCGGTTCTTCATATCTGGCTCTTTACATCGCTACCTTCAGCGGTGAATTAAAAAGTTCGATTCCAAAAAATGAATTATCAGGAAGGCAGAAGTGTCTGTTATAAAAATCTGTCAAAGACTATTTCAAAAGTTTCACTAGTCCAAATGTATTTCTATGAGGCAATCTCACGTGTACCTGAGGCTCTAGTGGAGAAATGGATCCCTGCTAGAACATTTGTAAGTTCCGAGATGCCGTTTGTGTGACTATCTTTATGGGTAATAAACTTGTTGTGGGAGTCATATGAACACTTCACCATTTCACTGTTTTTGAAAAATGCATCTCTTACAAAGGTAACGCTAATTACTCACTCTATCTATCTATCTATCTATCTATCTATCTATCTATCTATCTATCTATCTATCTATGGTATATTCACTCAAAAACAAAAAGGTAAAAGTGACGTTATATTTAGGTGTTGAAATAAGATAAAAACTAACATTTACAAACCAAAAAGCACTGAAATTCACCTGTTATAGATTACTGAGCTACTATAATTGGCGCTCCCATCGTGCGCTGCTTACATCACTTATGACATGTTAAATTACATCATTGATGACATCACTGATGAAATCTCAAATGACATCCCTGATCACCCCCGATGGTCAGTCAAGCCCCTGCTGAGCTCGGCCTTTGTATTCCATTCTAGTATCAAAGAAAATAACTCTCGAAGCTTGGTTATTGTAATGCTATCTTATTGGACTGATTTAACCCCTCTGGTGCTCTGGTTATGGTTAAACTTTGTTTATAACAACCTATGTGGCATAAACCAAAAACGTAGGTCTGTGTTTAGTGTAACATGCTATTTATTACCATTATTGAGGGAGTAGCTTTAGGGGAGAGGAGCCGCCACCGATAAGGCCAGACTACTTACTAGTCGTGGTCACCGAAGAGCGTGACAGGTGCTTGCAGAAGGGAACACCGGCACGCATGAGTGACAGCCGGATATGGGAGATACGAGGGCGGGTTCGCAGAGTTCGAGTGGTATGGGGGAGGAGCTGTGGGCGGGTTCGGGGGAGAGGCCTGTTTCGGGCTCTCACTGTGATGGCGGCTCCGGCTTGGGCGGGGGGCTGCGGGACCTCCGGGCGCTGCTGCTGGACGTCAGTGGGGTGCTTTATGACAGCGGCAGGGCCGGAAGGGGGCAGCCCATTCAGGGCAGCAAGGAGGCCGTCAGCAGGTGAGGAGAGGCTTGGCTGCACAGGGAAGGCGGGGCTAAGAATGAGGCAGAATTTCAAACTCAATGGAACTTTATTGGTATGCATGCCAGTGTCGTAACCATCTTTACAAAGTTAACAGACGCTCTGAAGCAAGTAGATAGATGAATTAGCTGGAATTTTGTGTTGATACTTTGCTGTGCGGACAGAAATGTGTACATAAATACATTTCATATCTAAATCGGAGATATGCTGTAACAAGGCCAGCTGCTGTTTCAGTCGGCAATCAGTATTCTGTACGGATAGCGTTCACCCATTGCCCCCATGTTCTGCGTGATCAACTCGCCATTTCCGGTTTTCTTAATCTTGGAGATATGTAGGCCTGCATTTAAAATACGGAAAACACACCTACAGTTATTGAAGTGTAAAGAGTACACCCAAGACTTTGTCAGGCTGCATACCTGCACGATTCCCAGGTCCATGCGTGAAGTGCTACTCTGTTCAAGGTTTTTTTTCCTTTGAATTCCGAGACTTGTAGTTCTGTTTCATAGAGGAATACGCAAGACTAGTGCCAGAATTCAAAGAAAACAAGTGAAGCGCTGGACAGCAGAGACGTCGGCAGCGTCAGAGAGGAGCAGGGGCGAGCGAGCGCGGCAGCCTGCTGAGCTGACCACACGGTCGTGCACAATGGCCATGTGTTTTCAATTATCGCGCCCGCCTCAGGGCACGATAATTGGAAACAGATGGCGGCTGTGCGGGTAACCGCACGGAAAAGGCCATTGTGCACGAGCGTGTGGTCAGCTTTTTGAAGCCCCTTACATAAAGTCTCGCAGAGCAGCGCTTGCGCGCTACTCTAGGCTCGACCTAAAAATAATGCATTATCTCAGAGCAGTTGGGAACATACCACACGCATATGCACATTGTTAGAATTGGGTTTCTAGTTCGCAGAGGTATGCACCCTGTCCAAGTAAGAACCACAATCCTAGTCAGGGTAGGTCAGATACACATCCTAAATTAACCTGTGCGCACGTTCTGGTAGCTTGGCACAGAGCAGTCAGGCTTAACTTATGAGGCAATGTGTAAAGTATTTGTGCAACACTGAATACAGTAAAACAGTGGGAACACCGCATACAAATACTCCACAACAGGTTAGAATAATAGAGCTTAATTTAATGAACAAAACAAGACCAATATGACAAAAATCCAATAAGTAGAACCGGAGTTATTAATTTTTAAAGAACATCTTGAAATATAGTGCTTAGAAACATAAAGCGCCAACCGGGGCTATCTGGTCACGCTTGACTGGGTCAAATCTAAAAGTTCAGGCTGACCGCGATTGAGCGTGGGTTGGATGCAGGGACCAACCTTGTCCCGCTGAAAAAGTACATTGGATGGAGGATGCGTTGATGTCGAAGACCCGATGTGGATAGCAGAGGAGGCGATGCGCAGGCGCTGATCCCTTGGGATGCAGGCGATGCGTAGGTTTCTATCCGCGCAGTGAGAGATGCATCATCGGCGAACCCTTTCTGATGAAGGCAGTGTGTTGTAGTCGAGCCGCCCAGCCGGTGATGCGATGTCCTTGGTGACAGCGGCGATGCATCGGCATTGAGGGGAGATGCGTCGGTTCCGACCGGCGCAACGACGGCAATGCATGGATTTTGCAGAAAAACAGCCAGCAAACCCACTTCCATGGACCCAGGACTAGACTGGTACCACTTGGCAGGGCAAGACTCACAGTTGGCAGAGACCAGAGGCTGCAGAAGGGTTGTTGAAAGTCTTTGATGTCCCTGAGACTTCAGAACAGGAGGCAAGCCAGCAAGCCCTTGGAGTCACTTTGGTTCTGGGGATGTAGAGATGCAGGTCCAGTCGTTCTCACTCCCAGGCATAGAGGGCTTCAGGCAGCAGGGCAGGCACAGCAAACCAGAAGTCCAGCAAAGTCCAGCAGAGTGACAGTCCTTTTGGCAGCACAGTAGTCCTTCTTCCTGGCAGAGTGTTCTCTGGTCCAGAAGTGTACTGAAGCGGTGGTGTCTAAGGTCCAGTACTTATACCCAGTTGTGCCTTTGAAGTGGGGGAGACTTCAATGAGAGGCCTTTGATGTGCACATAGTCCCTTTCCTTCCTGCCCTGGCTTCAGATGATTCACTACAGGGGGGTATGCAGCTCTTTGTGTGGGAGACAGGCACAGCCATTCAGGAGCAGGTGCCAGCTCCTCCCTACCATCCTGCACAGGACGATCCATCAGGATGTTAATGGCCCATCACAATGTGACTGGCCCATCAGGCACACCTAAGTTCCCTTTGTTTATGGCTGTCTAGAGGGAATGCACAAAGACCAGCTGTCACTCACCCCAGATGTGTAATCAGAGACAGGCACAGAATGGCTGAAGTAGGAAAATGACAACTTTCTAAAAGTGGCATTTTCAGACTTGCAACTTAAAATCCAACTTTACCATAAGTTGTGATTTTAAATTGTGAGTTCAGAGACACCAAACTCAAAATATCTATCTTTTCCCAATTGGTAATTACTCTTATAAAGTGTAATAAGGTAATCCCAATGTTAACCGATGGGAGAGATAGGCCTTGCAGTAGTGAAAAAAGAATTTAATAGTCTTTCACTATCAGGACATGTAAAACTTAAAAGTATATGTCCTGCTTTTTAAATACACTGCACCCTGATCTTAGGGCAGCCAAGGGCCTACCTTGGAGGCGACTTATATGTATAAAAAGGAAGAGTTAGGCCTGGCAAGAGGGTTAACTTGCTAGGCTGTCAAGGCAGTTTAAAACTGCACACACTGGCTCTGCAATGGCAGGCCTGAGACATGTTTATGGGCTACTGAAGTGGTTGGAACAATCAGTCCACTAGTAGCATTTAAGTTACAGGCCCTGGGCACAGGTAGTGCACTTTACTAGGGACTTATAAGTAAATTAAATATGCTAATTGTGGATAAGCCAATGGTATCATGTTTTAGGGAACGAACACATGCACTTTAGGACTGGTCAGCAGGGTTAAAGTGCCCAAAATCCTAAAGCCAACAAAAATGAAGTCTGCAAAACAAGAGGTCAGAAGGCATAAAGTCAGGGGAAATCACGCCAAGGATGCCTGGCCTAACACACATACATAATACATTTATTATTTTACACAAAATTTCACTCTTACTTGAGGATGCCATTTTACCATTCCTTTCTTCAGAAAAAAGGAGCCATTTTCACTTGGCAATGGATAAAAGGGTGAGTTGCCTTTTGAGAGAGAGCTGCCCCACACCACAGCATCTATTCTCCCACTTCCGCAGCACACACACAGAGCACCTCCACTCCTATTTTGAATACAAGTGCCAAGAAAAATTAGCCAAACTACACTTGTTTCATGTTCAACTTCCACCAATTACTTTCCAGAAGAACAAAATAAAAACAGTTTGAACTAGTCAAAACCATCACTGTGGTTACCTAGCAGTATGATGATGCAGAGCAGGATGGCAATGAGCGCTCCAGTGCTAAGCCCGGTGGGATGGACAAGCGCTTCCGCATTGCAGGACTGCTTATTCCCCCAGCTGTCACAGCCACACACACGAATGGTCAGTGTGCCTGTGCTGCTCTGGACAGGGTGGCCATTGTCCGACATCACCACAGGAAGGAGGTAGGTGCTCATTTCATGGCGGCTGTATCCATTCCTTCTGGTAAATATTCCTGCAGTGTCATCTGCAAGGAAAATCAAAGGATTTCTTTTTTATTTCAAATTTTTCAAAATACTACAACAGTGTAGCAATCATTGGTACAATTTAAACAGATAGATAATGCCATACACATGCAAGAAGTAGAGTATCATGAAGGTTTTACACCGTGTGGTGCCCAGCCATACTATAAAAGAAAGAAGAGAGAGACAGCTGTGCAATTCACAGGTATAAACACTAACAAAGGCAGCCAATCACCGATCAAGGGCCTCTGGTTTTAGGTAGATTGTTACATTACATCATGTTTATGTCCCTCTTCCACTCACTCATACACTGGAGAAGCATGCCCTGAGAGGGCCCAAACATCTCTAAGATGGCGCACAGCAGGTTGGCCCACGACATAAGTCTCAGCCTGCACATTGCCATGTGTTTGATCCAATCTGTATCCTTCCGGGTTGGCCTATGCATCCAGGCCATAGCAGTTTACGTTTAGCTATGAGTAAGGACAGGGCAGCATTCTTCCTAGCCATTTTAGGGATATCTGGTGCATAGCCAAGGAGTGCCACCAGTGGTGTCGTCGGGATTGCTGTGCCCATAGTTCAGTTAGCATAGTGAAAACGTCTCTCCACTATGCCTGTCTGCATATGCAGAACCAGGTTAGGGGTATAAAATCCACTTCTTGATATTTGCATGTATAGCAACCCTGGCTACAATCCTGGTTTAGTTTGTGCAAAAATACTGGTGTATAATAAAATTGATGCAGGAATTTGAAATGCAATAGCTTGTGCCTAATGTACATAGAAACAAGAGCATTCTGTCTACAGCAATATTCACTGCATTTATCATTTAGAATCTCTCCTAGGTCCCGCTCCAATTGTGATCTGGCAAGCAGAGCAGCAAAACTTTTAAGATCTATTCAGGTGACTTGCATTAACAAGGCAACCTCAGCTGGGTCCTTGGAAAATTTTGGATTGCTTGATTTCATGGCCTGTTTTTGCCTATAATACATGACTGCATAAAGTGCTGTGGTCTGCCTCCTCTCAAGAAATTGAGCTAAGGACAGCAATTGTTGTTAGCTCAATTTAGGAAAATAAAGGTGACCTTCCTGAGTCATTTCAGCCCTTATCAGGGCTTCCTGTAATACTTTCTACAAGGTCTAAGGGAGGGTGGGATTATTCAAGAATGGCAGGGTAGAGATGTACCTAGTTTAAAACGTAGTATCAGCATCAGCCCATAACCCACTGCATTGTTTATCTCAATGGTGATCATCTCTACCCTCAACTTAGTTGCCCTCACTGCCAATGCCATTTGAAGTGTACCCAAAGTAATCATGGATCGCTTCGCCATTAAGTTGGGCACCCATGGGAGGGAGTGGTACCAGAGCGTGGAGAATTGAGCCTGCATTGCCTAGAAGTACATTTCTGGGTCAGGAACTGAGAACCCCTCCTGCTCCTAAGGGAGTGTGGTTACCTCAGTGCACTGCCATACAAGGAAAACCTAGTTATGCTATTGAGGGTGCTTTAACAAGTCAGATCACATGACTATTTCAGTATTGGGCAACTTGTTTATTTTATTTGTTTGTTTTGATAATTTGTAGGGCACACATACAGCCTCAAGGCATCTTATAAAGAACAGAGAGAAAGCTCACCTTTGTTGTCCTGAACTGTAAAGTTGGAGCTGCTTGCTGCTTGCAAGGGTACAGAGAAAGAAAAATGGAGGCCTTTGATTGATTCATCCTTATCAATAGCACGGATGGTCTGTATAAGCTAAAAGGAGAGACAAAAACAATATGGCGTCACCAGGGTACAGCTTACAGGCAGATTTCTATTTCCTAGCTCATTCTTCAATTAATCAACAGTGTTTCATGCAAAGGTGAAAATGCTGAAAAAATGGCTAGCTTTGTGGGAAGTGTGTACTGTTAAAAAATTGACCAACAGGACAGATATATAACAGGGCCATGACCCATTTACAGCTACACTTTAAGGTGATAGTCCTGCTTTGCGTGGAATTTAATGTCACTAGTTCTTTGCTCAAAATTTCCTTGCTTCCCCAGCCGTACCATGCGACGATACAAAAGTTGGGATTCAGCAATGTATTTATTTATACTCTTATTGAGTTGGTTCACAGGTGCCACTTCAGTGATTTTCAAAATCTCTTTGTTTTCTGTACTGCAACATCGATACACAAAACCGCCCAGATACAGTGGCTAGCCCATTGGATTTTGGGGCTCGCTCTCGAAGAAACAGCTGCAAACCCCTGGGCATTGATGACTGCTGAAGTAAATCATTTGCCACTGCCCGTATGTAGACCTGGCTCCAACTGCCCTCAAATGGTACTGGTGGCACATCAGAGCCTAGCGTGTTAGCACAGAATTGCAAAACATCCCTCCCTCTACGCACCCTGAATTCTGCTACTTGGCCTTCCTTGACCTGGGTGTGTCTTGATCGTAGAAGCCTACTTTCATGGACTGAGGCAGCCATCAAAACCCTGGGCCACCTCTTCAGAATGATCAACTATTGTCCTTCCAATCCCTCCAAGAGCAATACACAGTACAAAGGAGACAATTTCTCACTTATGGTCTCATAACCCATGTTGTGAGAACCACTTGGCAGATTATGGACATAGATCCCTCCATGCACACATTGGTGCAAACACTTTACACCATTGGTGCCAGCACACGATGCCTCAGTTGGCTCTATAGATCCTATGTACACATATATCTGACTCACTCTATCCACTTCGAGACACTTGGGGAGTCTGATCTAGGGAGATCCCTTCATTACAAGAAGTGGTTCTGAGGTGCTTGAATACCCCCATAAAATTTCCAGAAATTCCAAATTTAAATTAATCCAATTCACAGGGTCTATCTTGCTCCAGGGAGTATACACAGGATATTTTAGAATGCTGCAGCCTGCTTCCCGGGTAGCTCAATCTCAAACACTGACTTTCATCACATGTTATGGAATTGTCCACTGCTCCCAACATTCTGAGCTGGTGTGCACTGCTCCCACACTCCCTACCCTTCACACTTGATCGGCCTGTGCTCTGGACCTATATAAGCATCCTACAACTAATAGAGCTGAAGCCCACTTAATAGACCTGAGCCTCCTCACACAAAACGTGCAATCACTTAGCCTTGGATAGCAGTGGACCTGACCCTGGTCGCAACTTGTGGGCGTACTCTTGTACAATGGTCACAAGTGGAAAGTAAAGCCCTTCACATGTGCAAAAGAAAGAGGTCTGTGTAAACACCCAGGGGATTATTTATGAGCCCTTGCGTCTCTTTTGTGCCGCCTGTGCGTCACTTTTTGTGACGCACCAGCGGCGTAAAAAATGCGCCATGTTGCGTCATATTTACAAAGTGACGCATCTAGGTAGATGCGTCACTTTGTAAACCCCTGCGCCACTTTAAACCTGCGCCAGGTATAATGTATGCAGGGTGGGCGTTCTGACGCAAGTAAGCCTCGTAGAAGAGACGCAGTGAAATCTATGAGATTTCACTGCGCCACTTCTAGGACGCAAATGCGTCAATATCTTACGCCTGCCTCATAGCAGGCGTAAGACTGACGCAGGCACATTTGAAATGGGACTTGCCAATGTGAAATGACCCATTGCTGGAGTTGCGTCACTTTTGTGACACACTCCAGCAATGCGTCATTTTTGCGCCTACAGATACGTCAGAAATACTGACGTATCTGTAACTCCTTGCGACATGATGGGTCATAATGTAAATATGACGCATCCAGCATGTCGCAAGGAGGGTGCAATGAAAAGTGAAAACAGCGAATGCGTCACTTTTCATAAATGAGGCCCCCAATTCCTAGATCCTGGGATAATATTTGGACTGCTTTAGAAAATTCCCGCAGGAATGACCATTTACCTCCATTAACCCATCACAATTTCAGCCCTCAGTTAATTCGTTGACATTACAGTTCCATTTGAAGCTCTCATCAGACATCTTAGTCAACTGCCCAATCTACAGCCCTCTCTTTGTGTCACTATCCTTCTGATTCAACACCTCTCACAGCTCTTGATCACTCCCCCAGCTACAAGCGCCGCCAATGTTTTACATATGACCTGGTATTCTTTGTCCCGCTCTCCCCCCCTCATATCTTGTTTGCCCAACGTTGCATGTACTGTGTCTGTTTCCATTACCCTATTCATCCCAAGATCCATTGTCCTCACCCTTCCCCCACAACTCGTTTTTAACCAGCTACTATGTTTCACTATACTTGACAATGCATTATTGCTGTTGGTATTATCATTGGTGTCTGAAATATTGGTCTGATACAAATGTAACTAATTATGTTTCAGATGCAAACTGTGTCTTACTAAGCTCGCTTTTAACTTGTTTAATGATTCTAAAATATCCAAAACGTTAATTAAAAAAATGTAAAAAACATAACGAACACACAAAACTGTAATATTCATAAACCTAGACAAGCTTTCTGTGCAAAGAACAAATCTAATGAGTGCTTGCTTCAGTAGAACAATTGAACATTCATGAAGAAAATAGCAAAACAATTTAACAACACAAAGAAGTGATCTAGTCATTATCTTATGGCAATTTTTCAAAACGTCTTCATCTGTGATGGTGAATCTCACCAACTAAAGGTTGTGAATAGGTTGCATTTGACACAAGGAGGCATATTTACAATCCCCTAATGCCACTGAAGTCACCTTTTCTGACGCTCCGGTGGCGTTGCGCCTTTCCCCATATTTACAAGGTGGCACAAAACCACTTAACGTGGCTTTTTTGCCACCTTATAAATATGCCCCTTTCTGCTGCTGTCTGCTGCGGCAAAGGGGCAGGCAATGGGTGTTGTTGTGGGCGCTCCACCCCAACACAAATTGCTTTTTGACGCTGCCCCAGATTTACAAGGCTGGGGCAGCGTCAAAACCTAAGGCCAGGTAATACTTGGTCTTAGAATAGCAATATGAGGCGAAACTATTAATTTCTCCTCTTTTTGCTCTTTCCATGTGTGACATATAGAAATAACAAATCGCCATTATTCATTGTTTATGCGCACAAAGGTGTCCCTAGGCAGCTTTTTTAGTGCCAGCGCTAGGGGAAACCCAGCGGTGCGCCGTATTTTTATAAATACGGCGCATACCTGAGTTTTGAAAATGTCGGATCACGGCATTGCCAAATTTGGCATAACACCATGCTCCGGCATTTTCTTGTAAATATCCCCCTAGGTGTTTTATGGAGGAGTTGGAGTCTGGTGGCTAAGTTGCTAAGCTTGATACATGGAGGCTTGGGTTCTAAACCTCATCTTACCACCTGACCATCAATCCTGTGATTCTGAACAAATAATTTCACCTCCAAGTTCTGCGAATATAATACAAAAATCTACAGTGTAATATGATATTTAAGGTCTTGTCCCATTAATAGCCCTCGTACCCTCTGTATGTAATCACTCTCTTGACCTCATGTACTACTGAGCTACATTGCACAAAATCCCTGGTGGAAATGTTTCAGTTGTAGATAAACCCATAGGTTTGGTGACTGCACTGTTGTCATCTTGAGTGGACAAGTTTGCAGTGCATCCAACAGCTTGCCCACAAGTGATGTAGAACACCTCAGCCATGTAGGTCCTAGGCACTATGCTGCCTGAACCTATTTGTCCATGCTTTGAGATAAAATATGATAATCTCAATTTTGCGCAATGGAAGGGCTTGCATTGAGATCATCTTTTAGGATTAGGGTTATACCAAACAGCACATCGGGGAGTATGATGTGGAAAATGAAAGGGGTGAGTGGTGCAGGGAGGGCGTCAGCAGGCGAGGAAGTAGGTTTTGCATGAGTATGGGAAGACACCAGTTGAGGAAACAGGAAACAACAAAGGAGTAGAAAAGAAACAGCAAGCGCAGTTCGATAGGAGGAAAAAGAGGACCTAAAGTAATGAATGCAATACTTAAATTAATATCAGCCACTTTTAATCACTTTATGCTCGCTTTTAGACCATTGCTTTTTTTGTAAACTCTGCCACCACAGACAGGGACTAACCATATGGCGTTTTTCGTTGACGGGTGCTACCAGGGTTCACACCCACTTTGTCATGACCCAGAATTTTGGCTGTGGCACATGCCAATCTGGTGGTTTCACCCAGAGACCACCTAGTATGTAGTGAATTTTCACGTGTTCTATGGGTTTGTGCCCTCACAATCATATGTGTTTATAGGTTAATCCCAGATTCCATATAGAACATGGTAGGTACAAGGGATGGAATACTCTGTTGGAGTGGTCTTTTCTTCTTTATTCAAAAAAATATAATTGTGAAAAGTAAAGAACAGCCGACACGTGTGACTGCAGTCATTTCGCCTCGCGCCTGTATCAGCCTGACGTATCCGGCTCATCTGTATTCGACTGTATACCTGACAAGTATCTAACAAGAGATAACCTGCCTTGAGAAAGCCCTGGCCTGCTGGCCCTTGGGCGAAACACGTGTCGGCTGTTCTTTACTTTTCACAATTATATTTTTTATGAATAAAGAAGAAGACCACACCAACAGAGTATTCCATCCCTTGTATCTACCATGTTCTATAAGGAATCAGGGATTAACCTATAAACACAAATCCATCGAACACGTGCAAAGGGACTAACCATATGCAGACCGGGCCCTGCCCCCAATTTGATAGTTCTGCTGAACTGGTAGGTAGCACACTCACCACCACCTCTCTGGGGAACACAAACACCCCCAGCCATGTTTTGGCTTTGGAGCTTGGGTCCCACATCGAGAGGGGGGGAAGAAGACAGCTGATTGACGTAATGCTAGCCCAGAAATGACAAAGAAGACTATGTGAGATGTTAAGAAAAGAACTTTCGATTTCATTACTTGGAATATTTGACAGGTACAAAAAATACATTTTGATTTTATTACTCAAGAAGGGAATAGGGGCATCAAAGAATGGAACACAGAGAAGGGCAAGTTCTTCGGAAAATAAAAGCAGGGAACTTTAGAGAAAAAGTAAGAAGTTTAGGGAAGTATGAGATTTAGGCAAATTTAAAGTGAGAACCGGGCTTTATAGGGTAAAAGTCTACAAAGACTAGAACCATACATTCAATTGGCATGAAGAAAAGAGACCTTCACATGTTCTAGAATTCTAATTTTTCTAAAATTCAACCACTGGCTGATTGTTCAAACCATACATCACTCCTCTACATAACCACGTTCTCCCTCATGAGATCCCTCTTTTTACCCATCCCTTTCATTTATTTTCTTCTCTGACACACCTTTGCATCTTGGCCCCCTCTCTTCTTAACTTGTTTCAAACATGGATGCTCGCCTACATTCTGGGCTTCTTTATATTCAGCTAGTTCTACTGGCATAACACTCAGCTAATCTGAGGGCAGGCCTGTTCTATACAGATTAATGTTAAGCAAACACAAGATGACAGATGTGACTCTAGCTTTAGTAATACTGAAGTTTATGGGAAGAAAAAGACTGAGCGATAAAGCGGGTTTATTTCAAAGAAAGCACATGTTCTATTAAGCAGTGAAGATGCTTGGCCTGAGATTGGCGGGGCTGGGAGATTTTTTATGAAATAAATGTAGTTTTGTAAAATAAGGAGCCTCTCATCTATTTGGCTCTGGTGCTCTGTCTCCATTTGCTGCTGAGATGAAAACCCACTGCTAGTTGTAATTGCGAAAAATTATGCTTCTAGAGGCTAGTCAGCACCTCAATTGGAGATCTCACATAATGCCCGGCCCAATGTCCTAGCACGTGTTTATGATGTTTCCAACAAATCGCTGGGCTTGAGCTCACACCATGAGTAAAGGAAAGGAATGAGATAAAAGCAAAAACAGTCCACCATGAGAAACAGCCTGACAGATAGCTGATGCAAGCGTGCCTGCTGTTTTGCTTTTTGCCGATATTTAGTAGATTTGAAGATAACAAGGTTTGTCTTGAGACACAAATCCAGCTGCTGTGCAATGTTTGCTCCTCCCTGCTTTGTTATTCTTTCTTTACAAAGAACAGTTGTCTGTTTTCATGGGGAGTAACTTTCAATACGCAAACATTGGAGACACGTGATGCGCTAACATGGGTCACACAGCATGCGGATGCTTGCACAATGCCACATTCAGTGCGGAAGCTCAGATCTGCCGCTGAGCGTTCTCTGTGCACAGAGATTTTGAGGCTCCATTCCTCAGTAGGACCAGCTCTCAAACACGTCTTAGTGGGGGATCCGCGCGCAGTGTCAACTTACCGTCGCTGGTTTGGCCTTTTCGCACACAAAAGTGTCGTAGAACATGGCCAACTCCGGGGCATTGTCGTTAACGTCCACAACCTTAATGAACACTGGAACCCGGCTGTTGTCTTTTGGATTGCCTGTAAGAAGGAGAAAACAAATACAAGAGAATGAGCTGGATGAAGGACTGCCAGCAGTCAAACTGTGTATGCGGAAAATGTTGAAACACAGACGCAGCTACTGCAAGACCGCTAATAGGATTTGGGAGGTGGGCATCAGGGCAGTCAGAAGTGGGAACGCATACAGAGGTGATTAAGGGCATGGCAGGTAAAAAAGAATCATATGCTACCTGCTAGCAAACATACGTGAACGAGATTCCCTACTTCATTCCACCTGCAAGATATAATACTTGCCCAAGGTTGGAACAACATGATTGTATGCTCTCTCATTTATGTCAATTTCTGGAGGAATGAAGAGAAGATACCCTACTGCTTTGGCTGTTCAAGCTTTCAATCAATCAAGTCGTCCTTGTAAAGCGTGGCTTGTCACCTGAGAGGGTATCCAGGCGCTTTGAACTTTGAAACTTTGAAACCATGCAACACATGGCCGAGGGCACTTTTGACAATGCAGAGCTGAGTCATCATGGACTTTAGGCTTCAATGTGTCCTAGAGTCAGGTAAAACTAGCATGCATTCCACCGACCGTGGCCAATCGTCATATTAAATTCGGTGTAATTGCTACTTTTTTTCTCTTTGACATAAACCCTGCACAGCGATGCTTTCTGGAGCAAGCTTTCCATACTAATCTTAGAATTCATATTGCTGTGCTGGTGAGTGCTTGCTGTAGTCTTTCTTCTATGAAAATTCATCAAGACGTGATCAATTGTTTTACACTACCTTCTGCAGTCAGTACATAGGTGGGCGCTTAAAGATGCCACAACTGATGGTTCAAATCAGCTGAGGCGACGCAAATACTAATTTATTATATTTCATTTGAGCGCACTAAATGAAGAAATTACAACATTAAGATAGCGTAATACCAATTCCTGGGCATGTACATCTAACAACACAGGGTAGCGTTCCTGGGACATATTACAGAAACTGTATTGTCAGTCTAAATTCTGATTAAATTGAAATGTATACTCTGATGTTTCGAGTGCGGCTTTGTGTTCCTTTGTTTAACAATACTAATAGCACCTTACATTTACACCACAATTCTGCTGTCCTCTGTCCTGATTTGGTTTCCTGATGGAAATCACAACTGAAGTTTAAAGATGGCCAGTTGCGGAGCAGGAGGGAGCAGCTACATTTCTGAGGTAAGACAATGAAATGTCCCAGTCTAGTTCTGTAAGACAGAGTTTTTTAGATGATTAAGCAAGATTTTTAAAAAGTTAATAGTGAAGATGATGAGCCACGTTCCGGTTCAGGGAGTACCTGGCTTGGCAGTTCAGGCTGGACTGTTCCCATGAGCAGCGGGGTCAAGACTCATTTGCATATGGCTGGGTCTGAACTGGGGTGGCATAGTGAGCAAAGGAATGATGGTTTGGGATACTACTCGAGCTATTGCCAGTGGTTAGACAAATTACAAGCATTCCTCCCATCACCTGCAGTGTGTTCCATATACCGCCCTAAGTGGCATGGGTATGCCCAGGCATGGGTCCCATACTCACTGTGTCACTGGAACCAAGCTGTACCCAGCTGATGAACCTATAACTAAGACAAAACCGGTTCTGGGTTGCTTGTGTTCTGGTTCAGAGAGGACCTGGCTTGACATGTTGGGCTGGAAAATTCCCATGAGGAGCAGGGTCAAGACTGATTTGCATATGGCTGGGTCCAAACTGAGATGGCATGGTGAGCAAAAGAACTATGTGTTGGGATGCTACCCTGAGCGATTGCCAGTGGTTAGACAAATTTCAAGCATTCCTTCCATCACCTTTTGTATGTTTCATGTACAATGATTGTGCCAACACCAAAACTAGCAAGGAAGAAATGCTGGCCCAATGGATGGATTAGATTGCCAAGCTCTTGCTGTTCTCATCACTGGAGGAGAGTTCCTATCCCTCAAAGGTTACTCGCACTTTAATTCTTCTGAGGTCTATAAAACCCCAAAACTATTTTCAATGCTGTTACTATTTCTCCTTGGACTATTGATAACTTTTGAAACAACCCGCTATGTTACTATGCAAATAGATACGCTCAATTTATCCCTGCAATGGTCAAGCAACAAGATCACTGATGAAGTTGAACTGGTCCCGTGTCATTAGGATACTTCTCAGCCTTCCTGTTTTATTAGCCTACAACACCATGCATGCTGGGACTTGTAGGCCTAGATTTGTAAAAGTAAAAATGAACTGCAGACCAGTCATGCTTGGTGTGGCTAGCTGGAAAATCCTGCCTGGCTTTAAGTTAAGTAATTCTACTGAGCAGACGGCTGTGCATATTTTGATATTCCTTCCTTTGAACAATTGCACGGTTGCACCTGTTGAAAACCTGCTTTTCTATCTTGTTTTGCTTGAGGGGCAAAATATAGAACACTAACAAAGGACACACATTTTGAATAGATCGAAATGGCACCCTGTACAGAATGCTGAGACTGGCTCAGCCAATTAAAACCCTTTTGAATACTAGCACTAAGTACTGTTTACCTTCCTTCTAGGATGACTAAAACTATAAAACAGATAGAGGTAGGGGGCATACATTTTTGCTGACTTTGGGGAACTGTATGGCGATGAAAGCTAATATCATTTTTTGCTCACGAGCTGCCACAATTACCATCATTTAATAGCCCTATCCCACATTCTGAACCCTGGCTCAGGCAATTACCAGAGGTTAATGCCACCTTATCCAAAGGTGTTAACCATCGTTATTATCCTGAGCAAGGAACACTAACACTTAATTACATTATATGGAAGGTCAAACCTTATAGATAACACAGAATAATTTCCTCATTTAACAATCATATCATCAGAAATCTGTTAAACTTCAATGGGAGAGAATAGTTGTTTCCACTTGAACGCATGCCTTTTAAATGAACTAGGCCTTTAAAAATTCAGAACAATCCATGAAACGTGTTGATTAATTGAGGATTATAAATGAATAACATGAATTAATTCAAAAACATATCTAAGTATTTTTTGCATATGTCCCCCACATCATGTTATACATAACTGCAACTATTCAACACTCTGTGAATAGGAGATTGAGCACCAAAACCTCCACTAAACCTTAAACCTCAAACAGGTCGTGGGAGAAAGGTTTGCAACAATATTACCCTGTCTCTTTAATTGACAACATTCAGCAGGTAGACCCCATACTTCAAAACATAGGCAATAGTAGCTTAATTTGGGATCCACTTACTGATCTCTGTTGCTACAACTGTAATGTTGTGCCACTGTGACGTTTCCCGGTCAAGCGATTTCAAAGTAAAGAGCGAGCCGTTGTCAGGGTAAATATCGAACATTCGGTCCATATCAGTGTGTCGATCCACAGAATACCTGAAAACAACATGAAACGAAGTTTATTTACGCCATTTCTCCTTGCTGCTATTTCCTTTCAACAATGGTCCAGGCTATTTGGTTTCAATGCTGGAGGTGTGCTCCAGGCAATATTGCTCCATACTGCTGCATAGTTAGTTTTACAAGGCCAAAACAGTATGAGAACTAGAGAGCTTTGAAGATCATACAGAAATTCTTAGTCAACTATGTTGTTTCTGTTACAGTATCGACCAAACGGAACCCCCTTAAATCCACTCTATCTGCCCAAATAGCTACAAAGCAGTAGGTCTCTACGCACCTGGGCTAGGATGAGAGTGCCCTTGATTGCAGAATCACTAGTGGTTGTAGGTCGAAATAGAAATATATATCTTCAAGGTACATAGATGTGGAGTTAAGAATAGTAAATCAATTCTTACCTACTACATACTTACACAATATCATGGTAGTTAATATTCTGGAGTCAATATTTGTTTACGACAATATTTAGCACTCAATATTCCGGTAGTACACTTCACCAGGTAATCATGGTAAAAAACTGCCTCCAGCCTCCCTTGCAGTAGAGCAATGACACTTGATCAAATATAGATGATCTACAGAATGTGGGTGCGTCTCCCATCCGTTTCACATTGTTGCCCCTTCCATACTCCACCCTTGCAATCATAGCAAACTTCGATCTGCACCTATGTGCTCCGAATATGGCAGAGTGCAGCTGTTTAGAATTCACTTCGGGATCACCCATATCCACTGTGAACTGCCATGCCTTCTCAGATGCATCACTTTGGATTTTGGATCTCTAATATCACAACACCAACCATCTGGCGTAATTTACATTCCTGGAATTCAATACAAATGTTTGCTTACTTTCTTATGATATTTGTGCATTTAAAGAGCATGAATATAGATCCCAGAGGCAGTGGAGTGCTGTACCAGGCTATCAAAGCGATACCCTGATGTATACAAAGCACATTTGAGAATATTTTACAAAACATACAAGCTAAAATTCTGTTTTGCCCTTTATTAAATGTGAATTCATGACAAAAGGATCATTGCTTTGGAGTCCATGTCTGAGGAGAGGGGAGTTAGGGAGTCCTAGTAGTCTGCTACAGCGAAAGCTGTCAACAGGTTCAGTAGGAAGAGCAGGGAGGAGTTCCATCTGCCGATGAGCAGCTGTGAGTAATGGACTACCCATGCGATGGAAGCTTGACTGAAAAGAATTTATGAGGTTGTTTCAATCAATAATAATATTGAAGTCCACAATTACACTGTTTTCTTTGGATTTTGCAGAGGAATGATTGGCGATAAAGTGGTAATTGTAGCATCCATTCACAAACGGTCTCTGCAAACAGCCCAAAAAACACATGTCAATGCCAATGCACTTTCAGATGTTCCTGTGAAAGTAAATTCCTTCACCCCGTTTCCGGGAAAATTCTTACAATAGGAACATACACCAGATGTTCCTTCTGCTGTACTTCTGACAATGTCTGTAACTTATCCTATGCTTTCTCCTGGAGATCACCAAGTTAATGCTCCCTGGCATTCTATCTGTATATATGGCAGCCGTGGCCAGTGCAGGTAAGAGCGGTGGGGAGGGATTTCGACAGACGACGACAAGGGAAAATGAATTATTTATTTAATTTTCCTTTGTGGTCGTTTGTCGAATCCCCTCACCGATCTTACCTGCATGGGCCGCGGCTGATATATGGGTCCCTTTAATCGGCAAGGTTAAGGGTCTGATTTAAGGAAGGGTGATGACAGACAATCTGACAAAAAGTAGGAGATTCGCCACCCAATTTAGGAATCCCTATATGGTAGACATTGTCGGTTCATTTCCAGGGTCCATATTTCATGAAGGGCAGTCCACCACCCCACCTGTACACTGTTTGAATTTTTATCTAAACTGCTCCGACCCTCTGTTGTGATGGTAGGTATTTATGTAAGACTGTGCCTCTTACAGGACACCGTACTACTGTTAGAACATCTATATTGTGATGCAGACAGCTGGGCATTCTAGAATGTTGGGAATGTTTGCAGTTAACGATCATAAGCTGAGGGGAATTGTCAAGAGCAGACGCGCTGTGACATAGTGCCTCTCTATCCTCCTTTAAGTGTGTTGGAGAACATGACTTCAATAACTATAGCAGATTCTAATAAACTTGTGTGGAAGTCGATCCTTACACCCTCACCACCAGCCTCTTGCCCATCAAGAGTGGTTGCTCCTATTGCAGAGAGCTGTTTTGATGGAGAAATCTCTGCTACCTTGACAGCTCAAAAGGCATCAGGATTTCCACTTCTAATGCAGAGGAAGATGGAAGTTTCGCCAGCAAAAATTGAAATCACCTCCAAAATATCTGTCATATCTAGGTGTCTTATGAGTCCTCCTAAAACAACACCCACAGCCAATTCTTTCTTTACTGACTCTCTACAGGAGAAGCATATGCTCTCAATAAAAGGTGAACACCATGTGACATCCCTCCGGGCCCTGGGTCTCTTCCTAACGGTCATTAATTTTTACTAAAGGCAGTGATTAAATTGTGCTTGTGATTTCAGGGGGTGGAAGCCGGTACTCATTTTTGATGACTGCCGCTTATTTTCCATCATTAGACTTTTGCTCAGAGCAAGAAAGGCAAAAAATGAAAAAGAGAAAGATAGGAAAACAGTGACAAAGAAATGAAGCAGGGATGAAAAAGGTACCTTAACGAAGCTATCTCTCAATGGCCATGACCACTTTACACAGCAGCAATTTAGATTTTGCTCACCAGACCTTTCTTCAAAGGCCCACCTTGGGCTCAACCTCTAGACTGTATTTTCCTAAAGCTATAGCAGCAGAAGGTCACACGTTGGCTTCTTGTGCCTCTTATCTATGTCTAGCTTTCCCAATCATCAACAAAAAGAACCATGGACTTGATGACCCACCTTTGTCAATGTCTACTTCTTTTGGCCAAAGATTTGCACCGCATTTATGTCACACTCAGCTTCATGCAACACTATTCAGATAGCCAAACATCAGATCAAAAACATCACTGATGCTAGTAGATGGTTTTAAACTGCTTAGAAAATAATATATTTTATGGAGATCTAGACTGGTAGAAATGCTGCAGAACAGACAGCAACAACCATTTTAACCCAAGGATGAAAGGCTATAAAGCTATTAGAAAATTCTATTCACTGAGTGTAGACTGCTCTAAAATAAACAAGGAGACGCAGAAAGACAAATATTGGAATGTTCGAGCAGAGGGACTGCACCAGCCAATAATGGCCCTCAACCACATCATCAATGGAGCTCTCAACATTCCAATGGTCAAATATAGCCTCATAGCCCGCTGCTGAGGGTTATATGCCCTGAACCTGAGTTAAAGGCACAAGTCGTAGGCCTGGCATGTTCATTTTTGATAAAGCAGAAAGACAGCTGCACCACTAGAAAACATCCAAAGCTGGAGCAGCCTGGTAAAATTGAACTTTTTTTTCCATAAACCCTTTTTAGGTCGAGCCTGGGCAGCGCATGTGCTGCTCTGTGAGGCATGCTGTATTGAGGTAGGGACTTGAAGTTCCGCCCACTCTCCGCCCACATTTCTCATTGGCTTGTGTCATTGTTCACTGTTAACTGTGGCTGTTCATTGGTCAAAAGGCTTAGTAGTCCCTCCTTAGTACCACCTTGTCTCATTTTGTAACCTCACATAGCGACACCCCCTGTTGCCATGGTGTTGTTGCTCGGTAGGCTTTAATTAAATCCTCAGAGCACAATTTTCTAAAATAGCTTTGTACTGCCTGCTGTTGCAGGACGTGCTCTCTCCTAACGCTTTTATTTTATTTTTATAGCACACATTTGCAATGTAATAGGTCTTTCACTTGCAAGAGTTTAAGCTATTGGCATTGTAAATGACAATGCCTTTTATTTATCTGTTTTAAAAACAACACATAAATAAAAGGCATTGTCATTTACAATGCCAATAGCTCAAACTCTCATAAATGCGAGACCTATTGCATTGCAAATGCTTGTTTATGATTATGAGGTGCTCATTTTATAAAGCTTTTGGCCTCTGTCCCACAAGATTCTGACAGGCCTGTACTTGCACAGCATAAAGGGAGTTTTCTTTTTTTTTTTAACTTTATTTGTAAATTTTCACATCAAACTGAGCTGTCATACACAGAATCCTTCGAGACAATATCCATCGACTTGTTTTCATTACACACATTAGAGTCCCGGACACATAGCACAGCTGAATACACTTTACAATTGTCATGGCTTATCCAGCATCATATACAGTTAGGGTGACACAGGCACCAACGTTTACATACTATCGTCACCATCAGTCTCGGCAGTCTGCTCACTATTTGTCCCTGTTGAATTCAACAATTCTCTGCATAGCTCTCTCCAGCTTGCTATGTCCTCATCCAACCTTTCGTCCCTGCGGCAGGCGTTCATGTGTAGTTTCTCCACCAAGGACCACTCCCCCATGTCTCTCATCCAATTTACAAAAGAGGGGGCCCGCTCACACATCCAGCAAATGCAACCGTCCTTTTAGCCAATATCAGCGCTAACTGTAGTAGCTTGTTGGCCATTTTCCTCTTCTTGCGTTGCGGTACCAGTCCTAGGAGGCACTGGTCAGGCATAGCCCCCAGTGCAATTCCCACCCTTCCACGGAGCCGTGCTACTACCTCAAGCCAATACTGATGTACTTCCGGGCATTCCCACGCCAAATGCATGAACCCATTATGGGCTTCATGACATCTAGGACATTCATGCGAATGGGAGGCATCGATACGATGGAGCCTCGCCGGGGTCATATACACCCGTTGCAAGAAGTTATAGTGCAGCAACTTCAACCGGGCATTGCAGGACACCTTGCATGTTAGCGCACATACTCTGACCCACTCCCTCTCCAGTAACGGCACCTGCAAATCCTCATTCCAAGCATCCCACGCCTTAAGCACCAAAGACCCCGAGTCCGCCCTCATAGCCTTATACAACAAAGACACCAATCCACACCCCCCTCCACATGTTAACAATATGTCCAAGGTCACAGTGGTCCGGGGCATATCCGGATATGTGGGCCATGTCACCTTAGCCAGTTCCATCAGGCCAGCATATTGTAAATATTGTCCCTGTCCCAAACCGAACCCTTCACACGCCTGCTCAAACGTAAGGTAGGTATCATTTATATATAAATCTGCCAATACCATGCAGCCACCCTCGATCCATGCCTGGAAAGACATGTTTTCCACCATCCTAGGCACAGGGACCAACTTCCAAATGGACAATTCCGGGTGGAAGGGAGCCCGCCCCAGCACTCGTTCCACAACTTTCTGCCATATATATAGGCCGTTTGTCTAACAACATATGGCAACTCCGCGCTCACCCCAGTGCCCTCCATCAAAATCATAGGGACATCCTCTGGCTGTACTCGTCCGGCTAATAAACGCTTTTCCCAGTGATCACCCTCATCCAACCACTGCACCGCATCAGAAGGTGTGCCACATAATAATAAAGATCAAATCTGGGTACTCCTAGACCACCCTCCTCATACCGTTTCTGGAGCACCTGCAGCGCAACCCTACAATGCTTTCCAGCCAAAGCAGGGTCACCAGGAGAGAATTCAGTTGCTGAAACACTTTCGCAGGAATCGGGCACAACGCATTCTGCAAAGCATATAGATATCTTGGCAGCATCACCATCTTTGCCACCGCTATTCTACCCATTAAGGACAGCGGCAGCGTATTCCAGAACTCTACAGAGTGCATCAGCGACTCAACCACCCTGTTCATATTCAGCTGGAGCAGCTTAGCGTCCCCATGAGCCACCTGCACCCCTAGGTATCTAAAATGGTCCGTCTCCCATCTCAATCCCAGGCTAGGCAAGTCCCCCGCCTCACTGTCTCTCAGTCCTGCTAGGGGGAACGCCAGGGATTTACGCCTATTTATGCGCAGTCCTGAATAAGTCGCGAACCTGTCCATCAGCCTCAGTAAGCGCGGTATGGTTTCACACGGAGACGTAACATAAAACAGCGCATCATCCGTATAAAGTGAAATAAGATGCGTATTATACCCAATTTGTATGCCCCAGCGGCCCAGTTCCTGTCTTGCCCATATTGTCATAGGCTCAATGGCCAGAGCAAACAGCAGTGGCGACAGTGGGCACCCCTGTCGCTTGCCCCGCCCCAACAACCACTGCACTGATCTGGTTTGACCCATTCGCACACATACCGCTGGGTTTGTATATAGTATTTTAACCCATCTACGAAAGCGCAGTCCAATCCCCAACTTCCCAAGGATTTCGAGCAAGTACCCCCAATCCACCGTGTCAAACGCCTTTTCAAGGTCGATGGACACCAACGCCATCTCCTCAGGGGCCTCCTGCGTCTCCTGCAATACATGCGCCAGCCTCCTTATGTTCATTGACGTACTACGGACCGGGATAAAACCGCACTGGTCCTCGTGGACTAAATGGGGCATATGCGGTCCCAACCGTTTGGCCAGCACTTTACATAAATTTTTTACATCCGAATTAATCATCGTCAGGGGTCGGTATGCCGCCGGGTCCTGGACATCGCCGCCCAGGTTTGGAATCAGACAAATTTCGTTCTCACGCATCGTAGGGGGCAATATTCCACTCTCAAAGGACTCATTAAAGGTTTGCAACAACGGCTGGGCCAATATTGCTGAATATGCTTGATAATACTCAATGGGCAACCCGTCCCCTCCCGGAGGTATGTCTGCAATCGCCTCCATGAGCTCCTCCTCAGTGATCTGCGCATCCAGATCCGTCCTAACCTCGTCAGATACCTGCCTCAACTGTAGACCCTCCAAAAAGGGGATACAATGGTCCGCACTTACCAGGGGGTCTGCCCTGTACACTTTCTGCAGGTGTTGCCGGAACATCTCCAGCATAGCTGCCCGAGAATAAACCAGCTCGCCCGACTGTGCTCAAAGACTGGTAACCAAGGGGGGGGGGCCTGCTCCCTATGCAATATCCAGGCCAATAACCGACCAGATTTATCTCCCTCTGCATGTACACGCTGGCGATATTTCGTAAGGGTATACTTATCCAGCCTATACCAAGTATCTGCAACCTGCTCCCGTAACGCACGCTCTCGTTCCTGGGTGTCACCTTGCCCCTGCGGCCCTGACTGAAGCTCAGCTAACATTTTCTCCCTATCCTGTAGCTCAGATTGTAATTGCCTCTGAACGCCATATGTCAGCCCCATTGCCGTCCCTCTAACCACCGCCTTCATCGCATCCCACTCGTGGGCTCTATTGCTTGCAGTACCCCAATTAAGCGACATATACCCCATTAACGCGCTTGAAATTGCCTCCTTCCCAACCGGATCCTCCAGAATATCAGCAGGGAGCCGCCATCTACGGGAGCCCTGCTCCCCCACTGCCCACCGCACGAGCAACACACAGGCGCATGATCAGACAAAAAACGTGCCAGGTGTATAATCTCTGCTGCCATAAATGCTGGGTGCTCTGTCGCTAGTACCCTATTTAGACGACTGTGTGTGTTATGAGTGGGTGTAAAACAGGTGAATATTTTCTGGGTCGGGTGGTGCTCCCTCCAAACATCCCGAATGCCTAGGTCACTCATTAGTTTTTGCAACTGCTTAGTCATACGCGGCTTGGTGCCTCTTCGAGGGGGCATCTATCCAACTCCGGATCCACCACACAATTAAAGTCTCCCAATCATAGTAGGGGAGCGTCCAAGTCTACAGTAATCAAATCCTGCAAATCAGCAAAGAAATTTGGCTCATCAATATTAGGGGCATAGGTGTTTAGTATACTGATATCTTTGCCATCTAGCTTGTCCCGCAATAGCACGTAACGACCCTCTACGTCTGCTTCAGCATACTGTAGTGTAAACGGGGCCGCAGGTGCCACCCAAATCAACAACCCCCCTGGCATAGGTAGAATACAACGAGTGGAACACCTGCCCCCTCCACTTTTTGACCAGGCGCCCCGCCCCAGCATCATCCAGATGTGTCTCCTGCAAGCACGCAATCATTATGCTATGCCGCTTAAGGAATGAAAGGACCCTATGTCATTTGACGCAGGTGCCTAAACCCCTAACGTTCCAGCTAAAGAACTTTACTACATCTGCCATGATCATACATTCACACGACGCAACGCGACGCGCCAGGACTCAGCACTCTTCTGCAATGACTCGCTCTTGGGCACAACACCACCAAAATTCACACAATAACAACTAAACCAACAAAAACCCCGCCTCCCCCACCCAAGGACAATGCTCGACTACCATCACAGACGATTTTGCCCACCCACCGCTCGTGCCAGGACGTGCACAGCATCCCACTAAGCCCAACAGGGGCAACAAGAGAGCATCGCATCCCCCGTCCGCCCACCCACCACAGATCAATGATCCCGCTGCCAGTCTGAAATACACCCGCTGCATATATACTTAATCCAGGCAACAAACCCTCCCCAAGGTCCCGTCCAGCCCACAAATAGCGCTATTCTCCCCCACCCAAGTCCCAGAGCAACAAACATCACCATACAGCATTACCGCACTCCTGCGTAGTAGTCCTGAATCAGCAAGCAGTGCTGTAGTCTAACAGTCAATGATTAATCGCTTTCACTGACACCCCCAGGAAGATCCTCCAACAAGGTCTCGGGCACAACGTCTATCGTTTGAGGCAGAGTCTGATCCTGCGTATCCAGTTCAGCGGAAGCAGCTCCCAGCAAGTCGACCTCCGTAGCACTCTCCACAAGGGGATGAGACTGCAGCGTTCCATCATCTCCCACCGTTATCCTCCGCTGCGACACCTCCAGGGCATTTTGCGAGTCCGTTCGATTTTGCTGCCATCGCCGTCCCCCATCATCGCTTCTGTCCCCTTGCTTCTCCAGGTGGCAATCCATCACCACGGATCTCCAACCACTCCCAGACATCTTCCGGGGAGTCAAAGAATTGCGCCTTACCCCCCCGAAATCACCTTCAGCTTGGCAGGATACAGGAGCATATATTGCATGTTCAGGTCTCGCAGCTTACGCTTCACACCCATTAAGGATTTCCGAAGTTCCTGAACTTGCTTAGTGTAATCCGGATATATAGTCACTTTATTGTTTTCATACTGAAGGTTCTGGTGTTCCGTTGCCGCCCTCAGAATGCAGTCTCTATCCCGATAGTTGAGGATTTTAGCTATGATAGCTCGTGGCTACGCCCCCGGAGGCGGGGGAGGGACAAGAGCCCTATGTGCTCTCTCAATCACAAACACATCCGACAAACCCTTGGGGCACAGCTGGGTACGAATCCAGTGCTCAAGGAACTGCTCGGCCGCCCCCAGTTCCGCCCGTTCCGGATGCCCAGCACTCGAATATTGCTACGTCTCGCCCTCCCCTCCGCAGCACGATTCTCCAGTGCTTTCGTGACCACAGTCATCTGCGCCACCTGCTGCTTGAGGGTAACCACCTCTCCTTTTAATTCTGCTATATCCCCCTCGGCACTCGTGACCTTATCAGCTACCTTCCGGAGGTCCGCGCATAGTAGGTTCACATCCACAGAGACAGTATCTATTCTGTCTTCCAGCGCCTTCCTGGAGCCCTGTATGGCCGCCATGAGTTCCGCCCTGGTGGGCTCCGGGCTCTCCCCTCCCGAATCCAGTTCCGTCCCCCCAGTCTGTCTGGTCAGGCGCTGGAGGGGGTGCCTAGGCGTAGTATTTTGCGTGATGGTATTCGGCCCAGTCGTCTTCTGAGGCTTGTCTTTGCCCATTGGGACCCCCGGCGCGCATACCTCGCGCACCCACCAACGCGATGCATGCACCAAGAGAGTCTCCTCAGCGAGGGTCCACTAAACAATCCAGGCCAGCAGACGCAATAACACACAGTGACAGCAATCCAGGAAAGTAGCATAAACTGCCCCTCCGTCCCAGCACAGAGGCCAATGCCAGTTCCAAGCCTGCCCTGGCAAGTCCACACATGCAGCAATTCAGGTCAGCAGGACCAGAACTAGGGCACCACAATCCACATAGGCAGTGAGCGTGGGGAGGGCAAGATAATGCGCAATCAATGCAGCTCTCAGGCTGCTCCCTGTTGTGCCCCTCTCCCCAGGCCCTCAATCGTGTGCTGCTGAATTTTCACGGGCCCCACACGCTCACCAGAGGCACCGCAGCAGAGCCGGCACAACAGTGTAGATGTCCTCAGCCCCCACAGTCCAGCAATGCCTAGGCCTCTGAGCACACGAAGGGGGGGGGCCGAAGGACAGTAACCCCCCCACACACGCACCACCCAGAAGGCCAGCAGGCCGCAGCACAGGTCTCTCAGCTCCGGGGGGAGGGCACCAAGCGCAGACGCGGCTCCTAGACACCCCGACCAGGCCCAAAGCGGACCGCTCCGCCCTTCAGGCCCCGACCGGGCGAGCCGCGCCCACCCCAGGCCCACTCACCGTCACTAACCAGACGCCCAGACCGCTTCGCCTCTTCACAGTCTGCTCCCAAACGCCGATTACAGGCAGTGCGTCACGGGAGCGCTCCACTCATTCGGCGGGGGGTCAAGAAAAGGCTGCTCCGCCGTCAGGCTTCCAGGCAGTTCGCTCACTTCACGCGGAGCGTGCCGCTCTTCACAGCCAGGATCTCGAGGCCGTCATCCGCGGCCGGCGGCAGTCAGGCAGTCAGGGGGCACAAGGAGGGGGCCCAACCAGCCGCGCTTGCACTCCTCCGAGGCCCGATCACCTTGGCAAAGCGTCCGGACGCCGCAGATCTTCCTGTGTAGGCCCGAGCGCACTACGCACTTTCGCGCTCGGCACAGCGCCGGTCCACAGCTCGCCCAGGACCAATCCGTGAGACCCAGGGGGGGCTTCCCTAGTCCTTCCCCCATGCAGAAGTAGAGATTTCAGCGGTGTATCGAGGATAAATGCAGGATTTTCGGGCGGACGGACGGAGAGCTAAGGAGGCTCACGTCCCGTCGGCCATATTGCTAGGCCATGCCCCTCAGCATAAAGGGAGTTAAAAATGCACAGCCATTTTGGGATATGTTCGAATGTAGACACCAAGGGCCAAATTTACTAAGATATTGTGTCGGGGTCGCATCCCTTTTGTGGCACAGCCCGACACAAAATCCTTTCTAGCATTTACTAAGACACGCAAAGTTGATTTGCAAGACTTTGTGTGGTTTAGTAAATACAAAGTAATGCAACTCAGCCCATAGCACTCACTAAATTGCGTTACTTTACATTGAGTAGGCATTACATGGGTGGAGCATGGGCTTTCTATGCATCCAACAATGTATTTTGACGTAAACCCAGAGTTGTCAGGCAAGATTTGTGCCAAAATGATGTGAGTACCAAACAGAGGAGTAACGAGGAGAATGATCTTTATTTCTCCTTGTTTCGTCCTCTTGCTATGTGTGTTGCATTCTGCAGCACACATAGAAAGATTAATATGCTTCTAAGGATTATATTTGTGCACTAAGGTATCCCTTCCACCTTTGCACCATGGTGCTAGGGTTACTCTGTTGGCGCTAGGCAGCACACAGTGCACCAGTGCTGGAAGAGAGTAGGAGTGCGCCATATCTTAATTGATACAGCACATTTCTGTTCTCTCCTTGCTGTGTTGAGCTGCGTTTATTAATTAATTAATTTATTTATGTATTGAGTTTTATATAGCGCGAACATTACCCTTTTGGGTATCAGAGCACTGTACAACATGGTGGCAAACAGATAAGCAAATACAAGTGACCCTTTCGGAAAATAAAGCGCTGTACATTAGGAAAGGTAAACATATAAAAATGATCCTTTCGGGAACCAAAGCGCTGTTTAAGGGAAAAGCAAACATAGTAATATACAAATGCAGGAGAACAGCTAAAGTGATTATAAGTGTAAGCAGATAAGCATATAGAAGTGAGTCTAATGAGGCTCAAAATGCTGGACATCAGGAAGCACAAGAGTGAGTGTAGGAACGGACGTAGGTTGACATAGGTAGAGACTTGATTCGGAATGGTCATTATAGGATATGTAGAGTTTCATCGAAGAAAGTAACGAGGGGCAGGAAATGCGGCCCAATAGTCTTGACGATGGGCAGGAGGGGGAGAGGTTGGACTTTCATTGGGTAAGGTATCTGATCATTTGTAGTTGTTTTATTCTACGTTTGAATATGGCTGTCGAGGGATTGCAATAGGTCTCAGGGGGGAAGTGAACTCCAAATTTTGGGGGCCATTCCGGAAAACGAGCGCATGTAGGTTTTCTTTTTTTTTCAAATTTGTACGGCTTCAGTAGTAGGAAGCCTGTGCTTTTTAAACTTCTATTCTCACCTGACAGGATGGGTTTCTTGGCAAGGTGAGTTGGCATGTTGTGGTGAAGAGCATAGTGAGTCAGGCAGACAATTTTTAGATGGATCTTTGGCTCCTAGGGTAGTCAGTTCAGTGCCTTGAGATCCAGGGTGATGTGATCACTTTTTTTTGAGCATGTGATGACTCGAGCTGTCACGTTAAAAGTTGCCTTCGGAGGTGCTAGTTTTTATTTTGATAGACCCACGAGGGCGGCACTGCGGTAATCTAGTATGGAGATTACAAGCGCTTGTACTGCTGTCTTGAGATCTACAGTCAGAATAAAATGTTTTAATTTCCTTAGTACCTGTAGTTGGTGCCTCTGGTGGCGGCGCTGATGTGATCCTACATAGATAGGTGATTGTCCAGGATTATTATTTAGCGATTTAGCTGAGGTTATGATGTGTGGGAAACAGTTCAAGGCTATAAGATCGGCGAGCCATACTTTGATGTTTGGAATGTGGCTGGGTGGAGGGGTTAAGAGAAATTCTGTTTTAAAGGTGTTAAGTTTGAGGTGGTTACGTGTCAGACAGTGTTGAGTTTTTGTCAGTGTGTTGTTGAGGATGGAGATGTCTTCTGGAGAGGCGATTTTTAGGTAGAGTTGCATATCAATGGCGTACATCTGAGATGAGATGTTAGAGAGTTGGAGGATTTCAGTCAGGGGTTGCATAAGCAAGTTGAAAAGGGTGGGGGAGAGTGAGGAGCCTTGGGGACGCCAATTGTGACTGGCGTCTGGATGGATAGAGTGTGGTTGAACATAACTCTTTGAGTTCTGTTGTGTAACAATGAGGAGAACCATTGTAACACGGTACCGGATAGACCTCTCCTCCCTTCTAGGAGGTTTAAAGGTTCTCATGTTTAAAGGTATCAAACACAGCTAACAGATCAAGCAGGATTAATAGGCAGAATTCATTCTGGCCGAGAAGTCTTAGGGCGCCATTCATGATATGGACCAGGGCAATTTCGGTACTGTGGCCGGCTGGAAACCATATTGGTATTGGGTGAGGAGTTGGAATTGATCTATGTGATTACATAGCTGTTGATGTACGCATTTTTCTAGGAGTTTGGCCAGAGTTGGGATGTTGGGAATAGGGTGGTATTTGTTGGGTTCTGAGTGGTCAGCATTGTTTTTTTTAATACAGGGGCCACCTGGCCAATTTTTAGACAATCTGGTTTGAAGCCTTGTGTTAGAGAAGCATTAATAATCTTGGTCCATAGAGGAAGCAAAGATCGTTTGATCTTGTTGAGAAGTTTTGAGGGTAAGGGGTCGTTGTAGTGGTTAGAGTATTTCCGAGAGGATAGTACATTTGAGATGTTCAATTCGTCAAAAGTCTTAAAGGTGGACCAGGAGGCTTTGCTTTTTGGTTTGGTGGAGGGGATATCCGGATGTGGTGGGACGGTGAAAGATAAGAGTTCTAAAACAGTTTGGAGCTTGGTGTCAATTTACTTTATTTTCTCATTGAAGAAGGAGGTAAATACATCGCAGCTGGGCTGAGATATACGTTCTCAGAAGACATTGCTGCATGAATGTCAAGATATCACAACCGCACTGCCTTCAATATTATGATAGCAAAAGGAACAATTGATGGATGGAATGCTGAACAATGCAAACATTCACCCCCAGTCAGAAAGGTCTGGGTTTAATCCATCGTTCTTTTGCTCACCACCCCAGTTTGGACCCAGCCAGGCAGTTCAGGCTGGACTGTTTCCATGGGGAACAGGGTCAAGACTAATTTGCATATGGCTGGGTCTAAACTGGAATGGCATGGGGAGCAAAGAAGCATGATGGATTTAGGCCCAGATCTCTGTACTGGGGTGAATGTTTGACATTGATCAGCATTCTGTCCATCAACTGTTCTTTTTGCATTTGTCACCCCGAGTAGGACGGGTATGCCCAGCATGCCACTGGAATCAAGCTAGCCTGGCTGATGAGGGGTGATGTCCCAAAACCGGTCCTAGGATGCTTGTTTCCAGTCCAGGGAGGACCTGGCCTGGCAGGTCGGGCTGGACTGTTCCCATGGGGAACAGGGTCAAGACTGATTTGCATATGGCTGGTTTCAAACTGGAATGGCATGGTGAGCAAAAAAAAGATGGATTTAGGCCCAGATCTCTGTACAGGGGTGAATGTATGACATTGATCAGCATTCTGTCCATCAACTGTTCTTTTACATTCAATATTATGATGTCAAATCAATACTGTTATAAATAACAGGACTTCTCTTACAGGTCACTATAACTCCTATTCCACTGTTTTTATGACACAGTGCTCTCTTTACTCATATTACCCTCTGAATTCACAGGCCTCTGTCTGTATTTTTGTTTTTCTAGTACAGTATAGGATGAAACACCTGTCACTCATTATATATTGGAATTTTATCAGTTATCTCTGAATTCATAACACCGGATTGGTAGTTTGATGCAAATTGATACCATGCAGCTGCAGGCAGTTTAACCTAGTTATACTATCTTTTTTTAAATGATATAAATATTAGTACAGTTTCCCTTTAATGCCACCTCTGTATTATTGTAGATTACAGAGACCAGTATTCATTGGACGACCACAGTATTTTCATTAACTCACATCTTTAGACCATTTATGTCTGCAATTATAGATTCATAACGCACGTGCCTGTATCATACTAATGATCGCCTTTGGCTTAGAGAGGAGGATCTAGGGCTGTTTGCAGAACATCGGTGAAGCACACCTGCACGGATGTGACGCACCCTATCATTGGGATCCAAGTGAGAGCATAATTTGGCTCTTTTTTTTTTAATGCTTTCAAATTTGTTGGTTCTGTAGTTAAGTCTTCTGTATGGGACTTAATAGCTATCTCATGTCAGTGTTTGAGCATATTCAGGGCGATAGACGCGGGGCATCATTTTCTGAGAGCAAGCGGCTGCCAAACTGAGAGAGGTGTAAATTGCTGGCAATTTCCTACAATGCTCCTTTCATCTGAAGCATCCACTGCAAGCTTTGAAATGATACTGATATGTCGAGAACAGCCAGACGAACTTATGATAGCTATAAGCCAATCAAAGCTTCCCTCTCATTTGTTTTTGTTCTGCGTAGAGACACACAGGGTGTCTGATTTGCTTCTAACACACACACACACACACACAAATAAATTATGGAGTGGAAAACATAATTTTTACCCTACCACATGCACCCACATTTGTTACAAAAAAGTCCAAATATGTACATTCACTGGGTTATTCTGACGAAACAGTAGCCAGATTTATTTTGACAAAATAAGAATTTTACTTGACCTCCCCCATCGAGTCTATGAACAATTGTGGCATAATTGTGTGTTTCTCCAACATTGTACCTTCGAGTTAAGTTCTTGTATATGCTTTTACAATATTTAAAAGTAAAATGAAAATAATTAAAACATTGTATTTGGTTGACAAAAAAATAATGCCGATTGAGCAATGCAATAATCCGAAACAAAAAACATTGCACAAACTGTAAAAAGCCAGGGCAGGAAGTCACAATATAATTTTTTTGTATTGATTGCACAACTATTAACTCCACAATATCATCTTGCACTATATCGTCATTGTAAGTATACACGTAGTTAGAATAGTAAATATATACTTCCCTATATATTTTTACCTTGACGATATAGTAAAAATTGATATTGTGGTTTCGATATGTGTGCAGGGCGATATTTCTGTCTTCGATATTGTGACAACAGACAAAGCTGTGGTGCTGTTTTGGAGTCAGTATTTTTGTTTTTATGAACATCGACAGAGCAAGGCAAGAGGGAGTGTTAGTGAGGGACCACATGTCATCTGGGAGCCTTGTTATCCTGCTCTACTTCACTCTCCTCGCAAGGGTGCATCAGGAGAACTCAGCATCTTTGAGAGCCTCTGTTCTGCTCACTCGCCAGTCATGCCCTGAGACATTTTGGGGCATATTTACAAGATAATGACGCTGCGCTGCAAGCCATCTTTAGGAAGGTGCAGGGATGTGTTGTTTTTACAATACGGCGCATCCCTGCGCACAATAGGCTGCCTAGCACCAACGCAGGCACCCTTGCCCCATGATGCAAGGGTGCCTGCGTTGCAAGGATGATTATTTTTGTGCAAGAAGGGACACCTTCCTGCACAAAAACAATAATTGATGGCCTTTTCCTCCTTCTATGTGAGCAGCAAAATGCAGCACACAAAGAAAGAGGAAAGAAGGAGGAGAAATAAAGGTATTTCTCCTCGTTGCGCCTCTCTAACACTACCCCTGGGGAGGTGTTAGAATCTGACGCATTTCCAGGTTACGAAACCTTCTAGATCTGGGAATGCATCAGAATCCATGGGTGTTGCGTAGAAACACCCATAGCAACACCCATGGAATGCCCTTTTCGCGCAGAGTAATGCGTGAAAGGGGGCCATATTTACAAGGTCATGAAAAGCCACGCAGGGCTTTGTAAATATGGGCCAGCACACTACACCACTAGAACGTCCAAAAAAGGGATGTTCTGGTGGGACAAGGAGCTTGTAAATATGCCCCTTTGTTTCTTCCCTGAGAAGTAAATATGTTTTTAAAAGGTGATACGAGCATCTATTATTGCCCGCAAGCCGCAGTAAAGTCCAAGACTCTCCTATCACCATGAGTGTTAAGGCAGAGTAGCCTAACGACAAACACAATATTATTTAATTTCATTTATATTTAATGCATTTGCTTTGTCTTTCTACCCTCAGAGAGGCCAACCATGTGTGGTTAATATTAACCAGTTACTCGTGTGGCAAGAGCAAAAATAATGATGGAGCCTCCAATGTTTGTCATGTATCTCATATAAATGTTACCTAGTTGTACATCAAGCCCTCAGCCATTTATATGTGCACTTTATGCCGCACCATTTCGAGACTCCACGCCTAGATGACAGCCAGCTCCATATGGTGAAACCCGAATTCTTTCTCGTAGCTCACAAAAGTAAAAAAACAAATGTGTAAGTGAATAATAGAGTGAGTATGCTAGTGAGTGCATAGGTAAGTGAAAGTTTAGGTGTGTTACTGAGTATGTAGGCAATAAGTGAGGTAACGAATGACAGAGTGAGTTGTTCTGCCGTAGCAAGGCATTTCAATGTGCTTGAAATTAAAGGGGTGATGGAAGTAAACGGGCAAGAAAACAACTAGATGGCAGTAGTCAGATAGATGTCGCACTTAGGGGGTCATTATGATGGCAGGCGGATCGCCACCGCCCGGCCGGCGGTGGCGATCCGCCCGCCATCACAACATGATTTACCCCCCGCCATATTATCATGGCGGGGGGTACCGCGGCGGACGGAAAGTCCGTCCGCCGCTTTTCCGCCGGTCGGCAATCGTTACGATTGCCGGCCGGGCGGAGCTGGGGCATAACATGGTGGCGGTGCCTTCCAGGCAGCGCCAACCATATTATGTTGTCGGGTTGACAAGGCCTTTCCATGGCGGCATCAAAAGGCTGGCGGGAATTGCTTTGGGGGCCCGTTGTGGGCCCCCAGGGGGGTGGGAGGGTGGTACCCCCCTTCATTGCCATGCACAAGGTGGCAGGCACCGCAGGCATGGCAATGCACAGCATGCCTCTTTGGCATTGGGGCGGGTGCTGCTTACAGCAGCACCCGCCGCAATGTTGAAGATGTGGAATGCGACCACCAGGGTGGCGGTCGCATCATAATTGGCGATGCGGGACCGCCGCACCGCTGGCGGCCGGTCCCAGCACCGCTAGGGTGGCGGGCTGACTTCAGTCCGCCCGCCATCCTAATAAGCCCCTTAATTGGTTGCTTTCTGACGGCATGATCTGAATCCGGCCTCAGTGAATGAGTTATTGTCCAGGCCATGAACAAGGAAGCTATTTCCAGGTGAGTTTTTTTAAAAGGAACAAAACTAAAAGGAACAAAAATAGAAAGGAACAAAAATGTAAAGGACATCTGTCAGAACAGCTATGAATTTCAGCCACAGGAAAGAGGCAAATAGATGGAAATTACACTCTGCCAACCCGTCTTCCCTGCATGAGATATTGCCTGTAACACCTTATGGAATTTAATATTTTTTATATGTACTGGAATTTAGAACGGAGGTTGTTTTAAGGTAGACGTTCATCTATCTCATTGGCACTGCAATCAATGTGTGTCTGAGTGCCAGTGAGAGTGCTGCTTGTGCCTTTGCCTGCCAGTAGGTGGCAGCCATGTGCTGTTGCTGTGGGATCCAGTCACCGCTTAGCCATTGTTCATGATTTTATAGTGAGCCAGTAAGAATCCACCACTGTGACAGATTCTGCAGTCTCAAGTTTGGGGTAAGGAGAGGGACGATGGGAAATTGTTGGCAGCCATGGCGCAATATATATTGGAAACACCAATAGTCATATCTAATCCAAATCAGTCCTGTTCTTTGTTATAGGTCACTGCTAAAGAAAAGAAGATAACAGGAGTTGGCCTAACGGCTAGGGCGGTCGACCTCGAATCTGGGGAACTGGGTTCGAGTCTCGGCAATGACGCTGAACATCCTGTGATTCTGGGCAAATCACTTAATCTCCCCGTCCCTAACAAAAATAAATGTGTCCTCATGTAATGCAACTGGTGCTATGTAAAGCGCTCTGATACCCGATTCGGGTCAAGTTCGTGCTATATAAAACTCTGTAAAATAAAAACATCCCACTGAGGCACGTTGATGGGGAGGACCATAGGGGTGATGCACCTGCTGCTATGCTAGTGAGCTCAGATTTCTGGCCTCTTACTCCTCTAACAAGAATGCATACAACACTTGGCACTTACTGTCACGGGTATGGAGCCTTGAGGAGTAGTAACTAGTCAATGGTACTTATTTTACCAACCTAAGAAATACTTCAGTTACACGTTGCAAACAAATCTCAACAGCAAGCACTTAGCACTTTGAGCTGCATTACTTTGTAGTCAACCAGGACTGCATAAGGTTAGATCTTCTGGAAATCTGCCCACCCTGAAAGCAATCATAGCTTCTGCTTCTGTGGATTAAGGGCCTGATTCAGAAACGTAGCTTACATGTTTGAGTAATCTGCACCTTTGAGTAAGTGCACTGCCCTGCATCACAGGGAAAGAGCAGGAATGTGTCGTATTTAAGGCATACGGCGCATTCCTGTCCTTTCCCTCTGCGCTGGCACACAATGGGTTGCCTAATGCCAACGCAGGCGCCCTTGCACCATGATGCAATGGTGCCTGCGTTGCATGCAGGGTTGTTTTTGTGCGTGAAGGGCCACCTTCCTGCATAAAAACAATCCTTAGAGGCATTTTCCTCTTTCAATGTGTGCTGCCGAATGCGGCACACATAGAAGGAGGAAGTAATGAGGAGAAATAAAGATATTTCTCCTTGTTAGGCATCTCCCAGGGAGGTGTATCTTTTTGGTGCATTGCCAGGTTTTCCAGGTTTGGTAAGTCTGAGAATGCGTCAAAAACCATGGGAGTTGTGCGGGAACACCCACCGAAACGCCCATGGAACGCCTCCCTTGTGCATAGTAATTCAACGCAGTGATTTGCGCTGCGTTGCATTACTTCATATTTTTTAAGCCATTCAAAGCCACGCAAAGTAGCTTTGAGTGGCTTCAAAAATATAACTTAGAGGTTTGCGTCACACATGTACCATGTTGTGTGGTGCAAGCATGACGCAAGGCTCTCATAAATATGCCCCTTAGACTCTTGTTAACCCAGGCTTGAAAAGTGAAAGTGCACCCCCTTCAAGTTTTACGTGCAGAACTGTGATTTCTCTTCTACTTAGTCTGCCTGTACCAGAGTAGCATTGATGCTTCGCTACAAATGTGCCCCCTTCCTCATGAGACAAGGTAGGTCGAAAGTGGAGTCACAGAAAGGCCTGCACAAGTAGTCATAAAAATCCTTTTTTAGGACTTAGCAATGTGCCCTGGAGTCCTGCGCTGTGGCCTAATTACAACAGAGTGGCAGCGTGCACACTGATGCGTTTTGGCTCCTGTCCGTAGACTGCAACAAGCTTTTAGAATGAGGGTGGGTAATTGTATTCCATTAATGCACCTCTCCAATTGGATAATTTTTCTCTCAAAAGGCTCTGGGGAACCTTGTCACTAGTTAATTCTTCAGAGTCTGGTCAGAGCACAGGATTCCAACCAGGGCTTGCAATGGAAGGAAGCAGCTCGCGCCAAATCACTCCGCCGAACGCCGCGCCAAATCACTCCGCCGAACGCCGCGCCAAATCACTCCGCCGAACTAAGCGCCAAATCCTTCCACCGAATGCGCAGTAGCAATTTTGAAGCTGCTGGTCAGTTTGTAGAGGGAGACGAGGACCGGTGATAGGTATAGGTAACATCGGTAGCTGAGCAATAGACACCACTTCCTGTGCGGTTGGGAAAAGGAAATGAAATGAGGGGACCAAGGAAATTACAAGCCTTGACTGCGTATTAGGCCCAAGAGGGAGTAGAGCTTCCGCAGAAATAGGAGAACCAGTGCCAGCGTATAGTGAGGGACTTTAAAAATAAAGATGTTACTGGCACCATAACTCGTCTTCGTGGGTGCTACTCCCTGTTCTGCAGACACAACAGAACTTTATATACCTACCTTCCCCCAGTGGTTATGTTATTGCCAAAGAGATGGAAGGCATTCCTTGCCCCCCTGAGAAAGGGCGAGCACCACCTTGATAGCAAATAGAAGAGGGTTTCCCCACTAAAACCTGGTATATGGAGGTTTACAGTGCTACGCACCTTCACACCGAAGACTCATGCTGTAATTCACAAGTGCCTCCACTTTGTGTTAGGTAGAGTACAAATCCAATTTTCTACTCATCAACTATTATGGGAAATATCAAGTGTCAGAAAGTTTATTCTGGAACTCAACAGACATTATGTTATGTGTATTTGTGGAGTGCACTACCACCCGCAAGGGTATACTGGCACTGGCATTATCCACCTTATACCTGAAGGGATCAATACCGGGCAGATTAAACACATTAGGCAAACCCAGATCTTTTGGTCTTTGGCACATACATAGGGACCATTTATTTAGGTATTCATTCATTGAGGTCACCCATTCGCCTATGCCTTTTTGGAATCTTACATGAATACTGGCTCAATAACTAAAACAAATCCGGTGGTGTGAGGGAACCATTAAAAAACACTGAAGATTTAGGAACTTAGGTCATCTTATGGGGAATTCTGGAGGCCATTTAGGTCTTTTGAGGAGGGACTTGTGGACACACTGCAAGATTCACTCTCCCACTCAAATCTGGCTGCCTGTATCTTCGGGCCGAGGCACATGGATGCTACACTAACCTATGTATCCATTTGGGCTGGCACCTACATATAGCCCATGTAAGAGACTTCACTGGCTGATAGCGTCAATGAGAAGGACACGTTACTGTATGTGAAGATCCAAACATCTCTCCCCGAGCCTTGTCCTCAATACAGGAGTTAGGCCCTCTACACCAATTCACAGGCGTAGGAGACAGACTCTAGAAAGGATGTATCCAACCAATGAATCAGGGGGAGCCTGGTGTCTCTGTTCAGCTTCTTGAAGTCATTAAGCATCAACCAGTCCTGAGCCACTCTGAGGAACTCACGTCTTGGTGTGCTGGGGATATAAAGTTACTGATGTTGTTTCTCATTCAGGTCAAACTCATACCGATATACCCATAGCACTCAGTGCACTTACTAGACAATTCGCAGACATGCTTCAGACGTATTGACATCCGGATCCCCCCAGAAAGTTGTCTACTCTGTTCCTATGTTGAGAGGGGATGCATATAGATCCCCTGCAGTGTGACTGCAGCACTGACCCTTTACATATGATGGTAACAAGAGACACGTGCGACTGTGGCCTGGCACCTAATACACACTCCATTCACCCTCATTCTCAGAGTTAGCTGTCATTCTGCATAGAGTAGAACAAGAGTAGAACGTTTTTGAATTTGTAGGATCACCATATAGCTCCATGAATCTGTGACAGCATTTTCCAGTTCAAGACTCATTTAACCGACTTGTGGGCGTTGCAGTTGTGGTTCACTCCATATGCAGCAACTAGAAAAAAGTACGCCTTAACAATAGCTGTAATAGTACCGGGTTTGTCATTTGAAATATCCTTTCTATGTGCAGTTGAGTGAATTTTAATCATTGTAATATGTGGTCTTTCTACTCCTTTCTCCATCTGGGATGTAGGGAATGTGTGGGCTCAGTCCTTCTGGCCATGTCTAGTGGGGAGAGGGAAACGCATTCATTTGTGCCCTGGTAAAGCTCTACGCCAAGGAGATCATGAATTCATGCTCCTAGGCCATTGAGGGGTGCAATTCCTTTGAGATGTGCCTCCTTCCTCCTTTATTGTTACGACCATGCCTACGCATCAACCTGGACCAGGTGGTGACTGAAGGCAAAATCCATAATGGCATGAGCCCCCTCTCTCCTCTTCCAATATGGTTTATATTGTTATAATGTGAAATCTGGTATAGACTTGCCTGTGCCTGTGGGCGTTATTCCACATGTGAACCATGTATGTGCATTAATATTAATGACTCCATATTCAAATTCACACATGCGTATTAACGTGAAGCTTTTGCAATTGAAACAAAATTGTTGTGATGTGTGTTAATGTGTATTAATGTATATCCTGGCTTGGATTAAAGTAGGCCTTGAGTCCACCTTTATAAAACGGCTACCATATTAGTACCATATTAGTATGTTCATTGTGTGTTTATATTTTATCATTTGATACGACACAGAGCAAGATGTGCACTTTTTATTTTGTATGACATATTGTTCCCGAAGAATTCACTGGGAGGAGCCTGCTTTGCTACTTTCCAAGGCTCTTCCTGCTAACACACTGTTTGCATTCATTCACAATTATTTCCTGTTGTTTATGTAGCTAGTTTATTCTGACACCTCCGGATGACATTAGGTCAGAAAGGCAAATTAATATTAATGTTAGTGCTAAGATGGTAGAATACTGAAATGTGATTTGTTGAAATTATTATACTTTTGCTCACTCTATGCTGACTTTGACGTTTCCATCATATTCTATGGTGCAATTGGCTATATTCACCCCTGATTTTGGGGAGAGCCAGACAGACTCTTTTTCCTACATTAACTATAACTCGCCACTGTGCCATGCAATATGTTCTGCCGCATTATATAATTTCACGTCATAAGTGTTGTTAATAATGCAATGATTTCACATGCTCTAACTTCTGTAATATGCAAGGGTATAGGTAGTGCATGTAGAAGGGGCGAGTTATAGTTAATGTAGTGATGTGAGTGAGGTGAGAAGACTGTGTATGGAGATGTGCGAGTCATATGAATTTTAATGTAGTGCGTAAACATAAATGCGAGTTGTAAGCAGTGCTTAGTTTCTAAAAACAAATACGTGCCAGGGCCCTCGTCAGAAGGCCACTGCTGCTTGCACCACCCATTGCCCTGCCATTGCTGCCTATGACATTACCAAAACAACTACTAACTCTCACACTCCTACAAGTATGACAATTCAGACTATTCCAGGTCTCCAAAGCTATAATATTGGCTTGGGCTTAATTTTAAATGTATTTTGAATTAATAAACAACTGGTATTGTGATCTATTCTAAATATGACAAACAGCTCCACCATGTGGCAGACTGTCATATGTGCCGGAGTTGACAATTAAGTGCTGGTGCTGAGCACTGGAAATCACTGACTCAAATTAAGCTCTGGTTATAAGTATGACATATGAATTTGAAAGTGGTGTATAGATGATAAATTCAAAATATATCTATAACTTTAGAATGTCTAATATTTGTGGGTTTGTATAGCAAATATATATAAATTTTTCCTAACTACAACTTATCTTTAATCTTTGTTAAAAAATAAAAAAAGGTGTATATATATATATATATATATATATATATATATATATATATATATATATATATATAGTGTTCATCACTATCTGAATTGCACAGGAACTCACATAGCTGGATTTAATTGTCCCTAATCAACATAGATCAATGGAGAATTTCTTATCTTAAAAATAAAACCATGTGCAGATCTTGATGTGGAGAAAACTGGAACACATTTTGTGGCTTACTTGATGAAACTTCTCATTGCGTCGGGGTCCTGGGCGCTCACTGCCCCTATGACACTCTCTAGCGTGGCATCTTCTTTCACTTCAAATATGTAAGCTGGACGACTAAACACAGGGGGCTCATCCACGTCTTCCACCATCACTCTGACTGTGGCCTGGTCTTTGAAGGAGCCCAAGTAGAGGAAGCGAGGGTCAACGTGGGTGTTGGCAGCCTCCACCTTCAGTGTGTACAGCCTTTTCTTCTCAAAGTCCAGAGCCTGTGAGACCAAAGGGGATTTGCAGCACATTTAGATAGTGAAACCAGTGCTTAAAGGGAGAAAAAAAGGAGTCAGAGAAAGATATGAAAACAGTGACAAAGGAGAAGAAGCATGGATAAACAAAAATCCACAAGAGTGCCCTACAGAGTCAACATGGACATAATTCACCAAAACGCCAGAGGTAGCGGAAGGGACTTCACATGCCCCTTGAGCTTCACTTTCACTCACACATACATATGCTTATACATACACATGCATTCTCACACTCTCTGCCTACACATGCTCACACATACGCACACTCTCTCTTTTTTCTAACAGCGAATAATGTAATATTATTCACTATTAGTATAATTAAAAAAATTACAAAAAAACGAGGTCAGTGAAGCCCCAACCGACGTCCATAAGGATGAGATGTGTCTGTTCACTGATTTTGCAACTGCTGATGCTAGGGGTCGCAAAGGTAGTGCCAGGGGTAACAAGGGGCATCCCAGCGGTCGCAATAGCGACCGCTGGCAACCCCTAAATGGCATCCATGAGAGACAGGAAGTTTAGGGTGGTGGAAGAAAATATAATAAAGTGAAATCAAGAAGAGGCAGCCCTGGTGTTCCACAACCCCAGCATTCGGCAGTGCTTTTGGTGGGTTCCTAATAAAAACTTTGCCCCAGGGGCTTCTATATTTTTTCATTTATTTACCAAGTAAGCACTGAGTGGAGTAGTGCAGCAACTGCCCTTAATAACGTGCAGAGTCTAGAAATTCAAACCACATAATGTAACCGCCACACCTCCAGCCATTTTACATCACAACAATATGCACTGGTAGAGAGGGAGAGAAGAAGAGAGGAAAAGACGGTAAGGAAAAATGAGGAACGAAAATATTTAAGTGGGGAGTGAGAGGCAGAGACAAAGGAGCATGGGAAGAAAGGAGGAAGGGTTCGAGTGAATAAAGGAGGAAGCGTGGATGGATGGATAAACTCTAGGCATTCCCAGAGGCGCTGCAGTATAAATGTTACTGAACCAGGTAAATTACACCGTCTGTCACGTAGAAATGATGGAGCCATCTGCCCTAGTTTACTCTGGAATCTGCCCTTTCTGTCTAATACAATCCCCGCAAACCAAAGACAAACAAATGGAACAGAGAAGCAAAGGCAGAGGTGAGCTCTTTGGGGTAGTATTAGTACAGGTCATGGTGCCAATATGCTGAACACAATCACAGGGGGCGCAGCTATCAGGAGTACAGGGGTGGCACTGGGGTCACTGCTGTCTTTTAGTATGCAACCTTGGAGTTTGGCGGCCATTTTCTTTGCTTGTATTAGTGCTCATAGCACCCTTGCTACGCCATTGGCCAAACGGTATTGAATGATTATACTGACAAACGATGGACCTTGTTCCTCCTATGCTTGACTGATTGATCAAGGGCAACAGCGTGGAGAGGCACTCACCTTTTTGACCATAACAATTCCTTCCTGTGTCTCCTTATCAGTGACGACCTCGAACGAGCCACCGTCATCGCCTTCGGTGATGGTGTATTCGATCTCCGCATTCTCGCCTACGTCCGCATCAGTGGCTTTTATGCTACCAATGGGGTACCCCACTGGTGTGGTCTCCACACTCTTGAACTGATAGGTACCTAAGGAGCATCCATTTTGAAAGGCAGCAGAGTAAGGGTTAAAATGTAATAACGTGAAAACATATCAGAAGGACTTTGCAAATGTCAGAGCGGGCGCAGCGACAGGCAATACAGCATCTCATTTTCACAAAGTGACTTTCAGCGGAATGGGGACACAGCGAAGAAAGTTCCAAAGGCAACGATCAATACTGTTACTGCTGTAATTACTCCACATTTCAGCCCGTGGAGCCTTGGGACTTGTGTTCATTATGTATTTCACCCCTATCTTGACTTAGCTATGTGGTACGTTCTCAAGCACTCTGCAAGCAGCGTCTATACGAGAGAAACAAACGAGGGGCCTAGTGGCGTACTTTGCAGCTAACTTTAGTGTTTACCGCTGTGTGCTAGGTTAGCAATACACGGTGGAAGGATACTAAACAGGGGAGGATTTCTCATTCTCTCGGGGACTTAAATCTGTGCTCAATGACCCCTCTGCCCCTCTCAGGGAAGAGCTGTCATTGGGTCCACATCTCTCAGTGTAAATACATCAGCCTGCAGTCTAGACATCTCTCTGTGGGCTTTAAAGCAGATCTGCATCAGACTCTTACTCTGAGGGAATCTTGGCGGGTTGTCATTAACGTCTGTCAGCGTGATATTCACGATGGTGGTCCCGGATAGTCCACCCATCTGTCCACCCATGTCTTTGCCCTGGATGACCACCTGGTACTTTTTCTTGTTTTCACGGTCCATGTTGGGCAGGGCGGTTTTGATGATGCCTGCAAAGACATGTAACATTATTTACAGAGACTGGACATAAAGGCGCACAGGATAAGGAAGGAAGTCCTTTGTGAAAGATTCAGCTGCACTAAGCAGACATGATGTGTGCCACCAGAGGCTCGGGACTGGCATCACATTTTAAACAGGGTGACTTATTCTATGTGAAACAAAATATTAAGAGACTTTTTCTGGCACGCCCTCTTAGTGAATTCTTTAAAACATCTATCGCATTTGCTTTGTTTTATTATCTGCTATTATGCTAACGTTTCCTAAAGCAGACCAACTTTTGACTCACACTTTCAACGAATAAATAAAATGATAAAACACTTGAGGTCACGATGTGCGTTCTTGGTAAGCACTGGAAATCTCACAACCCCCACACCCATTCCAGCACAGCCTGATTCTTATTCTAAAAACTGACGCACCTTTCCTCTCAGAGATAATCAACAATGCTCTCCTTACTCAGAGCACCAATCAAGTAGGCCCCATATTACTTGGAAATTCATTTTTAGCAACTTACCAGCCATAGCTTGTAGCCTTTTTTATCCCTCCATAATGCTGGTAAGACAGTGCATATGGGTCTTGAGATCCTTGCCTTGAGCATTTAAGTGTAACTGTTTGCTGCCTTTGAATTTTTACACAGCTGTTTTTTGTGTAGGTCGCATTTTCAAGAGTGTGTACAAGAAAAAATATCCTTAAAAGCAGTGCTTAATTTGAGCCGGTGGTTTCGGGTGCTCGGCATCACCACATAATTGTCAACACCCGTGCTTGTGACAGTCTGCCACAAGGTGGCGCTGTCTGGCTAATTTCGAGATGACCAAAACAGCAGTCAATTATTAAATCAATATACATAAAAAATGACTATGACCTGCCGCCCAAGACAGTCTTATAGCTTTGGGGGCCTGGAATAGTCCGAATTTTCACACTTGTAGGAGTGTGATGGTTAGTAGTTGTGTTGTTACTACCAATGACAGCGCCGCTAGAGGTAATGTATGGTGCACGCTGCAGTGGCCTCCTGACGAGAGCCCCAGCACTTATTTTTGTTTTTTTTACAAATAAAGCTCTACTTAAAAGGAATCCACTCTACTTTATTTTAGCCAATAAGTATGGTAATTGGAAAGAAAGGTGTCAGAAATGCTCAAAAGCAGAAAGGCAAGGATGAGGGGGAGTTGGAAGGGATCTGGGGTGGCTGTAGAATGGGAGAAAATCTCAGTCCAGTAAATGCTTCAAAGAACGCACCACCACAGCATATCTGTAAAGTCACCACATGGGGCTCCATAGATGCTTCCATAAGACATTAATATCTGGGCTCGCCCACCAGACAAATGTGAGGGTGGGGCAAGCAACAATGAGAATCTTCGTCCACCACAAGCCCTTCTCTTAAAGAGGTATTACGTGCTAAAGTACTCTGATTAGGAGGTGCGTCCTAGAGGGACTATTGTGATATTTTTGGAAAACATGAGGCTGGTTTGACAGATAAAGCTGACTCTAGGCCGAACCAAAAAAACATAATAATTCCTTTGGCAAAGATTTTTTAATGAACCCACCTTATTAAATGTTCCATGGTAATACTTGAAAACGCATGTGCCTGTGTTTAGTCTTAATTATTTTATTAAGCCATGATGCTCAGCTTATAGTAATGTAGATGCCCTATGTACAGATATATCACTCTATTAAATTTGTCAAGCAGCACGGTGACAACATATCAATAATTCTCGAGTTTAAAGTCTAATGTCTCCCAGTTTGGCTCTAATGTGTTGTATGAATTTGCAGACACAGAACGGACAGTGACAGGAGAAGGAGGTAGCAGTGCTTAATTAGAGACAGTGGGTGCAGTTGGGGTTCATCAGCACTCATTCATGGGGGCCGACACTTGTTTTTCCTCATTAGACTTTCACCCAGAGCAAGAGAGAAAAAGCAAAAAAGGGGAAGAAAGGGGAAGAGAAAGAAGGAAAAACAGTGACAAAGAAAGAAAGCAGGAATGAAAAGAACACGAAAGAATGAAAGAAAGGGGCACAGAGTGTCTGGTAATGGATGATGGAGGCATGAGGTGAAATCAAGACTACGCAGGCTTGGTACTCGGCAACACCAACATTGAATACAATTGGCCGTGGGCTTCTGAGCAAAACGTTTGGCCCAGACTGATTTTTTTTTTTTTTTTTTACAAAGTAAGTACTGGAGGTAGGATTCCTAACCTGTCTCAGACTCAACGGAGAAGTATGGCTGCCCATGGAGGATGCTGTAGACTACTTTTGCGCTGTTTCCGTAGGTAGGGTCGTCATCATCGTTTGCGCTGACTTGTACAACGAATGTCCCTAGGAAAAATAAAGAACACATAGTAAAACACAAGATCATTACATAAAAGGAGGATTAAGGCAGCTCATGTCAATCTGTGTCTCTAATGGCCGAGTCAAATATAGTGCGCTCACAACTTGCAAATCGCTGCCCCCTCACTGAACCGACTTCCAATGAGATAAACAACTGCAGTTAGTGTGGTTTAACCAAGGGCGAAGCATTTTATTCACATAGTCACATAGCATCAGTGAGGAATGATAGCCATAGTTAAGCAAACATTATTGTGATGAGAATACATGACTTAAGATCAGCCAAAGACATTATTGTGGTTGATGCAGTATGTTGGCTGGTGCGCGTGGAATGAAAAGAGGCCGATCCTTCGTCTCGTGGTGCCATATATGATGCCTCGCTGGGCGCCCCCAGATGACGTCACGGTCGGTCCTCTTCATGGCGAAAAACAGACAAGGGACTCCCCGCCTTGGCTCCTGCCCATGGAGGGACTGAGGGTGCCCCACTGCTATTTGCAGGGGGCGCCTGGTCAATTTTGCAATTTAAAGTCAATGGCTCCGACCAAACAGAGGATCCAAACAGAGGATTCCTCACTAAACATTTATCCTAATAAGCCACCCAGAAATCCCAAATCGTCCTCCCAAAATAAACTTTACAGACCTCCCAACAAATTATTCATGCCTTGTTGACTGAGCCTTCCACATTCAAGGATCGAGGCTTTGGAACTTATCCTCAGAAACTCAATATTGTCAAAACTTGAGATAGCGGGTATCATGGGGACAATGAAAGCAATACAAATGCTCCCCCGCCCCGCCCTCTGTTGGGCAGTAAAAGACAGCCATAATAAGTATGCAGTGAGTCCCTCACACCCCGGGGCTCCAGGGCCACTGCACCTGCTGCAGTAATGAAAGCTTTGCCCCGCATTTCCCTGTGTTTACATGACCTGCTCACGAATTTGGAAGACAGTAATACATCTCGCGATTTTCACTCTGCTGGAGCTGTCAGGATGATGGAGCAGGACATGCAGGGAAAATAATTTTAAACCAGTCCATTGTTTATATGCCCCCCTCAGTGGAACCTTAATCTGAAAGAGAGGGTGCGGGATACGGAAAAAAAAGAAAAATATATATATAAATATATATATATAAATAGGTTTTGCCACTCTGGCAATAATGAACAAATCTATCTCACTCTCTCCTTCTCTCTCAATTCATCTTTCTCCCTCGTCACTGTGCCTCGTTCCAGCGGCGTAATGAAACCTGAGTGGGCCCCCCTCAAAAGGGCATGGAGGGGATCCCTTCCAGATTTACTCGGGAGCTCTCAGGCCAGGGTACTGCGCTGAGGGTGCCCAATGGAGCTTGGGTGCCCCCCCCCCCGCCCACCGCACTGTGGTGGGCCTTTGTTACGCACTGCCTCGTTCAATAAACCTTGGGGGGCTGTAGAGGTTGACAAAGACTGTTGGTTGTGCACCTTCAAAAACTGTCCTCCAGTGTCTCCAAACCCCTTCCAGCACCATGCCCAGGGAAAATGCCCAATAAGTAAATGTCCAGTCCGGCCGTGGTGGCAGCAGAAAAATGGGAAAACAGAATACTCTGTTACATTTCCAAACAGAAGCATAAGCACACAGTGCATGTACTTAAAAAAAAACATTTGGCGGTGACAATTTTTTTAGAACTCTGGAGCAGTCGGCATCACTATATAAATGTGGTGTAATAAATGTAGCCTTAAAACGTGGGAAATAGAGGAAAACAAAGCAATTTAATGAGGGGAAAAACCGCTGGATTTTCCTTTTGACTATAAAATTAGCAATTTGCGATTTCTATGCTCCATATTTTCACGATTCGTCATTCTTTGATTTTTCTTTAACTTTGGGGTAGATGGGCAATGCCAATGATGGAAAACAAAGCTTCACACAGATGTTTAATAATTTCCCAGAAAGGCTCAATACCCAAATGCCCACAGCTGTGTTAAGATGATAATAGTGATAAAGTAACTGTTCCTTGAACTACATAGCTATATTTTGCACCATTCCATGATGTCAACTTGATAGTCATGCTTTTCTGGGAGGTCTTTGAAGTGGATATGACATGACCACTCTCTAAAAGCTATAACGTAAATATACCATAATTACTGAAGAGCATGGCCACTGGCCCTGGGGACCACAGTACCATTTGCCATCACTGGACATCTAAGAAGTCAGAGGTCATATTCAAAGACCCATGCATCATGCCTAGGACCTGTCAGTGAAGGGTTCTTGTTGGCATTCATACATGGCATTTTGCTTGAAGTCAATGGGAAACATCAGACCTAAATTTAGCTCTAAGGGTGCCAGTGCTTTTTCCATGCAGCAACCTCATGTGAGGGACTTGCACCAGCTCGAGCTCTGGCAGCCCCACTCCCTGACAGTGTCCAAAAAGGCTCTGAATAAGCATTTTGTTCTAAGGTCATGATTAGACCAGCACCATTAGATATCTCAAAATACTGCCTGTTCTACAAGTCTAGTGAGACAATTGGTCTGTCAGTAAGATGTGGCACGTAAACTATGCTTGTGTCATTTAGACATTGACTAAGATGTGGTGAGGGCACAGTGGGCTCTCTTGTTGCTTTTGTCTGGAATGCCTTTTCTCTTATCTTGCAAGCCCACCATGATCAGATAGACGACTGCATGTTGTTAATACTCCATGCTATTTCTGTAAGCGTCGGGCCTACAGATTGAATTCAGCCGAGTGAATTCTCTGCTTCCATCAATTTGTGCTAAAATCCCGACCTCTCCATTAAAAGCCAGACCCTGCACTCTAACAATACCTAATCTCCAGTAGATCATCAATAAATGCCACCAACCAATGCATTAAATTCCCATATCCCCCTCTGAAGATCACACCTAATTCCTGCTAATGTAATCTAATCTAAAGACATGGAGTGGTTCTTGTAGAGCACAAGACTAATCCCAATAACCATTAATAACTACCAGAAAGAAAAGAAAAACACCCTGGGACTTGGAGCAGCATGCTGCTCAGCATAGAAGCATAATAATGCCTCGTCAGGGGTAGTAAGTGCTGTATAACGCAAATACAATACAATATATAGCCCACACCTAAACGAATACCATAGCACTTTGGGTGATTGTAGTTCATACAGGCTGCTTAATTTCCTTTTACTGCTTTACACTCTTACACTCTCATAAGACAAAGCTGTTAAGCGTCATATCCATCACCCAGTACTACACCAGTCCACAGCAATAAACCACCCATCACCAGCTGACCAGGCACAGAATGACTGAAGAGATCTGCCATATACACTGGCCAAAGGAGATATCTAATTTAGACCAACACTGCAGAGCCCGACTACAGGCATACTATGGCCACTTCTTAGCATTTCACAATGAGAATCAGATGTGTGAGGATATTAACCAAGTCCATCACAGCAAATCTCTCCACCACTTCTCCCTTTAACCTATGCCTGCTCAGGACCACAAACTTTAAACAAAATATCTCAGAATGGATAATCCAATGCATTAACAAGCTAATTGGATTATGATCATAAGAAATGCCAAAAAGGGACCCGCAGAGCTGCTCAAAGCTGCCAGCTTACGGAAAAACATAAAATGTGTGCCTCTCTTACACTTCTTCATCCATCACACTGCTAAGTGCTGTATGCTATAACACGATAACCGCACCTCAGTGGTCCTCACGCATAACATGGTAACACTTCCCACACAGGATCAAAACAAAAAACAGCACACTTCCAACCAAACAACCTACCGGATATAGCGTGCTTCCCATGTAGGCAAGCACTTCAGTGCCCCACATAAGGGTATTAAGCGCTATACAAATGTCGCAATACTAGACCAGAAACAAAAGGATCGTCTGAAAACAGCTGAAGGTTTGGCTCACTCTAAAGGATTCCACCACAATAGTGGGATTTAAATATCGTAATATCATTTCTAGAATATCGACTACCATGATATTGTGAAAGCAAGTATATATAGTATATATAGATTTACTATGCTTAACTCTACATCTACATACCTAGACCGTAAATATCTTCAAGGTAGACAACTTAGATATGGAGTTAATATTAAATCTATACTTACCTATATATACTTATTTTCACAATGCTTTCATAGTCAGTGTTCTGTAAATGTTATTTTGCCTTCACTTGCTATTTTTACATACAACTCATTGAGCAATTTGCAAAATTGGCTAGCAAATTGTGCTTACATTTGGTAGCAAAATAGTTTGCAGGTGTAGCACAAATAAAAGGACATTATTCTGTGGACTTCAAGTTAAAATGCTGCTTGAGCACATCTTACCAATTAACTGCTAAAAGCAGAAATCAAATTCAACCTCCGATTGACTTGAGAGAGCCTTTGTTTCAAAAGTTGACATTTGCCACCTTTTCATTAACTGACTCTCTTCTGCAGCATGGCAAGCATATCCTCAAAGCCATTATGAAATATAACCATATGCCAGGCACCTATTAGAAGTCTGCTCCAGATAAGCGCCTAATTAATAGCATCATGAGCTTGATTCACAAAGGTATTTTATACTTCTGAGTAGGTTACACTTTTGAGCAAGTGTATTACTTTTTGCTTACCCACAAACGCAAAATCAAAATATACATTACTACTAAAAAAACATTAGAAAGTCCAGCATGACACATTGCCAACTATGGGTACTGCAACACCCTCCCATAGATAATGGAGAAAGGGAACTAAAATAAAACCGAATAGGACATCAGGTTAACTCAAAATATTTGAAATAGTTAAAAATATAAATAAATATAATTTAATGTTACAAAAATATATAAAGAGTAACTATTTATTATTTAATGATAAAATATTTGAATGCCCTATTTTGAATTTAAAATTGAATGTAACAATAATATAATTTTTATTAAAATATTACTAAATTTTAATTAATTCTATATGTCACTTTTAAAAATTAATAATGCATAATAAAAAGAATGTTTCTTTCTTTAGGTGGGAATTTATTTTTAAATGTATTTGTTAGGAAAAATAATTTTAATTTAAATTATTATATTTCCATTAATAAATATGTATTTCAAAATTAAGTTAATAGTGCTGTAGTATATTTTGATTTCTTTCTACATTTAAAATAAATGTAAGAAAAGAATTTTCATTATTATTTAACATAAAAATATGCTTAATATTTATTTTCAAGTTAACTTTAAAAACAAATTCCCTATATTTTACCATGCAGAGACCCAGAGATCCTTTGTGAATCAGGCCTGAAGTCTTTAACTGCAAAGCACAGTTGTAGCATCCTCAAAAATAGAGAAAAGGCATGCCCTCATCTAAATCTGGGCAGATAGCTGCAATTCGGTAACAGACTGGTACAAGTGTCGAACACTCTTGCGGGCCCCATTTTAAAGTCACAATTAGATGGATGTGCACATGCAAGTTTGCACCGCCATATCCTTCCCATTAAATTTTCGGTTCATTGAGCTACTTCAAGCTTCTTAACAAATTTGTTCACCACATAAAAAGGTAGGTGAGTAATTGTCTGAGTGTGTCTGAGCTGAGGTAGTGACGGAATACATTCATCTATGGACGCCACAGTCGGCTGAGTGACTCATACCAAGACGCTGTTTCATTTGGCGGTGAGTAACCTTGCCCTCCATCTTTCAAGTGCCAGGCGTAGCGGAGCCTAAACATGCTCAATCTTTTTTTCAAATTTGACCCTACCTATGGTTTAGGACTCAAAAGTCTGGTTGTCTTATCTACTTGTAGTGTGTAGTATTTCCATTTGGCTATTGTTGATGTGTTCCTTTCCTCGTGCTTGGAGTGTGCGTGTTCTGGGGTTCGATCGGCTTCTGTCAGTTGCAGATCGAACCTCTGAGTGTGCGCTGCTCCTTGCCGTGGCTGAAGCTGTAATCTAATAAATTACTTATTTATTGAAGAAATGTGGCACATTGCCTGATTTACCACACTACTAATTCTCAAGATTCTTGGTTTACTTGTATTGGCTGTTCTCCAAGGTGGGAGGGGGTTAAAGCATTATTGAAAATTGTGTGGGGGTTAATAATTGTGTGGGAATAACAATAGAGCTGGATACAAAGTAGGAGAATGGAGATTAATGATTCCTATGGAGACATTTACAGCCTCATTATGAGTGGCTCAGTAAGACGCGTGTTAGTTACCTATACTGGAGAAATTATAAATCTAGGGGAGTAGGCTGAGTTAACAGGGGACAATGAGTGAGACACTGAAGGTCCATTTAGAAATGAGGCATCACCATATGAATCAGTAATTCCTGCCATGATTCCAGTGTAATTCCTCACTCTCCACTGGAATTTCTCCTGAAGATTTTGGCCACTTTCAGCAGCAAAAATCTCTCAGTGAAAATCATCATGTCTTCGATTTTCTGCAGACCTTGTAATTTCAAAGGGGGTGGTAACTCCCATTACTAATATAGGGAAAAGTCCATTTCTTTAATGAACTGGGTGGGCAACAATACACAGGTGTGTAGTTGGTGTTAACACATCATTTATATCAAAGATTTGAACAAGATTAATATATACACATTTGAATATGGTAACACAATTATGAGTTAGAATGAAGTGCAAAGGGTGCCGCGATTGGTTGTAGTGGTGATATGTAAAACTTACAATAATTCAGAAAACAATAGAGCAACATAAAAAAACAATAATTGACAATGCAACAAGTCTAGCGTATATCTGAAAGTACCTCTTTAGTCACTGGTCAGTTTAGGCACTCACTTCATCATACGTGCACTCTGTCACTCATTCTTGCATTCATGCATCCATTCATTCACCTATTGGCAGATTCCTATATTCACCAACTCACTTGTCCACAATAAAACATGCACAAACTCAACAAGCATTTGTAAGATAAATTAAAGGAATGAAAGAAGAAACAAAGAAAAAATGTCACCATCTAAATGTGGTGGACAAATGCTTACAAAAAATAAAGTTAAACCTTGTGGGGGGAGGGAGGCTGCCTTCAATAATAATGCATACAGTGTATTGTTGTTTTATAGTTGTAATATGGCTATCCCATTTAGAAGCAACATGTTGTCTATCTTATGGTGTTAAAACAATGATACACTATACATAATACATCTTATGGTGTTAAAACAATGATACACTATACATAATACATGGACTGGACCACATCCTTCCTTTCCGGCAGAACACAAAGCGTCCGCCTCGCACCCTTCCGATCCAAGGCCACCAAGATCATCTGCAGCGTACCCCAAGGCTCCTCCCTCAGCCCAACGCTGTTCAACATCTACATGGCACCCCTCGCCCACGTCCCCCGACAGCACAACCTCAACATCATCTCCTACGCCGACGACACCCAGCTGATCCTCTCCCTCACCAAAGACTCTCACACCGCCAAAGCCCACCTCCACGAAGGAATGAAGGCCGTCGCCGAATGGATGAGGACCAGCCGCCTGAAGCTGAACTCGGACAAGACGGAGGTCCTCATCCTTGGTTCCAACCCTTCAGCCTGGGACGACTCCTGGTGGCCAACATCACTGGGAACAGCCCCGCCACCCACCGACCACGTACGCAATCTAGGGGACATCCTCGACCCCACCTTCTCCATGACTAAGCAGGTCAACGCCGTTTCATCATCCTGCTTCAACATCCTCCGAATGCTCCGCAGGATCTTCAAGTGGATCCCCACCGAAACAAGAAAAACAGTCACCCAGGCCCTCGTCACCAGCAGGCTGGACTACGGAAACGCCCTCTACGCAGGAACGACGGCTAAGCTCCTGAGACGGCTGCAACGCATCCAGAACGCCTCTGCACGTCTTATCCTCGACATCCCCCGACGCAGCCACATCACACCCCACCTGAGAGACCTGCACTGGCTCCCTGTCAACAAGAGGATAACCTTCAAGCTCCTCACCCACGCACACAAAGCACTCCACAACTCCGGACCAGCCTACCTCAACAGACGACTCAGCTTCTACACCCCCACCTGCCAGCTCCGCTCGACCAGCCTCGCCCTCGCCACAGTCCCCCGCATCCGGAAAACGACCGCCGGCGGCAGATCCTTCTCCCACCTCGCCGCCAAGACCTGGAACACCCTCCCCACCAACCTCCGACAGACCCAAGACCTACTGGCCTTCAGAAGACTCCTCAAGACCTGGCTCTTCGATCAGTAGCAACACCACCCCCCTCTTCCCCCAGCGCCTTGAGACCCTCGCGGGTATGTAGTGCGCTTTATAAGTGACATGATTGATTGATTGATTAATACCAGTTGAAGATGGTCTCACAGTAAACTTCTCAATTGTGCCCATCTTAGAATGTATTGTGTATAGTGTATCATTGTTGTACTTATTTATCCAAGATGGATGACGTAATGCGTCTAAACATGGCATTCATCTTGGAAAGGTAGAATAATAATGCCCTATGGGTAATACTTTTCCCAGATGGCCACAAGTTTTAGAAGAAGTGGCCATGCAGGATGTGGCACACTACAGATAAAATAAGTGGCAGGCTAGCAGCCAGGCATCACTGTCTGGGAGTTGCAGGATACTCTAAAAATGCAAACAAAAAAGTAGAAGAAAAATAAATGAAAAAAATGAAATGGGTAATATAAAAGGAGAAAATTGAAAACTAAACAACTGACCCACCAGTCCTCCCACAGAGGGACACTCACAGAGAAATAGAGTCAAAGATTGAAGTGAGTTGACCCACTGCCACATGCTGTACATGATGATCAAGCAGAATTTTCTTCATGCTGTCCGTGTGCAAACAAACAGACATATGACAAAAAAAATACAAGTGGCAGAAGACTAACCTAAAGCCCCCCAATGCATGTACATGCATTTATGTATGCATACGTATGCATGTTTTTTCATAATTGCTTTGTTTACAAGAGGCTGGCAGACAGAAGAGAGTCTAGTGAGGTCACAGTGCAAATCTTTCTCTCCAGGATTGTCAAAGGGGCAACCAACACTAAAACCCTTGCTTACTAATGTAATCTGTGAGAATCCATGTAAGAAAATATCTGTCTACAGCAGGGGTATTCAAACTGTGGGGCGCGACCCCCAGGGGGGCCGTGGAGTGATAGGAAGGGGGTCGCGCATTCCCGGTCACACTTCTGCCCAAATTACTTCTGTCGTCTTCATTCTCCCCGAAGCAGGAACGTGCTTCAGATTTAGAAGGTGACAGGTGTGCGGGATCAAAGAAGCTGATTGCGCGTCCTGTATATGCCTAACTTTCAGTGATAAAATGAATAACCGGCAATTACTTATTACCATCGATATTATATATCCATAATACCGAAGAGCTTTAACGTTATCAATCATCTCACATTATGCTACTAATTAGATACTTCCTCCAGGAAATGCCTTTCATTAATTGAAAAAATGAGTTTCACTGCCACACAAAGTGCAAGTGAAACATCACTCTTGGGTGCACAATTCACATTGTCGGAAGGTAACATATTCAATTCCTTTTAGTGAAACCAAAAATACGATCGCCCAATAAGGTTATTAACAATAGAGAGTATGGTATGAAAACGTACAAGATAATCTGCGAACACAGGTTTCATTAAAATAGTTATTCGTGGCCTTAGGGATGAAAGAGAAGTGCAATGGACTACAAGGGCTTCAGCCCCCCTCCTCCCCCGTCGTGTGTCTCAGCCCAGGCTGCTGCAGTGCAGCTGGAGCTGCTGTGGGCTGGGCTGGGCAGTGTCTGGAGTCTTATCTCTGGCATGCCCGGGTTTTTCACAGGTCTTTAAAGACCATTTGCATATTTAGATACCTTTTGTAAACCGGTTACCAAGGCTTAGTTTTTTTCTAGTTTCAGTACGCCCTGGGCCCCCACTCTGCCTATTCCTTACATTTGTATTTTACATTTACTGGGGTAGTGTGAGAATGCATTTCATGAAAAGGAATATAAAGTAGGGTTGCCAAAAGAAAAATGCCAGCCCTGTGTTGTTTAAAGAGCCTGCAAAGACCTCCTCTTGACAAAAAATAGTTATAAATAATAAAATATGTATTCATTTGTTATGTGACTTTTCTGTCTTTGTTCCCTTTATTTATCAGTCATGGATCATTGAGGCAGCCCTAGAACACAATTAAAAGTGCTTTCTATTTATATTTGCTGTACTGGGGTGGGTGCTGAGCAGTGATTAATTTGTAATAAAACATGTGCCAGGGCCCTCACCAGTAGGCTACTGCAACTTTAACCACCCACCCATTGCCTTGCCTGCGCGGCCAATGACAATACCTATGCAACTACCAACCATAACACTTGTACAAGTGTTATGGGAGAGGAGTTGGCCTAACGGCTACAGCGTTCGTCCTCGAATCTGGGCAATGACGCTGAACATCCTGTGATTCTGGGCAAATCACTTAATCTCCCCGTGCCTAACCCAAAAAAAAATGAATGTGTCCTCATGTAATGCAACTGGTGCTATGTAAAGCGCTCTGATACCCGATTCGGGTCAAGTTCGCGCTATGTAAAACTCTGTAAAAAAAAAAAAGTGTGACTATTCAAACTATTTCAAGCCCCCAAAGCTATAAGAATGGCATGGGTGTCAGGAATATCGTTTTTAATGTATATTGAATTAATAAACAGCTGTTCTGCTCATCTCTAAATTACACAGACAGAGCCACCATGTGGTAGACTGTCAAAGTGCCAGTGTGCACAATTAGGTGCCAGTGCGGAGCACCGGAAACCACTTGCTCAAATTAAGCACTGGTGCTGAGGTAACAGGGGAGAGGGACGTTGGTTCAAGAAGGTGTGGAGGAACAAAGGGGAGATGTGAAAGATGAATGGGGGGACTGGATAGGTGTAAGATACAAATAGACACAAATTTGATTGGAGAGACTTGAGGTGAATGAGAAGTGCCGAGGGGCACAGGAGGTGACGGGGCCATAGAGGCCATGAGATAAATGCGAGAGACTGTTAGAGATGAGGGGAGTGAAAAGACAGAATGGCAGAAGGTGATTAAAGGTGAAGTGAGAGGTTGAATGGGGAGAGTTCAGAAATTGTAAAAAGGGGTGAAAGAAATGGCCTGCAAAGTGAGAGAGGGATCCGGAATTAGGAGAGGAGAGAGGGATGGAAGGGAGGGGGTGAGAGGAAAGCGGCATGGGTAAACTGCTTAACTCTGCACAAGACCGCAAGGGTTTTAAGCGACCCCTGCTGCTCCCTGCCAGGGCCAGGTGAGCTTCTGTGGCAGCACGTATTCCTGCGGAGTGGAAGGCCCATCTAAAAGGTTAACTAGACATCTTTCGGATGTTAATTGCTGTATTTTGGTTATAAACTGGTACTGATGGGGTGAAATCTTTCCTCAGTGTTACTGTGTGTACAAAATGTCAAAATAATGAAGCAATGCTATCCCAAAATACGCGGCATCACATAACATTATTTACATATTCTTCTCACACAATTTGGTCAAGCCTGTCACGTAATTTGGTCCTCACCTGCCTCATAATTCCAGTAGCCCTGCCTACAGGTTTAGACATTTTTGTCAGGAGGGGGTCCTTATGCCTGAAAATGTTGACAGGGGGGTCTCGGCATCCTAAAGTTTAAAGACCTCTGGTCTACAGGCTCTAGTGCGGTATAATAACAATCCACCCTTAAAGGGCTATTTATATTTAGATAGTTTTAATCACAAATTAGTCAGACCTACTGCCTTTGCTGTAGGTTTTCATAATAAAATGATCAGATCTGACTTAACACTTCCCAATGACCCAGTCAGGCTCTCTACCATTTATCATTGGATTGTCACCAAATTTACAAATGTATATCAAATTACAGTTGACAAAACAATATACAATCCCTTCTAAGAAAGGTTATCAAGGATTATTAAAGCGCAAATCCTCGACTGCCAGGGCTTGTCAAAGGGGCGACCAAAACCAAAGCACCTGCCTACTATAGAAATCTTTAAAAATACACCTCACAAAATACCTGTCTGCAGGCTTTGATAAAAATCTACCTGGATAGGCCTATTGGCTTCAACATGTGTTTTTCATAATAAATACGTCAGACCTACTGCCTTTGTCATACCTTTTCAAATTAAACAGATTAGACCTTTGGTGTCTGAAATTATTTTTCGAACCAAACCAATCAGTCCTATTGCTTTTACCATTGACTTCTCACCATAACTAACTCAGGCCTACTGGACTGAGTTTATGCATTCCAACAAGACAATCATCAGGCATAAAGTCACAAAACTAAACTATGTACACAATTACAGTTAGTAACACAATAAACAGAGCTTCCTAAAATGGTTTAACAGGGATTACCAAAATTCAATTCTACCAAAGGGTTTGTCACAGGGTTTACCATCACCCACACATTTGCCTACTACAATAATCTTTGAAATTCAATAACGCAATACCTTTCTGCAGGCTTTAACACAGTGTAATAACAATCCGCCCTAGAAGGGGCCTCACTATATATTATTCAGGCCAACTACTTTTCCCATAACGTTTCTCAATCCACTTATCAGGCCTTACCACTTGATCATGGGCTTGAGACCATAATCAACTCAGTCCTGTTGTATTGCATAAACTTTCTCGCAAGGCAAAAGATCAACACAAACGCTCTTTTCATCTGTCAAATCAAATACTGTCCTTAAGGAAATCAACAAAAGCTCCTCTCTCAGCAGTGCTTCTTAAAGCTTTTTTTTCTGTTGATCACAGAAGGTCACGTGACAGCTCTGCTTTCAAGTCAGATCTAACAAAGGTGCAGCAGCTGTTATATATCCACAGTTTATCTCTTGATGTTTCAACTCCATGGCTTTAAACAGACAGGGTCCTTCTTCAGATGCACAACAATTCCAAAACTAAGCAGATGGTGCTTCCGCAGGTGTGCACCCACTGCATGGTTTTGGAGATGTTTCCCTTACTTTCATGAATGTTCTCATGTATTCAGAGGCAACATTTACGAGTTAGTACACCATTGTGATCGCCTGATTTAGAGTTCGATGGAGAGTTTCTCTTTCACAAAAGTGACGGATACCCCGTCCGCAGTATTACAAGTGCATGTTATTAAATGGCACTTTAATATGGTGGACGGGATATCCATCACGTTTGGGGCGGAGTAATACATTTGCCGAACTCTCAATGAGGCCCTCAGTCTTCACCCCATTGATAGATTTGCTACGACCCAATGAATATATATGGTGACACGAAGAATCATTGAGCCTTTGTTGGTACTGAGGGAGACCCTATCCAAATGCTGATCCTATCTCTTTTTTAAATCAAATAAAAAAAAGAGGATTACATTGTAAATTGAATACTTGGCTCAGAAGGAAAATTATCTTCAATATAATATGATTAATCGATTTTATCTTATTTCTTTTAACTTGACTTTCAACCTATTTACTTATTATGAATCTGAAGACAAGATACATAGTCAAAAAAATGGTAGGTACCTCAGTAATGGAGTTGAAGTAAAGTGGTGATAGGTTGAAGTAATGGAGTTGAAGGAATGGCGACACACTGTAACAACTGTTTCCTCTGCTACCCCTAAATGATTTCCATTAACATAAACAACCTTGTGAAATGGCTGAGTCAGGTAAAGTCTAAACTGTAGAGCATGTACAAACTTGATGGCAACAGGGTCTGGTCTAGATGAGGCCGATCAACGAAAAGCAGTTTAGGATATGTTACAACAGTTAAACATAACAGGCCTTATTTATGAAGGCCTTGCAACACTTTTGTGCAGCTGTTACATCACTTTTTGTGATGCAGTGGCAGCATAAACAATGGTTTATGCCACGTTGCGCCATATTTACAAGATGACGCATCTAGGCAGATGTGTCACCTTGTAAAGCCCTGTGCCACATTATACCTGCGTCAGGAATATGTATGCAGGGCGGGCGTTCCCACATAAAAAAGGGTTGTTGTAGTTTCCGACACTTCTAGGACACCACTGCGTCAAAACCTTATGCCGGCCTCATGGCAGGCATAAGGGTGACGCAGTGCCATAGGCACAGGCCTGCCCCTTGCATTGCTGGAGTTGCATCATGCTTGTGACACAACTCCAGCAATGCGTGACTTTTGCGCCGACAGTTACGTCAGGATTCCTGACATATCTGTCATTCCTTGCGACATGGAGCAACGTACATTAAATACGGCACATCCATCGTGTCGCAAGGAGAGCGCAGTGAAAACTGTTGCATCGCTGTTTTATCGCAGCGATGCGACAGTTTTCATACATGAGGCCCAACATATAATGCAAGGAGATTAGATCATGGTGCAATAAAAAGGCCCTAGTGCTTAATATTAAGGTAAGTTCAGGCAAATCGGGAGAGGATGTGGCTTAATGGTGAGAACGGCTGACTTTGAAGGTGGGAAACCTGGTTCGAGTCTGGGGGAGGCTCAAACATCTTGTGATTCTGGGCAAATCAGTTAATCTCCTGGTGCTTAAAAAAGTGAATGTGTCTGTCTGCAATGCAACTGGTGCTCTTGTTAAGCGCTCTGATACTTTTGGGTCGAGTTTGCGCTATATAAAACTGCAAAAAAGAAGAAAAAGAATATCTCGACCCTCAAAAATAATTGTCCCAGGTTGTGTGCAAAAGCTAAAGAATCACAGGAGACTCTAGGCTCATTAACGCGCCAGCCGGGCAAAATGTTTCCTTAGTGAAAGCCTCAGTTGCTGTGTGATAGAAGTAACACTCTCCGTTAGACCACAAAATGATAACCAGAGCAGTCACTGAATCCACTGTTTCAATAAATTTGCAGTTATTATTCTAAACCCCTTTTTAAATTTTTGAAGACTTACTAGTATTGAGGTAAGACGAATGGCAAGTATTATGTTTCTATTCTACTTTATGACCAGCAGGATCTTGAATGTGAGAGTGGCATCATAAATAGCCTGAAGAGCATCTAATCCCTGCAACATCATTGTTAGACGCCGGTGCTTCATCATCGCGGAGCCGATACTGGACGTGGGTGATTTCCTGAATCCATCAACACCGCACCGTTGTAAGGAACGGATGGCTCGCCGCCACCGCGACTTCACCTCCCTGATAACAGTAAGGAACCGAGGCCTCAACTCCCCGACAACAGTAAGGAACCAACGCCTCACCTCCCCTGCAACGCAGTAAGGAACCGAGGCCTAACCTCCCCTGGGGTCGTAAGGAACCAACGCATCACTTCCCCTGTGGTCGTAAGGAACCGACGCCACTCAGCACCAATAAAGCATCACCTCTCGACGCCGTGCACCATCTTTGCTTCCAACATTTGCCAAGGTACTGTTCTTTGGGGGTCTGTGTGACTCCAGTGCCCCGACGCCGCACACCTTGCGGTTGGCGCCGTACTTTGGATGTTCATCTGTCATGACGTCGTGATAGCTCCAGGTGGAGTTATTTGTTGCTACAAGCTTTATTTTCGTGAATAACCTATTTTTGAGGATATCTTGGTATATGTATTGTGGATTTTTGTCGTTTTGGTCTTGTTTGGTTTAGATAAAAATGACCTATTTTTCTAAACTGGTGTGGTGTCCATTTGTAATGTTTTCACTGTATTACTGTATGTGTGCACAAATGCTTTACAAACTGCCTCTGAGATAAGCCTGTCTGCTCGTGCCAAGCTACCGAAGGGGTGAGCAGGGGTTGTCTAAGGGCGTAACTTCCTTACCCTGATTAGAAGCAAGGGTCTCTACTTGGACAAAGGTGCAAACCATTGCCAACTAGAGACCCCCTTTTCTAACAACGATGTCTTAGAATGTCCCTATTGAATGAGGTCCAGCAGCATCGGTAAAGAAAGATTACCCCTGTGAGAGTAAATTAGTTTCAGAAGACCTTAGAGAAGCTCTTTCTTCTGGTTCTGGATGTAGAGATAAAGGGGCATATTTACATGAAAATGGCGCATTGTGGTGCCGCAAGCAATTTTGCTGCACCGAGCTGCATCATTTTCAAAATGCAGGGGTGCACCATATTAACAAGAATACGGCACATCCCTGTACTCACCCCTGCACTGGCACTAAAAAAGCTGCCTAGCGCCAACGCAGGCACCCTTGCACAATGGTGCCAAATTGTGCAAGGGTGTCTGCGTTGCAGGGATGATTGTGTTTGTGCAGGAAGGGACACGTTCTTGCACAAACACAATCATTAAAGGTGTTTTGCGCCTTCTATGTGTGCTGCAAAATGCAAAACACATAGAAGAAGCAAAAAACGAGGAGAAATAAAAGTATTTCTCCTCGTCCCACATTGACGCCTCCTTTTGAAAGGCATTAGTTTTTATTACTGCCTCAGATTTACAGATCCTTGTAAATCTGGAGCATTTTCAAAAAGCCATGCGTGTTGCTGGGAACGCCCAAAGCAACACCCATTGCACGCCCCTTTTCCGCAGAAAACTGCGTTGCAGAGGGCCATATTTACAAGGCTATGTTAAGCCACACAAAGTGACTTTGCGCGGCCTTGTAAATATGGGCTTGAATAGAGCGCCACCGGAGCATCAAAAAAGTGACGCTCCGGTGGTGCTAGGGGTTTGCAAATATGCCTCAAAGAGTGTGGAAACTAGAGAACTCTCCAAGCTACATGCTTCTGTGATGAAGCTCATCACTTCTCCGGAGCTACTGTCCAGTGATCCTCAACAAAGGCTCTCTGTGGGTAGACACAATGGTGTGAGCATGACGCTCACACGATGTGATCTTCTAGGAGCTCGACCCTTGAGACGGATGAGTTTCAAGGCACTGGAGGGCAGCAGAACAGAACTGTGTAAAAGGAGCTAGAGAAACTGACCAAGAGAGGTAACAACAGGGTGATAGCACACTTATGTGATATAGAGGCCAATAGGTGAGAGAATGATCACCAGTGCTTAATTTGTGCTGTTAGTCACAAGGGATGGCCACTGACACTCGTTTTTGGGAATTTGAAGTTATTTTTCTCATTTGACTTGACACAAAGTTATAGAGAGAGTAAAACAAAAACGCCTCACCCGACTTTAAATAATGGTGGCATTTCTGTTGTATATATAGATGGTTTGTGTAAGGAAATTTCCGGTTTCACTAATTTTGAGGTGCAGCCAGTATAGGTAAGAGCGGTGGGGTGGTGGGGCCGTGGGGAATTCGACATACAACTGGACAGGGAAAATAAAAGAAATACATAAATAAGACCACTTACCTTGCGCTGAACTCATAGCCGATTCGGCGATGCGGCGAGCGCAAGTGGTTTTATTTATTTATTTTATTTTCCCTATCCCGTCGTATGTCGACTTCCCCCCTCTGCCCGACCACCCCACGGCTCTTGCCTGTACCGGCCGCGCCTGCTAATTTTATCTTGGAAAACATCTGCCAACGTCTGCCTTGTTTTCCTCATACAAATAAGCAAAGTGGAGTAGCAAGCACAATGGTCCATCAAACACAAATGCAATGAAGAAAGCAAGGGTAGTGGTTTACTCAGTAGTGGTTTACTCATTTACAACTGGCAGCACTCAAGTGGAGAAAACCTAAATTAATTCGAGCCAGCGCCCTTTTGTCCTGGTGAGTATCTGGCAGCAGGGACCAGATAGCTGATCTCAAGCTACAGGAACCATCAAGCACATAGTGATCTAATCCTGGGTGCATGTAAGAACCGTCAGAAACCATAAGGAGGCTCATGTCTAGTGCTCTGATAAGTGGAGAAAGCACCAATCCCTCCCAAAAGAATCAGTTATTGGAAAACGCAATACAAGCAAACATAGCGCATAGAGGACAACATCAGAGTGCAACACATTCATCAAAATTCTCTAACAGGTTTGTTACTAAACATCTGTTACAATTTGGCAGATAGACATTGGAATGAAGTCAGTGTTTAAGTGCAAATCATGCAATAGGCCTCTGGTAATTGCGTGAATGCTTTTTTTCGGTGCTTAGTTCTATTAGAATCGAGTTGAACATTATTGCGCCTCCATGCAAAGTGACATGCAATATGGCTGCAAGAGCAACCTCTCGACGATTCCAAGATCAAAATGGACACCTATGTGTACATGTATGGGAGAGACACTGGGCTTCATCTACAAGAAAATGACACAGCGCGGCGCCGCAAGCCATTTAGATGCGCCGTGCTGCGTCATTTTCAAAGCACAGGGATGCGTCGTATTAACAATGCGATGCATCCCTGTGCTTTCCCCCTGTGCTGGCGCACAATTGGCTGCCATGCACCAGTGCAGGCTCCCTTGCATCATTTTGCAAGGGTGCCTGATCTGCGGGAATGATTATTTTTGTGCAGGAAGGGGCACCTTCCTGCACAAAAACAATAATTAATGGCATTTTCCTCTTTCTATGCGTGCTGCAGAATGCATCACGCATAGAAAGAGGAAAAAACAAGGAGAAATAAAGGTATTTCTCCTTGTTGCATCATTCCTACGCTTCGCCTGGGGAGGCGTAGGATTCTCATGCATTCCCAGTTTTATACAAAATGTTGCAAATCTGGGAATGCGTCAAGTTCCATGGATGTTGCGTGCGAACACCCTCAGCAACACCCATGGAATGCCCCTTTCATGCAGAGTAATGTGTGAAAGGTGCCCATATTTACAAGGCCATGAAAAGTCACACAGGGTGGCCTTGTAAATGTAGGCAGGCACACTGTGCCGCCAGTGCGTCAAAAAAGTGACGCACCGGTGGCACAATGGGCTTATAAATAAGCCCCATGGTGTGGAAGTGCACCAGTTCCATGTGTGTGCATGGGTGCGTGCATGTGAGACACTGCTCACAGTTACTTTTTCTATGTAATATAGGCGAGTGATCACATACCCACTTCAGACATTTCTGGCACAGTGGCAGTGTAGACATCCTTCGTAAACTTGGGCTCGTTATCGTTGATGTCGTGGATCTTGATGACGAACTCGGACTCGGGCTCCACTGGTATGCCTGTGGCCTTGTATATGGCCTGGGCATGGAGAGTGTAAGCAGATTTCTCCTCTCTGTCCAGTCTTCGTGTGGCGTGCATGTCCCCTGTGTTCTCGTTGATGATGAACAGGTCTCCCGCACCATCTCCTGAAAGGATGTACTTGAGTTTACCATCTCCTTTGTCTTGGTTTGAGTGAAGCTGGAAAGGGAAGAACACAAACAGTACACTATTGAGTTGTCATCTTTCAATTGTAGTGATTCTGCTTGGAGGCCATCTTTAACTTATGTTCTGGGGCATTAACATCCTAGAATGGTCACCTTGTAAGAGGCATATTTATCAAGACTTGAGAAAGGGCAAAAAAAAAAGTCATGCAAAGTGAAGCAATGTGGTGCAAAGTCCTGATAAAGTATTTATTCTCCAGTGCAAAACCTTTTTGGTCTAGAAAGTGGCCTTCAAAGTAACGCTACTAGCGCTTTACACTACATTGCGATTAGAGGCATTCCATGGGAGGTACTTGGGTGTTCCAATTCTATCAGACTTGGTTTTCGATGCAAAGGCAGATCTCCAAAGATTATCAGACCCAGCTTTGCATAAAAAATGCCTCCTTGAGGCAGGTTAAAAGTTGGAGAAATGTTTTAATTTCTCCAAACGTTTCACTCATTTTCTGTATACTGCACTGTAAAGCACCTGATGTGTAAAATGTAAAAAAAAAAGCCTAGGTCCTGGATTTTGTACTCAAAGGGTTTCCTTCAATACAAAACCTATGCTACACATCACGCACACACCTTTGCACTAAGATGCAAAGGTATGTATGTGGCACTGAGCAGCCTGTGTTTGCACCAGTGCAGGGCAGCAGCAGCCATATTAAGTAAATATGGTTCTGTGCAGCTCTCTCCACTTAGCATAACGCAATGCAGCAACTTTGGTTGCTGCGTTGCGTTGTGCTGTTTATTAATAAATCTTCCCCTAAGTCTCTCTAGCACCTGCCATGCACGCATTCATCATGTTTTCATTTTTTCTGGATGCAAGTTATTTTATATGTACAAAATAGTATTTGTTATCAACTAAATATTTGTACTGTGCCTCAAATGTCATTTAATTAGGTCTTGTTTTTAGGGACCTTATCCGTCTCTGACCCTTTACCCTGGTTTCCAGTGAGAAACACTGCAAGGTTCACTGAGCCTAGCTCAGTTGGCTTTGTCCCTGTGACACTTTGATCAGTGACTTCAGTCTGACTCATCATAGCCACTTGGTAATAGCATTCTTAGCTCCCTTCACAGCAGAGAGATCCCTGCCAGACTGGTAGGGATCCCAAGCTGGGTCTGGTGGCTTAGTGTACTAACGCGTCTACTGTAACAGCCTGTGTTTGACCTCCTGGTCATAGGTTCAAATCCTCGCGGGCCCACTCAGCCTTTCATCCTTCTGAGGACTATAAAATGAGTACCATTGATTTGGATAAAAATAAACATCTGTTATTCAGCACCAAGATACCCTTTTTGGTGAACATGCGCTTTACAAATACACGTTATGTTGTCACTAAATATGGCGGACGGTCATCCACCAGGGTTGTGGCAGTCATGACCTCTGTACCCCCTAACCCCCCTCTGGAGGAGAGGACAAAAGCCTGCGAAGACACTTTTTTTTCCACAAATGAAATACTTTACATTACATTGGCTGCAGATTGTTCCACATGGACTCATGTTTTCCACTATTAAATTTGAAATCCAGACCATTACTTTTCACCCAATCCACATTCTGGTTTATTGCGATGCCCCTTGAAATTAAAATCACTCGAGTGTCTTCGAAATCTAGAAGAGGTAATTCTGGATGCCTTTTGCATCTCCAAAACCCATGTTTTGCTTTCCAACCCCCTCTTAGCAACGGTCCTCTCCTTTGATCCCCAAGGGGGAGTCCTTGTTGAGGTTTCAAGCAACATACTTTGTTTTGCAATAATGCAGACCTGTTTGTCAAGAAGGACCTGTGAGTTGCTGGGTTGTGTCAGTGTTTTAGGCAGCGCCATCCGAAATCCCAATCATGGCGGCCAAGTGGTTCCAAATCATGTGCGCCACCTTTATCCAGTTGTGATTTTTCCCCAAAAGCGCATTGCTTTCTGGTACTTGCAGTTGTGATTTTAATACTGCTTTTAATATCATTAAGTATGAACTCAAGGTGGGTGTGGCTAGCGCCCACGGAAGATGGCGGCTGGTCCCTGACTCTCCCGGGACGGCGGAGGCGATAGCGGACCTGAAGTTTCACTCACCGCCTATGAAGGACCCAAAATGAAGGAGTAATCTTCTTTAATGGAGCAGCACACGTCGAGATGACTCTTGGACCCCACGGCGCGTCGTAAGCAGTGTTTCCTTGCTTTTTGCGCTACGGAGCGGTCCCGTCATCGGACGGCCGCCATTTTGAATTTCACCTGACTGAAACAGCATGCGCAATAGCTTTTCTACGCGCCTCACTACCAGCAATTCATGAGCAAACATTATATCACGCTGTGAGCAGGATTATTGGTGCCAGAATGCAACTTTATTCTCTTTCTCGGCCTGTTACTACATAATTGTTGTTGCTCTCTGACACATCAGCCACCATTAATATTGCTCTCTAAAAGGAGAGTGTTTTTTGGCAACCTCTATTGCCGAGTTGCTATGGGCTATTTTTCATAACTCTCTCCAGCTTATATCTTATATTTGGCTGAAACTTGACACCTTTCATTCTGGTATATTTTTACTATGTCATATAAGGTTTACGTATAGTGGCATTCATTTGAGGCTGTTTGTCATGGTAGTCGGTGGCTTCCCCTTTCATATCACACTGGTGAGAATGTGTCAATACGTGCTTCTGTTTCCTTATGTTCCCTCAATTAAAACACCTTGAGGAGTCGCCTAGACATAACATGGACTACACCAGTGATAGAGTCTTATCTTCTCTGGAATTGTTCGACTTGCTCTCTCCCTGTTCAGGTGCATGGGCAGACTAGTTAAAATCTCATCTCATTCAACGCTTTTAATGTGCGAACTTTCAACTAGTTTAAATTCGCGCTCGTGTCATATCTCAATGGTGGACTCAACAAACTCATCACCTAATGGCACTTCATCATCCGATACTTTTATATTCTTTGGTTTTAGTAATGCGTCAAGCAATCGTCTGAATGCTTACTAATTTCCATGATATTGAGGTGTCATCTCAGCATAGGTGAAAGGTGCGTCAAGACAGAACTCTCTTTTTATTGAAGTTGCTCTACTCGCCACATTCTTGCTCAGGAGTATGGGCAAACTAATTAGAGTTTTGTCTCAATCAACGCCCTTGGCGCGCAGACTCTTAACTCGCTCTAACTCTCGCTCTCATTGTTTCTCAATGGAAGACTCAACAAATGTTTCGCCTAAGGGCGCATCGTCATCGAACATTACTATAGCCTCTGGTACTAACAAAGCGTCAAGTAAACGTCTGAAGAAAGATCCTCCCTCTCCTCCTAAACAACCCTCTTCAGTCTCGTTAGACCTATTACTAGAAGAAATCAGAGCTCTATGCCCATTTGTTGAGGAAACTAATTCTAAATTGCAAGTTCTAACTGACAGATGGTCAAGTCTGGAAGATAGAGTCACCACGTTGGAACAAAACATTGAATTTCTAAATTCCTCTAACATCAAAGTAGATGCTCTTCATTCTCAGGTGTCGACGCTACAAAAACAGGTTGAAAATCTCGAAAACAGGAATAGAAGAAACAATCTTCGCATATATGGATTACCGGAAGGCTCAGAGGGCTCTGACCCAATCACTTTCTTCAAGTCTTTTATTCCAAAAGTTCTTAATTTACCAGAGGATACCCGTCTTAACGTCCAGAGGGCCCATCGACTGGGCCCTGCACCTGCAATGTCTTCGTTCACTGTGAGGAAACTGAGAGGGATAATCTTATATTTTCTGGAATACACTGACTTGATCAAGATTCTGTCAGCTGCCAGAGCAATTAATCGTATCGCCTGGTCAGGTAATCCTCTGTTCTTCTCTCAGGATTATTCAAAGCCCACCGGAGATAGACGCAAAGAATTTCTGGCAATGAGACCGCATCTTCGTTCTTTGGGGGCGCGTTATGGCCTCTTTCATCCATGCCTGTTCAAGGTGACCATCAACAATAAGACTACCACATATGAAGACCCCGTGAAACTGAAAAGCTTTCTCAACTCTTGTCATGCGGATCCCATGGACACATCCATATCGCATAACAAGTAGATGCCTCTGTTCTTGGCATGCCGTTGTTCTTGACACTTGTTTCAGAATGTTATCAAATTTTTTTTTTTCGTTCACAGATAATTGATGACACTGTTTTTCTTCAATATCCTTGATTGTTTATTAACCTCCTTTTTTCCTTACAGGTTATGTCTCCTTGTTGTATTTCCCTTGTGTTTTACTGCTCGTCCGTTCTGCTTTCCTTCCCGCCCTCCCGCATGGAGTCTGGACACGTCATTGTTCCATGTGGCATCACCTCCCCCCACCTTTCATATGTCCTGGATTACTTGTAAGTTTTTAGGTTTGTTTCTTCTTCTGTACCTTTGCATTTTTTCCTTACTTATTTCTTTATCTTCCTTTCTCATATTCTTACCTTATCTATTTCTCGTTCATACATTCATGTTTCTTTATTGTTCTTCCCTTGTATTTCAAATGTCTCAAGTACACTTAATTCTCTTTTTTTCTTTTCCTTTTTTCCTAATCTGTTTAAATTACTTTTCATATAGTTGGTTCGTTCTTAGATATGCTGTCTGCTGTTTGATGATATGCTTTGATTGGTGTCCTTTAGTTACTTTCATATTCATCTTATGTCTTTGAAACTTGTTTCGTGGAATGTCAGGGGTTTACATTCGCCTATTAAAAGGCAAAGGGTGTTAACACATCTAGCTAAATTGGGGGCGGATATAGCCTGTTTACAGGAGTCTCATTTATCGGCAGAAGAATCAATGAAATTAAAGAGAGGTTGGGTGGGGGAGGTCTTTTATTCACCAGGAGATGGTAAACGCAATGGGGTTTTAACTCTTTGTCTTAAATCGCTTCCTGTTAAATTGCTCTCTCAGTGTTCTGATGATAATGGTAGATGGTTGTTTACTAAATTGCTGATGGTAAATGCTCCAGTCTCTTTTCTCAACATTTACGCACCTACCGCTGGGGACTCTTCTTTTTGGACATCCCTGGCTCAACAAATTTCACATTGTATTGATGATAACTTTATCCTTACAGGTGATTGCAATCAAGTTCTTGACCCTTTTTTAGATCGTAATTCAGCGGTCTACTTTATCCCTCATAAAGCCCATAAACTTTTCACACAAACTATTAAACAATATAAGCTTATAGATGCTTGGAGACTCTGTAATCCTACTCTAAGGGAATACACTTATTATTCTCCGGCCCATCATACCCAATCACGAATAGATTATTTTTTTATATCACACAATATTTCTCAGTCGTTAGTGGTGGCGGATATTGGATCTATTCTTATATCCGATCACGCTCCCATTACCATTCAGCTTGACATTTTACAAAAACCCAACACACCTCGGAAATGGCGTTTCAATAATGCTCTACTTTTAGATTCAACATTTACCTCCTCTTTTGTTTCTTTTTTCAATGAATATTTTTTATTTAATCAATCTGATACTTTACCATTTCATGTGGTATGGGATGCTTTCAAAGCAACAGCTAGAGATTTTATTATTGGATATGTTTCTAAAAAACGTAAAAAATCACAAGAGCTCACCAAAACCCTCCTAACCAAGATAAAGAGATTGGAGCATTCTTACTACTCCTCCAAATCGAAAGCTTGTTTATCAGAACTTATAAATGTCAAATTTCAGTTTAATAAGGAATCGACAAATAATGCTTCGACATATTTATTAAAATCTAGTGCAAAATTTTATGGTGGACAGAATAAAGCCGGGAAAGTACTAGCCAACTATTTGAAAGTTAAACATAATAAACTCAATATAGAATCCATTATGGATGAGCATCAAACATTGAAATTTAAAGATAATGATATTTTAAATGAATTCCTCCAATTTTATGACATTATATACATCAGAAATTCCTCCCTCAGAACATCACATTTCTCAATTTCTATCTGAGATTCAACAACCTTCTGTTGTGCAACCAGATTTTACACTTTTGGAATCCGACTTATCACAAAAGGAACTTCTTACCGCATTACAGACACTAAAGAAAGATAAAGCCCCAGGTCCAGACGGTTTCACTGTTGAGTTTTTTACACACTTCGCACATTTGCTACTCTCCAAATTGCATAATCTCTTAGGTTCTTTTCTACAATCAGGTGAATCTTCTGGCTCCTTTTCGGATGCCCTAATTTGTCTTATTCCTAAGGTAGGTAAAGACTTAAGGCACTGTAAAAATTATCGGCCCATTTCCTTAGTCAATATTGACTACAACATTTTTTCAAAGGCCTTGGCCCTACGTTTAGAATCCTTTTTGCCTGACGTATTAGGAAAAGAACAATCTGGAATTGTTAAAGGTCGCCTTATTACAGACAATACTAGTTTATCTTTTGATATTTTATCCAAATCCTCCCATGTTTCACATTCCTTGGCAGCAATAGCTTTAGACGCAGCAAAAGCGTTTGATAGAGTGGAATGGCCTTACCTTTTTCACACACTTAAGTGGTTTGGCTTGGGACCTAAAATTATTTCTTTAATATCAATTCTGTATTCTAATCCAAGAGCGGCAGTGTGTGCAAACGGTTGTACATCTTCTTATTTTAATTTATCTAGAGGTGTCCGACAAGGCTGTCCATTGTCCCCATTTCTTTTCAATTTAGCCTTAGAGCCTTTTTTGTCCAGAATCCGTCAAAGTAAAGACAAACATTGATTTGACTTTAAAGATACTCAAATCAAATTGGCGGCTTATACCGATGATGTATTATTATTTATCTCACAACCTCAGTCTTCTCTCCCCGCATTCCTACAAGAAGTTCATTCCTTTGCAGCTGTCTCCGGATATAAATAAAATAAAGACAAATGCGAAATTTTACCTTTAACAAAATATACTTTTAAAGACGATTTCGCCATCTCAAATTTTACATGGAGCCCTCAATATATTAGGTACTTAGGTCTACAGTTTACTTCTTCTATTCCAGGTACAATCTCACGTTGTATGGAAAATTGCATACAGAGAATCTCCTCTTTGACCACTAGATGGCACCCTCTTTACCTATCTTGGTGGGGCCGTTTAGATACCATAAAGATGATGTTGACCCCTATAATTCTTTATACAATTTCCAATGTCCCAGTATCTATCTCCTTGAAATGTTTTAAGAAAATTAATTCTATATTGTCCTCTTTTTATGGAGCAATAAAAAATCACGTATGTCCTTATCGAAATTGATTCGCCCAAAGTCAGAAGTTGGTGTTAATTTCCCTGATTTCCCTACATACCAAAAATCCTTTTTACTTCGTCAAGCGTCGAGATTGCTCTCTGAGTCTCTCGTGGATTGCCCTCTCTGGGCTGAACTTGAAAGATCTTTTATTTCTCCTTTCTCGTTTCAAGAATATTTATCTTTTTCTCGTAAACCACAATCTTTATCTACTCCCGTAATCAAACACACATCAAAAATGTTGAAACCTAATTCTTCACTAGACCCTATGGATTGGACTTCTTTCTCTAGATCCACAATATGGCACAATAATATGATATTGATACGTGGCAGGCCTGTGTATTGGAAATCCTGGAGGTAAAGAGGTCTAATCTGGATACATCAATTGTATGCACAAGATGAGATTATGTCCTTTTCGCAAGTTAGTGGACTCTTTGACTTACCTACATCTTTCCAATCTAAATACCTCCTTCTGAAACCAGCCATTCTAAATGCTCATACCCAACAAATACTCCCAAACCCTACCACTGACCTTGCATCCTCTCCTGTTAACAATTTGCATACTCTTCTCCGTATCAACCCCAAGGCCTCTGTTATTTATAATTATTTACATACTTCATGTACTACACGAGAAAAAACTAAGGTAGAGCTCTCTTGGGAAAAAGATTTAGAGGTTTGTTGGTCTACAGCGATGTGGAACAAAATATGGACTAAAATCAGGAAATCCTCTAGAGCAGTGAACACCACACAGACACTTTTCTTTATATATAATAGACTTTTGTTATCCCCAGTTAGTTTAAATGCAAGACATGCTGAACTCTCAGATGCTTGCTGGACATGCTCCTCGCCACAAGCAGATTTACACCACTTACTTTTCACATGCCCGACTGTTCATAATTTTTGGAAAAATGTATGGTCTCAAATTAATTCAATTTTTGATTCCAGGTGACCTTTTTCTGCTTTTTATGTGTTTCTGGGTAGCTTATACCCTATTTGGGCGAATTGTGATTCTAATATCAAAATAATAGACTTATTGTTAGCAGTTGCTCTTCAACAGATAACTAGAAATTGGAAAGATTTTACCAAATTATCTTATCAAGCATGGTGGTACGATGTCTGTTATAACCATAGGTTGTATACAACTCTTGTATACCCTATTCACATGGCAATGAAACGCTCGAATTTATGGTTACCTATTACATTGTTCATTGATGCTAGTGCTAGACGCTCCTTCTCCCTGACTCCCGTGCAACAAGAGGTCTCTAAACCTCCATGACTTTCCACATGTTAATATTGTATGAACTGGTCATTTTGCATTCTGTATTAAGATTTCTCTATGAATTGTAACCTTCTTTTACTTACACCGATCAATTTGCATATCTCTGTCATTTGCTCTTTAAGTTATGTTAAACTGACTTATGCATTCAACTACTTTGTTTTTAGTTTTAGTTGATTTAAATGATTTTTTGTTGTTTTACTATTTTTTGTATTGATACCTTAAACTATCTCAATAAACTTATTTTTTGAACTTTAAGTATTAACTCAAGTAAAAAAAATGTACAAAGCACAGATGGGTAAAAAACATCAGGGGTCGCTGGAGGTGTAAAGCTCAACTATCCATAATTTAACAGTTAGTTAAAAAATAATGCAGTGCTTTATATCAATAAAGTAGGAACCTTTCGAAGAAGAGCATGGCTTCCATTGATAAATCTGAAAGAGAAATTAGAATGTGAATTGGACAGTCAGCAATTTACAAAATATGTCTATTTTCTGTGGGGGACTGTCACTTGCTGCTTTCACCATGGCGATAGCAACAGGTCCTGACTCACACAACTGAGGTCTATAGCGCCAGTGACTAACAGCCTTTCCCATGTAAAGGGGATTAACTTATGAGCAGCGAGGAACTGTGAGACAAAGGGAAAGGACCAGCAGCAGAAATGTCCATGTCATGAAACCATGCCCACAGAAAGCAACTCCAGAAGTGCCGTTCAATCCCTCGTACTCTCGCCTCTGGATGGTGTCAATACCCTACTCCACAGCCCCCCCGATCCCACACTGACGCTCCTCGAGTGCATCTTGCATGCTGCAGCACTACTCATTTAGGGCCAAATGTACGAAACTATTTTTCAGCCCACAAACGGCCTTATTCGCAGGATTTGCGACCTGAAAAATACATTTTTAAATGTACAAAGCCCTATTTGCGATTCGGTAAGCTATTACCGAATTGCAAATTGGGTATGCGAGTCTCTATTAGGAAGGGGCGTGACAAGGGCATGAATAGTCGCAGGGGCATATATGAATGTTTTGCGACCAGAATGCGATCGCAAAACATTCATACTTTACCAACTCCGTGAAGGAGGTGGTAACCGATTCGCAAATGGGAGGGGTCCCAAAGGAACCCCTTCCCCTTTGAGAATGGGGAACCAACATTTTTTAAGAGGACCACTGCCTGCTCTTAAAAAATGAAAAGGAAACTTTTCATTTTTCTTTTTTATATGCATCCCGTTTTCCTTTAAGGGTCAATTGCCAGCCCATACCATCTTTATAACCAGCTGTATCATCTACAAAGTCATCATGAATGGCACCCCAGCCTAGATGGTTGACAAGTTCACAACCTTTTTGGGTTCTATGCACGCCTGCAGCCTAAAAGCCATCAAATTGGAATCAAAGAAGTGCAAATATGGAAAACCAATAACTATCGCCTGTCAACTAGGTGCAAATGTTTATTTTGGTTTTGCCATAATTGGCGCAAAAAGCATTGCAAGTTGGCCAGTTGTGCATGCACACAGATAAACAGAGAAGGGTGCGGGAAAGGCAGAGAGACCGCAGGGAGCAAAGGGAAAGAGGCAGTAATGCTCCTCTGGGTGAGACAAACAGAAAAATAGGATGGAAAGCCATCAAGTAAGGAGCAGGAAAGTGAAATAGAAAAGAAAGACACAGAATTTTGAGCAAGGGGCAGATCCAAAGTCCCCTTTAACATATATTGGATTCAATAGGTCTGTTGCCAACATTCTGTCAATCATAACTTAAACTTGTGTGGTTTGCTCCATAATGAGCCAATCGCTAAAGCAACTGGCTCATTATAGGATCTGTAGGATTTTTCTACGCATTTCTGGTATTTAGGAAACAAATCAGACCTTTCATGTGTAAATATACCTTTCTGTTTGACAGAAAATTTGAGAACATGGGAGGTTCGTGCAAGATCGTTTCTGAAATGCAGCAAAACACAACAAAGACAAAATAAATAAATAAATAAATTAAATAAAATTAAAATAAAAGACACGCCCATAGCTATGTTGACTTTGCTAATGCTTGTTTCCTTCTCTCGCATGTGGTTCTAAATAAGAAGTGGAAGCCAGGGCATAAAATGTGGAGCGTGAAGACATAATTTCCCATTATGCCGTGCGTGCACATTAGCTTACTGTGAATACAATTTCTAAGCACAGCTTGGTATACAATGCCTGTATTTTAAGCAGCAGTTACTTTGTAAACAGAAAGTATTGGAATTTCAGTGCACGGTGGGGCGTATTTCACTCCACAGCACTGCAGGAAGTACTTATACACCTCAGTAAACATGATCGACTACAGTGTACTGAAAGTAGGCACGATTTGGCATTTCAAATATGGCGGTCACAGACTGAACCAGTAGGTTCGAGAAAGAAACCTAAGAAATCTAATATAAAACATAATTGATTTGTTGTTTACATGTTTGATTAACACTTTCGGAGGCATTGGCCTTGGGCGGCCTCTTAATTTGCTAATTATTTCTCACAACTCCTTTTTCAACAAGTTGCTAAAAGTTGACTTGGTGTTATCACAAGCTCCATTGTTTCTTTCTGAGGGGGGCAGCAATCAACACGTACTGCGTTAGTGTGACGTGTGTTAGATAAGTAAAACAGACAGTGTCCTTGTTGAAATCTCTCCTTTGTCAAAACATTTTAACAGTGGGTATTCATTCTGATTTACCGTCAAAGTCTAATTATTCAGGATATAAAAATCAATATATGGTGTCTGAACAGTCTCCCAGGCCAGGTCTGAGAGGTTTGGAAGTGGTGGAAGTGTGTGGTAATAAGAATACTGCAAATGTTCTACCAGCCATGCTTGTTTGGAGCAATGGTCAGTGTCAGGTTCAATTGCAAAGGAAGGCCCAAAGATGGATAAGTCTGGTTATTGATACACAGCTTCATATTATAGCCTTAGAGCACTTCGTAGCGGGCTCTACCTCTCCAGCGTTGAAGACCAGAGCTGAAGGCGAGGGCCTTTAACAAGGGTGCGGGCCTTTAATGACCGGTAGAGACCGCTAGGGAGGGCTCTAAGGCTATTAGAACATTCTGCCTCTAGAGGGCAGAATGTTCTAATTTGTAAAACAAAGGCCTCACTGAACCTGAGGGGATTGAAATCCTCCCGGGCTCTGTGAGGCCTTTTGTCCACAGCAAACGCTGTGAACAAACATTGGAATGTGGGAGCTCCGGATTTCTACCGGCCATTAGAAGCCCGGAGCACTCCATTGTTTTCAATAAAGGTCCCAACATTCCAATGTTCTAATATATGTTGAGTCAGTTTAGAACCTGTGCGTTACTCACTGAGTGAGTTGTTCTGATTAGTTGACAGAGCTGATTGGATACCATTTTGTTTGTGTTGGTGTGTGTATACAAGGGCTGAGGAGAGGCAGTTCAGCTGAGTTAAGACTTGAGATCTGACAGCAAAATTGACAGAGACTGGCAGGAGGCACAAAAATAAGCTAATGTAGGTTATCTGGGTATGGTATGGGCAGTGCCTTAAGTACAAATATTGAAGTACGTTCCCTGGCGCATCCCTGCAAATCAGCAGGGATGCGCCAGGGAAGATGCGACACGCAAGTTTGCCCTTGCGCCACCGCCGATGCGCCGCATTTACAATGCGGCGCGCCGTGGCGCACAGAATGGCAGATGCGTGTCGCATCCCCTACGGAAAGGCGGCGCATTGCTGGAGTCGCGTCGCAAGCGCGACGCAGCTCCAGCAATGCTCGGGGGTGCCCTATCCCTAACATGGTGCGTCAATCCTTACGCCTGCTTCAAGCAGGCGCAGGGTTTTGACGCAGCATGGGCGTAAAAGTGACTCAGTGAAATCTTGTAGATTTCACTGCGTCACTTTTACGTGGCGTACCTGCGAGGGAACGCCCACCCTGCGCTGGAACACCCACATGAAACCTGACGCAGGTTTCATGTGGCGCAGGGGTTTACATCGTGACGCATCTCCCTAGATGCGTCACGTTGTAGATATTGCGCAACGTGGCGCATGGTTTGCGTCACCGCTGCGTCACATGAGTGACGCAACGGCGGCGCCAAAGTGGCGCAAGGGGCTTGTAAATATGCCCCTCACTATTTAGAGTACCTGTTCGCTCCTGAGAAGTGCTGGTACTTTCCTATTTATTGTATTCCAGCAGTGCTGAGAAGTGCAGGTATTTTCCCTTTCAAATTAAAGAAGTACAGCTACTCTGTACTGGACAGTACCTGCCCCTTTAAAGCACTGGGTATGGGTATTACATAGCGCACCTACCCCAGATGAGGCACTAATGCGCTTTGTGGCCAGGAAGCACGCCACTCTGTCTAAGCCTAGTGCTAGTACGTATAAAGGTTATAATCATGCTGTTCCCATTCGGTGCCATACCATTTGAAATATGTGAATTAGTAAGATATTGTGCAAACTCCATATGTGACACTAATTTCATGTACTTTATACCACCATTAATACTGTCATTTATATGGGTAATAGGCTGTCAGGCTGCTTGGAGTCAGGGATATATGATAATACATTGCCATGTCATGGAAGGTGCCACAAGTCCTCCAGGCTTTAATTCTTTACATTGGAGTTACCCGGGGTGCTCTCTCTGCTACTAAAGGGGATGTCTTCCAGGCACCATGTCTTAACGTACAATATTAATCGTTTTGTTTATTTATATATTATTATTAGATACAAACAATGGATTAACCAATAGCAATAAAACAGTAAGCTAAACAAGAGAAATCTTTTCACATAATCACAGATTTTCTAATCCTGGGCCATCTCAACACTGATGCACCCACTGTGGTGGAAGGCCACGAGCTCTGGGACTTAGTATATGAGGAGTTTTTGGCAATCTCAGAAAATTGTGACGTGTCCTACTTTCTATTTCTTTCCATTGTGAAACGATTTTTATTGTTCCTAAAGTGTTAATGGGGCCTGTGTTTTTATTATTGCATTGTTCATTTAGGCGTATTAATATTTAGGTACACGAATGTATTAATATTGCTAATTTATTTTCATTTTATTATTCATCTCTTGCCTTAGTTAATTAAAACCGCACATGAACATTAAGAACATAGTATTATTTAACAATAATAAAATTCTAGTTATTGCATCTGATAATCCAATAAAAAAAAACAATAAAATCGGACAGTAATAAAGTGCTAATGTGATTCCTAAAAACGACATTCTACAAGGTATTTTGTTAGGGCACAACGCGGGACTCATTGGATGTGTGCAGTTATAAACAGGGTGACACAACGCAGGCCTCATGGGCTCAAGAAGTCCGATACGTGCCCTTTTAACAGTTCAACATTGTTTTTCAATAAGTACCAAGCCTATTTCTTTTCAGCAACACCCATAAATCTCACAGGTCGTGTGGCCATGACGGCTTGCCTGCCAGAGTGGATACCTAACAAGTTAAAAAGGGGTTTTAAAATAATTTGCCTCTCCTGTAGTAAGTAATGCGGACATATGCAGATATGTGGATAATGGTTTCCTTGTAGTTGTTACATAGTCTATAGTACCTGGTTTGGTCTTACTTAACTCTTTCAGGACAAGGTCAGGTCAGCAAGCATCCAAGCCGATATTGCAGAAATTTGTGTTTGATGTTTTTAGAAAAACATACACTCAAGATTGGCTGAGGTTGGACTTTGAATAGTTATTAGGCCTGGGCAGAGTTCGCAGAGTTAAGCTCCGTGTAACTCTGTGAAGTGACCAAAAAACTCTGCCGGGCTACGGGAAGCTCCGCAAGCGGTGGAGTGTTTGTCCCCTGCTGGAAAATAAGCGTGAACTACACCATGCGCTGCGCAAGAAGGCGCTGCTTCTTTCTGCCACTCGAGTAGATGTTCTACTCGAGCTACAGCTTTCTCACAATGCGAACAGAAGGTTTCTCAACGTGAGCGGTGGCGGCCATCCGTGACTGCTCGCGTTGAGAAATCTCGCTTGGGGGTGGTCTGGAGTAAGATTTTCCTCACTCGCGCTTGCCAACTTAACGTTGGCGAGCGCGAGCAAGGAAAAACCTCTGCTCCGCTACATGGAGTGGAGCTTTTTGGAACTCTGTGCGCTACGCGGAGTGGGAAAAACTCCTCAAACTCCGGGTGCGGAGCGGAATTTCATGCCCAGGCCTAATAGTTATTGAAAATCAACCAATCATGCGCACACCTCGCGTGTTGCTGTTTGTCTACTGTCTACAAGAAGTACCCCATGCTTTTTAATAACAATCTTTTAAATGTGCCAAAAGTATTAGGTAGAGCCCATAAAATTGCAATCTGAAGGTTCTCCAAAGATGTTTCCAGAAAAGTGCATGTTGCTGTCCTCGAACTTGCGTTTGAAATTTCCTGCCACAATACTAGTGAATTTTCCTTTGCTGCTGTGAGCTTAAAACACATTTTTGTAAAGGCCCATGTCTTTCTATGTTTGTTTCATAAGCTCAAACTCTAGTCGTATTTGCACAAGGGAACTATCCCTTGGTAGGCAATATACCGATCTATAGATATTAATTATAAGCTGCTCCAGGAGCCTAGCCTCGCTTTCACACATGATTTCGGAGCCATAAGCAGCAGTTGGGAGCAATTTTGCATGAATAACTTCTACATTTGGGTCCAGAGTGGGGCCCCAGAGTTTTGTTTATGGAGACATAAGAAAGTGTGCAGCAGAGAAGAGGCTTCGGCTTTTATATAAGTTGTTTTTGGTTGAGGAATGACTCTCATCTGTCAATTGTTACTCCCAGGTATTAAGACATTTTTGACTCGTGTACCATTCAAGTGCCATGTTCCAGGCTTCTTGATCTTATTGCCCATGACCAATATTTTTGTTTTGCTCAAGTTAACTTGAACCCATTTATTTCAACATATTTATATAACTTATTTAATAAACGTTGTAGTCTGATCATGGTCTTAGACATTAGAAGGGCATCGTCTGCATAAAGAAGGGTTGTGATCAGGTGGCTGCAGAGCTTGGGACCTTCTTCAATTCTGATGATAAGTCTGCTATAAAAATTTTGAATAATAAAGGCGCCAATACACAACCTTGTTTTGAACCTGACCCAGTATAGATTTTGCATGTGACTGTGCTTCTGTCCCCAATTTCAACACAAATCCATATTTTGGTGTATAATAGAATGATACTCCCGAGCAGTCTGGCTGGGATGCCCCTTTAAACAAGTTTTGCCATACGATACTTCTTGGAATGGAATCGAAAGCTGCTTTGAAGTCCACAAAACAGAAGTATATCAAAGATCTGGCTCAGTTTGTTTTGCCCATAAGCATTGAAAGAACCTTGAGGTTTGCCGATGTTCTGATCCCTTCTAAAGCCAGATTGGTGGGGTGGTACTATCTGTTGCTCATCTGCCCATGACTCCAAGTTATACATTATTAAGCCATGGCAGATAGGTTCTGAAGCAGCTCAGAACAAGATCTTGTTGTAACAGTATCTATCATCAGTGGGCTCGAGGATTCTTCTAAGCTTCCGGAGAGATGGCATAGATAATTTTTCCATCTATTGCTGTCGAATTAACAAGGTAGGCAGAGACGATGAAAGTGGAATAGATGAATGGGGAGACAGTCACACACCGTCACATAGTATGGTGAGAATGAGTGACTAGATTTGAAGGGTGCTGGTAGAGAATTGACAATACATTTCTACAATGAATGCGCACCTATGGTTTTAACGATGAAGTCCAAAGCAATGGAGTTGTTGAGATGGGTAGCCCCACAGGCCTGACCTATGTCTCACATACTTTGCCAGAATAGAAAACTACAGTGAATCATCATTATGGCACAGGATTTCAGGAGCCCCCCATCGACCATGGCTGATGAATGTATTTCCCCGGTGGAGGTTGAGGGGCTTCGGACGTGACAAGGGGGCAGAGTTCCTTTAACTTCAGCTGCGGAGACCTTTTTCTGCTTCTCCCTTGCTGAAGTATGAGAGAGTAGTCACAGACCAATGGGGTAACCCAAAATTAACCCGAAGGACCTGGGTAACTTATGATACAGACAAACAATGGTGCGAACGGAAAAAGCAACAAGAGGCATAGGAGAACTGAATATATCAAAAGATCTCCTACCACTATATGGAAAAGAAGAAAAACAGTCTTGTTGATTCAATCCACAGTTACGAGGTTAGGGCAGCAGACAAGATTTCAAAAACAGAAGATTAAGACACATACACATAATTGCATTTCTGAAAGTTTAGTTACATCCCTTATAAGTCAGTCTCAAACAACTTTCTTATTTACACATTATATCGAAAATTCTTAGCTCCACAAATGGATAAAGTGATAAAGATGAGTGCTCAGAGAAGGTGCTCGTGTGGATAAGGAGTAGAAAATGCAAAAGAAAAAAAGGGGGGGGGGGGTCCTTTAAACCTTTTCACAAATCATATTATTGTACATGGAAGCCTGTCCGGTATACAATTTCTAATAACATATATCGCATCTAGAAGTGGTCCAGTTGTTAAGTTACTATTGCCACTCTGCACAGATATCCAAACGATCCAGGCTTAATGAAAGAGCGTCGACGTTTTGACCCAACACCTGGGGAGGGAAATGGGCAACTGAATGCCTCAAACACGGGTCTTCTTCAGGACTAGGAAGGTGAAGGAGCAACCTGAATGCCGAAGTCATCCAAATGAGAAAATAGACCTGGATAATTCCATGAAGCAGAAGGGCCCAAAGGCTCCACTCTGATGGGTAAACAATCTCCACTTTAATATATGGTTGTAACTGTGACCATAATGGGGAGAACACAAGCCTTCAATTTCAGCTTAGCCGTGTGGTCCAGCCTCGTTTCCACTCAACTGGCTAGGAAAAGATCCACAATTGGAGTTTGGGGCACACAAAATGGAGTTAATCACACGGGCCCTGCAGCTGCTACAGCTAATGCATCCTCTCTCAAACAAAGTCTCTTTCCGACAAAGCGCTTTAACACCTCTTCTGGGGTAGCAAGCACTGCATAAAAGCAATTACAATAGAATACAATACTTCTGTATGTGAATAGGGCAAAAATATTTTTCAATATTTCCATTAACTTTTTAAACTCATCGACATAGAAGTTTTCTAATATACAATGCAAGTATTTAGATGGATCTACACAATTAACAGTTACAAAGTAACATTTTTACAGGACAAATCATCTCTGTCACAACTTCCTGTCTCCAATTTATTCCATGACTATTTTTTCAAGTCAACCAGGTCATGTACCACATATAAGTCTACATGGATCCCAATCTAGCCGCTGTGGTTACGTCCAGCATTCAACACCACGAGTGAGGAACTCGCTACTATCTGTTAAATTATGGCTGACGTATGTCTTCCCTCTCCCTTCAGCCTGTAGACACCCCACCCCAGCTGGTACCCAGTGTGTTAGGGTTTTCATCCCTGATTAGCCTTTCATCTGACCTCCATTTCTTCAGCTCACTCTTGCATGATATGTCCAGTGGTAACCTCAAGCTCATTCATATGGTATCCTCCTTTCTTAAAAAACACATTTTCCAAAAATTACATCTTAATCTCTTTGTATTGTGCATAGTTCAAGTTTTTTTTTCTCGGACCGGTCAGTACTCACCTATCTCACAACTCCTGATGCAATCTCATTTTCAAAAACATATTGTGCTTGGACTGACAGTAGAACGAATAGTGAACGCATACAATAGGATGTAATCATTAATTCCTTGGAATACTTACAATAAAGTTACAGGTGTAGTCATTTTACACTATACCATTATTGTCAACTCATTTTCTATGCTATCTGGATTTGAAACAAATCACATTATGTAAATTTGATAGCAATGGCCTTCCAGAATTATGAATTTTGTCTCAAATTGCAATCCAATACCACAGATATATAGAGGGTAGAAAATGTCTAAACATTGAGGTGTCACTCATTCTTCTTTGTAGCTAAAAATTCACATCCAATCGTCACCTCCACACAGCCTCTGCAACTGTGACAATCATTACAATTGGTCAGATTACAATGGGGTATTAACCACACGTAGTAAATACCATTACCCCAGGGTGAGGTATTTACCACTTGTAGTAAATACCTTTCATTCCCAGTTTTCAACTACTAAATTAAGTATAACATTCAAAATCGAAGTTTAACACCCTGAATTCCAGATGTTTTGCCTTTTTTCCAGTCCTTTTACCCCTAATTCCTCTGGTATGACCCGTCAGAATTTATGAAGGGAAAACGTGCGAAAGTTTGATCATTATCATACAGCTCATAATTCCAATTGCACAAGGTTTGAAATTTAGCTGTTAAATTGTGATAAGGACTCTCCAAAATCAAGGACTGGGTCCTAGATGATCATATGCCAATTGTCAAGGGCGTTACACACATTTTTAGCCTTAGCAGTTCTAAGATTGAATACTTTTTAGGTTCTCATCTATTTTGTTACACATTTGCAATCAAATTGTGGGCGTGTATTATCTCTCATGAATTAAAAATTGACAAACACTTACAAAAGTGATCATCAACTTGTGAACATTGATTTTTTAAGTTATCCTGTTTTGGAAAACTAGAAAAAATATGAATACCGTTGTAAAATCTGTCTGTTTTATTTCCATCCAGAAAAGCAAACACATTTTTTAAACAGGTTTGAACCTGCACATGGCAAAACACCTGGACAAAAGCCCCATCATTGTGGTTCTAAGACCCTTGACACGTAAGGGAATAATTAAGGACTTAAAATAACTCAGGTTGACATGTTCAAATGGTTGCCACAACCTTCTACTCCCTGCTTAATTGGTCCCTCTATGGGCGCAACGGATACTGCTTTTGCCCGCGTGCCATCTGCGGAAATAACTGAATGATGATGTCAATTGTGTGGCCTTACACATATTAATTAACAGGAGGAATTTCGAAGGTATGGCGTTAGCTTTCAGAAAGCAACTTTGCATGCTTTGGAAGACAGGTGTAATGGTATTGCACTGCCTTTAGTACTCATAATAATGTTGGCACTAATTAGCATACTCTTATCTTCTACCTGTGTGTTAACCATGGTTTTTTATATGAAATTGCAGTCCTCTCTCAGTAGCGCACAGACACATATACATCTCTACACTGAGACACACACCAAATTAAGCAGAAACCAACATTACAAAGCGGTTGGGAGAGCTCAGTGCAACTCTTCACAGAAGCGAGTCTGGGATTGTGGGCTAGCTAGCTGCTCAGTGACGGCTCCTCCTCTAAGGCGGAGGAGTGTCTTCCCACTGCTTTTCACAGTGTAAAGAAAGGAAAAATAAAATGATAATAACTCAACATTAATGTCATTTACTTTCTTCCTGCTGCAGCAGCTTGGCGGGCGGAGCTGATCTGCTCTCAGAGCAGGGGGAGGAGTGGGTGGCACACTCTGTAATTGCGCATGAATTTTTGGCCGGCCGTCTCGGGTTGGCCTAACAGTCATGTGCACTTTGCATGTTGCCCAGGCTCCCATTTCCTGGTTGAGAGGCGAACCATGGTGCTCAGACTAATCACAAAGCTGCATTGCAGCATTGTGATTGGAGTAGGGGAGCCTGGGTGCTTCCTGTTTCCGGCCAGACGTGAGAGATGATGGAGAAGAGAGGTAAGTTGATTTTTTTACACTCCCTCCCAACCTCCCCGACCTGCTACCCCAATCCGTGCCAGCCACCACTGTAGCTGTTGAAATAGCCAGGCAGTCTTTGATGCACATCTGCGTGGTTGCCATCCCTTTCCTACATTGCCTAGCAATATACTAACTCCTAATGTTGTACCATGGGCTCCTGAGAGAGAACACAAATTACAGTGCCTGATTAAACCCTGTGGAGGCCCCTAGGCAGTCGAACTTTCGCCCCCCCTCACAAATTATCTCCTAATACCCAATACACTGGATTTCTTTTTACAAACTGACAGCTGCCAGAAGATGAGTTTTTAGGAGAGAAACTGTTATGTGAATCTGATGTCTATGATTTATGTACTTTAAGTTGTATTTTGATCCGTTGTCAGTGACGCCCGGACAGGTAACCTCTAAGCGTATTTTGCGTACATTGACACGCTGTGCTTGGGCCGCGTATTCTGATCGCTTGCTTTTCCCCTTTTAGAGCAGTTTCTGAGTTACGGATTCCTGCCTTTCCCCATTTCGATTCTCTGCTCCTCAGTGATAGTGCCAGCAGGTACCTCTACCAATTCTTTCCCTGGTTTTTCTACTCTCTGGGCTTTATTCCTATTGATCATCCTTTCGTTTTCTTTAATCTATAGAGCACTTTTCAAGTATTGAGTAACCATCGTCCTGATGATGACCTTAATCTGACTAGGTCGAAACGCCGTCGACTTCTCAACGTTATTCGCGGCATGCAATAGGGTCATTTACAAGCAAAGAAATTGTATCTCTAATTGTAAATACTTCTGTTTGACCTTTGTTATTGTATCACATTGTTTTCTTCGCCGCTTCACGTTGTTTTTTAATCACTTGTGTCACTGCGCCGTTGATTCACTTTAAACACTTTCAGTGCACAATTGGTTGCTATGGTTACTGCAATTTAGTTGTATTGTAGTGCTTCTATATGTAAATAACAACCTTTTCACCCTCATTTGGTCTCCCTTGTTCCCTTTTTCCCTGTGCTATGTGATTGACACAAATTTTTGATTAGTCCCCCCTATATGATATACCAGTTGAGACGTTGTTTTTTTGTTTAATACTTACCCGGTCTCAGTTGGGTTAACGGGTTTACTTCTGTTTTTGGTTACCTAAAAGGAGTACGGCCCATAGGCCGGTGCCTACTTTGCCTATTTGGTAAGGCACCATTGTGACTTTTAGGTAGTGTCATTCAGAACCCACAAACTGCCAAAATGATTGCTAATACTAAGCTGTTAGTAGCACCCACAACTAAAGCATGTAGATATTTGCAACAGCTCTCTAAGGCTGAGCAATGGATGCCGTACATCTAAGCAGAACAAAATAAAGAGTAAAATCCTTCAACTCACAAATCCAAACACATAAAACATTGCAAAGATCATTCAAACTATTGTTTACATCCTGTTCATCACATTATCCAAGTCGAACCATTATCATGCATTACTTTTGACAAAGAGACTGTCTCTGAGTACACAGTATTACAGTAGACGACATTGACTCTGCTCAGTGGTAATACCAGAAAGAGTGCCCAGACTCTGAAAGCACTATGGGACCATACAAATGGCAGAAATGTGATAGCACAGGGGAGCTGCAGTAAAGGATTACATTTTCTGGGCCTTAACACAGTTTATGTCAATTGGGCTCTGTAAATCATCCAGTACTGACACCTCGGTTCCTCTTCCTTGGGAGTAAGCCATCAAGGTGTAAATAGAAAACCCAGGGTCCTGCAATAAATTGATGAAGAAATTCAAGGAGCATCTTTTTTATCAGTTTTAAGGGAATTGGTCTGAAAGTTTTAAGATCCTCCGGGTGGAGAGATAGCTTCTATAATAATGGTGTTATAAGGGGATGCATTGTTGATTGTCTGAAGCATGCTGATGGTCTGGCAGATATAGAGTATGGAGCACTACTAGAGGTTGGTGTATGGCTTCTTGGGCCTCATCAGTGACTTGATCAGTATACCTGGAGGTTTCACGCACTTTACTCTTAATTTCCCTATAAACAACATTGATTCTCAAAGCTTTGCGACAGGCATAAAGTGTACTACTGCCTGGAAAAAGGTATAATTCATTACTTGAGCGACAAAAGTGAACAGGTACGGAAAGGATGCACGTATGTGTGGCCTACCTAGTGCACTTTAGGTACTGGACTTATGAATTCTGATTACATTTTGCAAAACTAGGCCTCCAAGGGGAGAGCGTAAGATAAGTTGCCAAAAAAAGATAATGCAAAATCAATTACGGCCGATGACGCAGTAACCATTTGTTGGAAGTGGCCCTTTTTGCGGGGTTACCCCAAACTTTTTGCCTTCTTCCACCTCTGTTTTTTACTTTGTTTTGCTAGCGTTAGGACTTTGTGCACTTTTTCACTGCTGACCAGTGCTAAGGTGCATGTGCTCTGTGCCTAACATGTAATGGCATTTGGTTTTTCTATGATTGGCATATTTGATTTACTGATAAGTCCCTAGTACAGTGAACTACATGTTCCAAGGGCCTGTAAATTAAATGCTACTAGTGGGCCTGCAGCACTGATTGTGCCACAAACATGAGTATCCCTTTAAAACATGTCTCAGGCCTGCACTGCAGAGTCTGTGTGTGCAGTTTTAAACTGCTATTTCAACCTGGCATGTTCACCTACTTGCCAGGCCCAAACCTTCCCTTTTATTACATATAAGTCACCCCTAAGTTAGTCCCTAGGTAGCCCCATGAGCAGGGTGCAGTGTATTTAAAAGTTAGGACATGTGTTTTTAAGTTTTACATGTCCTGGTAGTGAAAAACTGCTTAATCCATTTTTCACTAAATCAAGGCCTACCTCTCCCATAGGTTAGCACTGGAGCTGTCTTGCAACACTTTACAAGTGGAACTTCCAATTGGGAAAAGGTAGGAAGAGTACGTTTGGCGTCTCTGGACTCTCATTTTAAAAATGCATCTTTTAGTGTAGTTGGTTTTTACATTGCAGGTCTGAAAATGCCACTTTTAGAAAGTTGGCATTTCCTTACTTTAACCATTCTGTGCCTCTGCCTGCCTCTGGAATACATGTCTGGTTTGGGTGACAGCTTGGCTTTGTGCATTCCCTCTAGACAGTCACACACAAAGGGAGCTGAGGTGTGCCCTGCATATCCTGATGCCCAGCACCAGGCGCATGAGTATTCCTGAGCTAGAGTGAGAGGGAGGAGCTGACACTTGCACCTGAATAGGGCTGTACCTGTCCCCACATAAAGAGTTGCATAACCCCCTGTAGTGTGTCTGGAGCCAGGGTAGGAAAGGGCAGGGTCTTGTGCACTACAAAGACTTTTCTTTGAAGTCTCCCTACTTCAAAAGCTAAAATGGGTAGAAGAAGGGGACCTCTGGCACCATATACTCAGAACACTTCTGGAACTGAGGATATGCTACCTGGAAGAAGAGCTCTTGTGCTGCCAGGAGCACTGCCACTTTGCTGCTTGCTTTGCTGTTTTGGCCTGCTACTTGCTGCTTCTTGCCTGGGAGTTAGAGGACTGGACTTGATTCTCAACACCCTGCATCTTCAAAGGTTCTCCAAGGGCTTGTTGGGCTTGCCTCCTGCTTCCAAAGTCTCAGAGATATCAAAGACATCACCTGCATCTTGCTATCAGCAACTGAGCTCCTCTGCTGTGAGTACTGATCTGCCAAGTAGTGCCAAATCCAGTCCTGGCCCTTTAGAAGTGAGTGTTTGGTGCTGCAACCCAAGAGACCAATGCAATGACACGAAAGCGTTGTTCAAGAACTGGCGCATTTCTCTGTGATAATGACGCATGGCTGCTGCCTGCACGAACCGTAGACAAAATGACCTCGACTTACAACGCAGCCCCGACTTTGCCGATGCAGGGCCTTCGAATCACTGCTGCTGCGTGAGTCTCAGACACCACATCACTAACGTCAGCGATGCACGGTCCAAGACTCCGGCGCATCACCGGCCCTGTGCACCTTCGTGCCAACGCATTGCCTACAGCCCAGTGGTTTGACATCTACACCTCGGAACTGACGCAAGGTGCTCTTAACATCGAAGCATCAACGACGTTGCCCGACTTCGACACTGACGCATCGCCTTGGACAGCGACACATCCCCTCGATTTTTCAACACTTCGGTGCATCCAAGGTACTGTCAGCGTGACTTCTGTATCCGGCCTACGCTCCATCACGATTGGACTGAAGTTTTGGATTTGCCCAGTCAAGTGCGACCAGATAGCCCCAATTGGAGCTATTGACTTCTAAGCACTGCATTTTGATTTAATCTTACAAAATCCATAACTTGATTTGTGTATGTTGGATTTTTGCCGTTTTGGTCTTGTTTTACTCAGATAAATATTGGCTATTCTTCTAAACTGGTGTGGAGTACTTTTGTGGTGTTTTCACTGTGTTACTCTGTACTTTGCACGATGTAATAATCCATCACGAAAATGCAGACACAGAAATTCAGCAGGAATTATAAGATTTTATGGGGAGCTCCCCAGAAGCATTCACCCTGCAGCTCAACCTGCAACACCTGAACTAGTCATTCAAAGCCTCATGTCTTGAGCATTCCATTGGTTTGTGAGACAGGTAGCAGGTTAGGATGCTGACACTATGGCTGCAGCTAGATACAACACACATCTAAATAGATGTCATTGTAGGTTGGCACCATGGACATTTACAGCCATTTAAAGGACGTATTATTTTCTGGTAAGGAATAAGCATGTTTCTTTAAAATGCAATGGTTAATAAAGAAAGTTAATTAATATTTTCGAAACTCGGCCTTTCCCTGGTGGTAATTACAAGTAGGACATGGCATATTATCCATTTTGAAGTGTTGGGGTAAAGTTATCTTTTCATGAAACAATATTTTCCCTATACATTTGACAGGATCATCCATTGACAGGATTGTGCATATAGAAGTCAACGTCACAGTACCAGAAAAACATGCCTTTCTGCTGAAGGCAATATTAACTTTTTGCAAACACATCGCCTGCGAAGATTTTCTAATGCATGTCATTTGTCAAGCCTGCTCTTCAAATACCACTTGGAGCAGCTGTGATATCTTTTGATTGAATATCTTAGCAAACCTTGTTATCATTGTGAGCGTAGCAGGAGCCGCGCGCGAATCGTCGAAGGAGCCCTGGAAATCCCTGTGCTTGTAGAGTACGTCAGCAAACCTCGATGCCGGAGAGCGAGAGACGGAGATTGTGTCTGACATCCTTCATCTTCTTGAGTTATTGGGACTCCATCAGCAGTTAGCAGAGAATTCCCAGTTGGGGGGTCGCAAGTCTGAGCTGGTAATGGAGAGAAAACCATTCTATCTTAAAGGAAAAACAAAATAGACAGATTTTCCCTGGGATGTAACCAACTAAAAAAAAAACCACTCCTCAGCAGGTACTAGCAGCCTCAAGGGCATCATGATGGATATCCATGAAAAACAACTCAAATCTTCCACTTACTGACGGAAGAGAGCCCTTGATATCCGAAGTGCTGGAGGACGTCAACTCACTCTGGGTGTTCCTGTATGTCACTCCCACCACATCTTCTACAATTGACTCAGCCTCTAAACGCCTTCAGAGCATTAGCTGCATTTGAGAAGGCGTCCCTTGGCTATCTTGCAGAATTATTAGACCAGACAGCAGTATTGACGATACACCATTGATCCGCTCTACGGAATAAGCTGTTCGTGTTTTCGCCAAAGGAGCTCCGCTTGACGTACCGCAGCGTCTCTCAGCTGCAGAATCTGAGGCAAAGCAGGCAACAGGTTCAGGTAAAGGGCCTATAAATTTTACTTTGCTAGACCTCACGAAAGCCTAACAATTTGTCGATTAGTAAGATAGTCTAGGTCGGCCGTTCATGAGGTGTAAGCACAGACAGTAATGGTGGAGTTGAACTTTATTGGGCTAGTGGTCCCAATGAGAGCTTTATTTAGTGGCGGCTCCTCGGCTAAGGCAGAGGAGCGTCGCCCCACTGCTTTGAGAGCCGTGCAGAGGAAAAATAAAATGATAATAACTGAACGTTATTATAATTTTATTTTTCCGTTCCTAGGTGCGGGGCTGGCCAGAGCAGGGGCCGGGGGAGGAGTGGGTTTCACTCCCTAAATGCGGGTGACTGTTTGGCCGGCCCTTTTGGGCTGTCCAAACAGTCATGCGCACTTTGCATCTTCCCCACCAGGCTGGAATGCACAGCCTGGTGAGGAACATGCACAGGCTCCCTGTCCCCAACTGAGCGGCGAACCACGCGCTCAGACCAATCACAACGCTGCATTGCAGCGTTGTGATTGCCTTAGGGCAGCACACGTGGAAAAAGCAAAATGCCATGGTTTGTTTATGTACAGGAAGGTGTTCCTTCCTGTACATAAACAAACCTTTAAAAAAAATGCCATTTTGTCACTTTCATGTGTGCTGCATGAAGCAGCACACATGAAAGTGACAGAATGGCATTTCAGGATTGTTTATGTGCAGGAAGGGACACCTTCCTACACATAAACAATCCTCCCCTGCACGCAGACACCCTTGCACTATGGTGCAAGGGTGCCTGCGTTGGCGCTTAGTTGCTAAACTTAGCGCCGTTGCAGGGGGAAACGCAAAGCTGCACCACATTCTTGTAAATATGGTGCAGCCTTGCATTTCAGAAGTGGCGGAGCGTGTCATTAAGCCAAGGAGACTAACCACACGTTCCACCACTTCCTTGTACATATCCCCCTCAGTCTCATAGTAGTACAAGCACCCATGTTGGTATTGTGTGTTTGACCTATAGGTTTTGTCAATGGTTTTTAGCCGTGTTTCATAGCATCCTCAATGCTCTGCAATGTGGCTAAAGTGTGAAAATTTTAAAAAGCCTTTGACGTGAGTGCCACGCCATTTTGTAGGCCCGCCCAGCACGCAAATGTGTGCCTAAAAAATGATGAAGATGCTTTTTTTCTATTTTGCTACCAATCTTAGTAGGTTCGGAAACTAAAAATAAAAGGCCAGATGTACGACCATGTCATTTAGCGACTCGCAAATTGAGCTCAATTGCGAGTTGCTAAATGCCATGCACAACAGTGTTTGAGACACTGTTAGCGATTCCTAATGGGGTCGCAAATTGCATGCCTCATGCATATTAATGAGACACTCGCAATTTGCGACCCCATTAGGAATGGCTGGCCCTCCCAGGTATGGTGGCCTGCTGGGCTCAGCATACCTTCATGTCTGGGACTGCTTTTAAATGCAGCTCGTTTTTCTTAAATGCAGCCCGTTTTTCTTAAAGGAAAACAAGATGTATTTAAAAAAAGAAAAATGAAACGTTTTTGTTTAATTTTTTAAGGGCAGGTAGTGGTACCTGGGACCACTGCCTGCCACTAAAAAAATATTTTCCCCTGCATTCACAGAGGGGAATGGGTCCCTTGGGGACCCCTTCCCATCTGCGAGTGCTTTACAACCCTCTTGAAGAAAGCGGTAAATTGCGAGTGTTTTGCGACCGCAATTGCGGTCGCACAACATTCTTACATAGGCCTCTGACTCGCTATTAGGAAGGGGCGCCCTTGGAACGCCCCTTCCTAATAGCGACTCACAATTCCTATTTAGCAAGTCGCAAAAATAATTGCGACTCGCTAAATAGGGATTTACATGGCCCTATTAGATTTTGCATGTGCAAACGGGTCGCAAACCCGTTTGTGCATGCAAAATTGGGTCGTACATCTGGCCCAAAATGACCACGAGGGGATGGAGGTCGGCAAAGCAAAACGAGGGACAGCGAGATGGGTTTGGAATAACCACACAGGGAGGGTGGGGTAAAATAACTTGGTGGATGGTGGGATGACCTGCATGCAACAGGAAAGGCGCCGGTAGGGTAACGGAATCACAGAGGGTGCGGGAAGGCAACGGTGAGGAGCACTTGGGCGGCAGAGAGCAACACAGAGAGATTAGTACATGTGGGTGGCAGTTCAAAAACACATTCACTCTCATGGGGTGCTTCACACAAAAGAAAGTAGTGCTTGAAAAGCATGCAGTGGAAGCACTGATGTCAGCCAATCAAAACAACGGCAAGGGAGGTAATGCCCCATGGGAGGGACAAACACAAGATTGACAAGCTAGGACAGACATAAGAAGCAGGTACATGACAGTGACAATGAAAGCCAACCAATAATAAGTAGTGGGCGGGCCCCAACTCCCTGTCTGTTTTTGGTAAGCCATAATATGCCTCGCAACAGACAGCGCACACGCTGTCTAGAGGTTTGATATAACAAGTGCCAAACATAGTGCTGTGCAGTGGCACACCCTTTGCAGAGGTTAACTGGACACCTTTTAGTTGCTGATTGTTGTATTCACCCTTGAAACTGGAATGAATGATGGGACAATTTTGTTCAAACAATATTAAAGTGTTTTAAAATGACAAAATATTGAATACTACCACAGAGTGTGCCACATTACACCAAATAATTTGCCTTTTCTTGCCACATAATTTAGTCAACACTGGCACATGTGTTTTGGTCCTCTAATTGCTGAATAATTCCAGTGGTGCTGCCTTTATACAAAATAATTTAGTCAACACTGCCACATAATTTGGTCCTCTAATTGCCGAATAATTCCAGTGGTGCTGCCTCAATACAAAAGATAGTTTTCATGACTTTTGTTAAATCCTAATCTGGGCAAAGGTAACATTTTGTGTCTGGCTCTCTCTGTAAAACTTATTTCTCAACAGCAATTATATTATATATATATATATATATATATATATATATATATATATATATATATATATATATATATATATATATATATATATATATATATATATATATATATATATATATATGATATATTTTTCCTTCAATTCCAACAAGAATCTGTTGAGCGTCTAGAAGCATCTTGGGCTGCAATGAGTGCTATATAAATATTCAATAAAAGAATTGAACATGGAGCATGAGAAAAGAGGGCTAAACCTTATTCATACATTCATTCAGTCTTCCTACGATTGTGAATTACACCAGGTCACAATACTTTTTTTCTGACTTGTTGGGCCCTACTTCATGACAACACAAATTGATTTTTCTGCATTGTATTGTACTGTTGTTGTATTGTAATGCATTGTATTGTGCTGTTGTTGTATTGTAATGCATTGTATTGTGTTGTTGTCGTATTGTAATGCATTGTATTGTACTGTTGTTGTATTGTAATGTATTTTATTGTGATGTTGTATTGTAATGCATTGCATTGTACTGTTGTATTGTAGTGCATTTTATTGTGCTGTTGTTGTGTTGTAATGCACTGCATTGTGCTGTTGTTGTACTGTAATGCATTGTATTGTGCTGTTGTTGTTTTGTAATGCAGTGTATTGTACTGTTGTTGTATTGTAGTGCATTGTAGTGTACTGCTGTTGTATTGTAATGATTGTGTTGTGTTGTTGTTTTATTGTAATGCATTGTATTGTGCTGTTGTATTGTAATGCACAGTACTGTACTGTTGTTGTATTGTAATGCGTTGTGTGGTACTGTTGTTGCATTGTAATGCATTGTATTGTGCTGTTGTTTTATTGTAATGCACAGTATTGTACTTTTGTTGTATTGTAATACATTGTATTATACTGTTGTTGTATTGTAATGCATTTTATTGTGCTGTTGTTGTACTGTAATGCATTGTATTGTGCTGTTGTTGTATTGTAATGCATTGCATTGTACTGTTGTTGTATTGTAGTGCATTGTAGTGAACTGCTGTTGTATTGTAATGCATTGTGTTGTACCGTTGCTGTATTGTAATGCATTGTATTGTGCTGTTGTTGTATTGTAATGCACGGTATTGTACTGTTGTTGTATTGTAATGCATTGTATTGTGCTGTTGTATTGTAATGCACAGTATTGTACTGTTGTTGTATTGTAATGCATTGTATTGAAGCATATCTACAGCACTTCCTACCTCTTGGGGAGGCTCTAAAAGGCTTACAAGACAGTAAGGTGAATAGTTATTTCTCCTTTAGCGCATGAATAGGAAAATTATTATAGTTAAAGTGATATTTGTGTTGTGCTGGAGGTCTGAAGTGTGTACTCCATATTTCGTGCGGCAACATGCTCATATATTTTATTCATGTGGCTGTAGGCGTAAGGAATGTGAGGAAAGGATCAAAAGCTGGATGTATAAACCAGTTGGGTTTGTGATCTAAAGGTCAGTTTAGTCCTAAGGTTTGGATGAAGTAGATCTTTCTTTTCTCTTCTTGTGTCGATGGTCCTCATTCTCTTTGGGACATTCCATGTTAGTACTGAGAAGGAGCATCCTCATCACCAGTGCCAGCAAAGCCATTGAGAAGTATGGCCCACATGTAAGAAACACAGCAGAGGGGGTATTAAAAGCAGACTAGACAAGACTACCATGATTTAGCTTTGGTGAAGCCGGGAAATTGACTCTTGAGGTGTGTTTGTTGTCTTCTCTTGCACTCTGTTTCTCATGATTGTCAATTAGAAAGCTTAGCAAGTATTCTATCATAGAGAGAACATCTGAGTCACAGGTACAGTGTTGTGTTTGAACTCAAGCCACTTGAATATCAAAAGTCATTCGTATTTTGCCTTCTAAACTGAGAGCATAAAGGTATTGGTCAACAGCATGTAAATTCAAACAGGAAGATGGCGCAGGGCAGGTGTAAGGATGTTACCTGCCCTTGGTGAAGCAGCAATGTGTCACCCTTCCCTCACACAACTACAGGCATGGTGACAAGGTTTGCTGCCTCTTCTGACAATTCTTTACTGCCTACTCCTGTTGACCGCCTAGTGTTGCCTTTCCCTGAAACCAAACTGTCCACAACAGTAATGAATGAACCCAGTTGCGTTCTCACTACTGTTCCTTTGGGATTATGATCAGTGGCGGCTGCGACTGAGAAGCACGGGTGGGGCGGGGTATAGAAAATAAATAAAAAAATTACTCACCTTGCTGCGGGACCGCAGACCGCCGCCTCACCTCGCATCGTCCTCTTCTGTTCCTGCTTGAAGCAGGAAGCACACCCAGACTCCCCTAAGCCAATCACAACGCTGCAATGCAGCATTGTGATTGATCTGAGCGCTGTAGTTCCGCGCTCAGACAGGCAGTGGGAGCCTTTGTATGTTCCTCACTAGGCTGTGTATTACAGCCTGGTGGGCAACATGTAAAGTGCGCATGACTGTTTGGCCGGCCCAAGATGGCCGGCCAAACCGTCATACGCACTTAGGTGCCTACCACGCCTCTCCTTGCTGGCTGTGACGATAGCCAAGCCCCAGCCATGCCCCGCCCCACAAACCTGCCAGACAACGTAAAAAAAATGATAATAACATAGTGTTATTATTTTATTTTTCCTTTTTCCACTGCGCAAAATGCAGTGGGGCGGCGCTCCTCCGCCTTAACGGAGGAGCCACCACTGATTTATGATATGCATCGGAAGCGCTCCTGGAGCCAGACGTTACAACTATAAATGGCATTCTACATGAGCAAGACATTTGGACCAAAAGTATCCACTGCCAGCTCTCCTGCCATGGCAATGAGTTGACCATCAACTACAGAGGAGCCAACATAAGTACCAAGTATGCCATGCTCTCTGGAATACCTTTAAAAATACCATTGAACTCTTAACCAGCGCGCTTTTCAACAAACAGTGCTCCTTCTAAGAAGGTTGACTTCTGAGCCATAAGTCTCCATCATGAAGACATCAAGAGAATACATATTTTTGTACATAATGCCATTTACGCAGTTTGCTCTGAGGAAAAGGAAACAATTGGACCGTCTTAGAAAGCTGCATTGGCCATATGTTTGTGTCGCGCTGGCGCAGCTGTTTTCCAGTCCCAGAACGCAGGTACAGCAAATGCCTTCGCACTCAAAGCTCTCTTCGGAGCGCAGGGCTCAGATGTTTCTGCGATAAAAAAAATTCAGCAATGGAAGTCCTTCGACTTTTGTCAGTCTTTCTGATGTAAAAAAAACAAAAAATGCCCAAAGGATGCGCAGGTTATCTGCATTCCCCACTTTACTATGGCACAGAATCACACATCTCTTTGGGCTACGCTTTGCAGAGCCCTTCATTGCACAGTTACTGCCGCAGAACAGTGCAGCACTTTGCGGGGGTAGAGGTTTGGCAGGCTGTGTTTATGCATGAGATTTGCACAGGGGCGACCCCTGCAGCACTGTCTTCACAATTACAAATGACAGTCTTTGTGCAGTGCTCCGTGAGGTGTCCTTTTCTCTGCAGGTCTGGCTGCCAACAACAGCGCATTTTCCCTAACAAAGCGGACGATCAATTTTCATTCATAGCTATATTGTACCCTGTGTTAATTCCACATATGGACTTGTTTTTTGGGTGGTGTGGCTGCAACTGCTTTGAATGTAGGGCTGTAGGTCTTGATCAATTACAACATGGGGCAGATTTATTGAAAAGTTGAGCAAGACAGAGCAGCAACAGCCGGACTGGGAACCGATATCGGCCCTGGGAAAATGCTCGGCCGGCCCCCCTGGGGGACAGGGTGGTTGCGGCCGAGCTGTTTGCAAGGGCCGGTTTTGGCCGATTTTGTTACAAGGGGCCGATATTGCCTGCCCCCGGTAACAAAAACGGCACCCCAAGGGCCCAAAACCGGCCCCCACCCTGGCGGCCCACCGGGGAAACGCCCGGTGCCCGCTACGGCCAGTCCGGCCCTGGTTGCTGTGCAGTTCAGGATTACCAAATAGGCAATGTAGGCACCGGCCTATGGGCCCCACTCCTTTCAGGGGCCTGGCGACAACGGATCAAAATAATATTGATTTGATCTTGAAAGAAAATTACAATCAAGCTTTCATAAATATTGTTTCCAAAAGATAGAAAAAAATGAACCAACTCAAAGAAACAAAAACTTGACATTAAAGTCTCTATAGAGAAAATACTGTAACAATGTAATGTACCCATTAACAACTTAAAGTACATAAACCAGAGACATCAGATTCACATAACAGTTTGTTTCTTAAAAGCTCATCTTCTGGCAACTGTCAGTTTGTAAAAAAATCTGGTGCATTGGGTATTAGGAGATAATTTGCGAGGAGGCCCCTGAAATTTCGACTGCCTAGGGGCCTCCACATGGTTTAATCCTGCACTGTTGCTGTGCTGCATTTCACAAGGGGCAAACACAGCACAGAGCCATATGTACAAAGATATGGTGCTGCTGTTGCCATTTGCTGCAAAGGCGCTTAAACAGCCTGCCTAGATCTATGTGCAAAGGTGGGAGCGTGATGTCTAGTATAGCTTTTGTATTGAAGGATACCCTTCATCTATAAACTATTATGCTTAGGCTAACTTAAAAAACTTTCCTAGACTCTATAGAGGATATTTACCATCAAATATAGGAGCGCTGAGTTACCTCAAAATTGGTAACGATGAGCTCTGACATTTTTTTAATGCAGGGATGCGCCATATTTACACAAATACGGCGCACCCGGGCGCTTCCCCTAGCACTAAAAAAAGGCTGCCTAGCACCAGTGCAGGCACCCTTGCACCATGTTGCGAGGGTGCCTGCGCTGCAGGGGCAACTGTTTATGTGCAGGAAAGGACACCTTCCTGCATATAAACAATATTTAAAGGCGATTTGCTGTTTTTATGTGTGCTGCAGAATGCAGCACACATAGAAAGAGCAAAATAAGAGAAATTAATAATTTCTCCTCATATCACCAGTCTAAGATCAGGTATTCCCAGGTCTTAGTTATTGGTACTGCCCTATCCATGTAAATATGGGGCAGCGTCAAAAAGCTATGGGTGTTGCGTCGGAATGCCCACTGCAAAACCCATTGCACGTCCCTTTCATGCTAAGTGAAGCATGAAAGGTGGCCTTATTTACAAGTTAAGTGGTTTAACCCTGCCTTGTATATAAGGAGAAGGAGATATTGCCATCAGAACGTCACTAAAAGTGACGTTCTGGTGGCGATATCCCCTTGTAAATATGCCCCTCCAACTGTGCTATACAATGCAGCACACATACAATGTGGGAAAAGTTTGGAGAAATCAAAAGGTTTCTCCAACGTAACACCTGTGTCATGGAAGTGTTATTTTTGGAGCAGAGCCCTGTCTACCAAGGTTAGTAGACAAGCCTTTTCATCAAAAAACATTGTTGATGGCGTGGGAATGCCGATATGCTACCTCTGGGACGCCCACCCCCCCGACACAAAATATCACAAAGCTCTATTTGTAGTACTTTAAGGCTAATGTCCAGCACCTTACATATTGTTAAAAAAAAACACTTTTTAAGGTTAATTATTATGCCAGCTGCACAGTGCTTATTGAAATAGAAACACATCCGCACTGTGAGGTCAGCCAATGAAAGGCAACTGATGCTTCCATGATTTCAAAAGGCACCAGGCTACACGCTGGCAACCCTCTGTGACTTTGGTTGCACATTGTCCAACTAGAATGAAGGTCCTTCAAAGCTAAATGGATGACATTATTATTAATTTAAGCATTTGATTAGCCTCTTCCTGTTTTCGCCCAGGAAGTACTCTGAAGCATAAATGAAGTCCTTGTTCATGCTACACACAACACAAAATAACATGATGCAACATGGCATGAAATACCTCATTGTTGCAATAGTCACTTACCCCTTAGCAGCACTGAACAGTCCCAGTTTGTCATGAGGAACAACAAGGGAGAGCGGCTTGGTGGTATTCATTTCAATGCACAGTTATCTTCTTGGTATCTTAGAGGGTGACGATCTAGCAAGGCCATGTAGCGCTCCGTCAGCAGCGTGGTACTAGATTGAAGAAAGAGATGGGTCTCTCTGCAGCTCCTGGAGCTTGGCCCTTGACATAATATTCCCAGCAGCCTCCACCTCACTATCCATCCCTGGAAAAAAACAATTTTTTTATTTAATCTGGCCTTAGCTTTTATCAGCTTTTGGTGTCCTACGTGCACCAATCTCACCATGTGTTCTGCCAGACATCTGGATGGCTGTGACCAACATATTGTCTTCAGCAGCGGGCCTTCAATTGACTTGGCTGTTTAGAGGTTATGTTCGCGGGTGCGCTCAAGGTGGCAGCTGCTTCTATCATCCTGTTAGCACTTCCCTGGGTTACGGTGCTCCATCTGATTTTGCAGCACTGATGTCTTCTAGTTTCTTATTTGCACTGCTTCCAGGATCAACCTGATGCATGGATCAGCCACTGATCTCGTCTACATCTTGCACAAAGGGCATATCTGGCATTGCGAGGTCAATGACCAAATGGACATGAAGAACCTTGATGTTTGTTGTCCCCAGTTTGGCACCCATTTCTCCTGGATGTCGGTACCTGGCTAGAATGACACTTGGTCATCCATGACATGAAGCGACAGCCACCACTAGGAGCAGGAAAATGGTCCACTGGCCCTGCAAATATAGGAATCAGTGTTTTTGTTCCCTGTGATGGACAGCGGGCATCCACGCCCCCAAGAGCAACTCCGCTCAGCCGACCTCGCCTTAGCCACCGTCCCTCATATCCACAGGGCCAGATCAGGTGGAAGATCCTTCACCTACCTTGCAGCCAAGACCTGGAACGAACTCCCCCTTCACCTCCGACGAAGCCCGACACTGCACCAATTCAGAAAGGACCTCAAGACCTGGCTCTTCGAATGACCCCAAAAGAGCTGCGCACACCCCCTCCTCAGTGCCTTGAGACCCTCATGGGGGAGTAATGCACTCTACAAAACCTTGATTGATTGATTGATTGAACAGTGAAAGTGTCGACAATACGGCAATTGGCTTTATTCCAGGGAGTCCATCTTCTTTGTCTGTGGAGCTCTACCGGCACACACAAACACCAACTTACCCTCCTCGTCTCTTTTCTGGGACAACACTGCTCCTAGGCCAACATACTGGTGTCAACAGCTAGTGCTTCATCCTTTTCTGGTCAAAGCTGGATATGGTTGCCTCTGACATAGGGGCATCCTTTTTGTCAACATACATTTCCTGTTGCTCAGCACATTATATACATATGTTGCCAGCCTTTAACAATTATCTCAGTGGCTGTTATCGTATTACCATATCCTTGATATGATGTCCAGAGAAAGTGTGCATGCCCAGAGAACTCCTGAGCTCAGGGCACAGACTCATCTTTATTGAGTCTGCCTGTATTTCATTGGAAGCAAGCAGACATGGCCAAAGAATGCTAGCTTAACTTCAGATATTCAAATGGAATCCTGTTCAGATGAGGCCTGAATCTGCCAACAATCTTTGGCCTTGTATTATTGGGCTATATGTATGAAACTTCCATTTTGCATTTCCTAAATACCGAATCCTAAGAAATCGCTATTTAGGAAATGCAAAATGGAATGTACTAAAATAGCGATTTCTTAATAGTGATTCCTACAGGGTCGCAATCGCTATTAGGAAATCGCTATTCAGGAAATGCAAAACCATTCATTTGTAAGGGCCCTAAACCAAAAGGTACGAATGGTTTGGTATTTCCTAAATTGTGATTTCCTAATAAGAAATCACAATTTAGGAAATGCAATACCATTGGTACCTATGGCCCTTAGCCCCCCCTTAAATAACAATCAAATGTAAGTGGTGCTCGTGTAAAGCGCTCCAATGCCCTCAGGGCATCTGCGCATTCCATGGCACTTTAAAAAACACATTTGGGGTGCTTTTTTTTAAATTGCACATGGTTACCATCGGATTGGATCCAATGGTGATAGTATTTCCTAAATGACCATTTTGCATTTAGGAAATGCTTTGTACATGTGTTTAGAAATCCCTATTTGTGATCTCCTATTTTGGTACTCGCAAAATGTTATTTCTACGGGGAAGATATCGCATTTTGCGACCACATATATGACTTTGTACATAAGAAAAAAGGCAATTTAGCATTTCTTAATGGCCCCAAATTGTGATTCGGTCAGTTAAGAAATGCTAAATCCTTTCGTACATATGGCCCATTGTTTTGTAAATTTTCATCAAAATCAGAAGGTTATCACTTATGCTCATCAAATAAGCCAACCCTGTTAATGATTTTTGGATGGTATTTTGAAAACATATACCACTGACATGATGACAGAAATCAGGGATTGATCTAAAAAGCCCAAGGTGAAAGGAGAATGTTGAAATGCAGCAGATCATGTGGGCTAGCTCATGATGGTGATAGTCTGATTTCCGAAGACGTTTCAAGAAGATGAAATATTTAATAAGGACACCACGCATGCAGAAGAAGACTCTCCTTATCGCCCTGTTGGTCAGAAACATGTCCAAGCCAATGTAGATCTCTTACACTTTTTTTGTTCAGTTCTTGGTTCAGCATTTGACTCTGCTACCAAGGAGAATTTGTGCACCAGTACAGCTAAGAAAATGTTGAAGATCCGAGGAGGGGGCCTTTGTTGGGGGCCTCTCTCACGAAATCAGATAGTCCAGACAAGTCTCTGGAAGTACTTCTGTCACTATATTATGTGGCATTATGTGGTGAACAAAGCCTACCTGGCTGTGAATCCGCTGGACTTTGGCTGCAAGGGGGAGGTACCGACCACCAGTGCTGGAGAATCCCACTGCCAGGGTGGACCTATCTATGACAGCCAGAAGGACTGCTTCTGCCCTGGAACAGGAGGCCACCTGCAGTCTACCTACCAGAACAAAGAATTAACTGCACGATGACATGTGGGACCAGAGGAATCTCATAGCTTTCTTCAGCCACCACAGGAGAATTTGCTTTACTCCTAAGCCTCCCCGCGCCACAGGGAGTGTATTACTTTCTCTCTAGATCTGTTGGGGTACATAGAGGAGGTCACTCTGATTCCAGATCTTTCAGAATGTCGTTTGTAGCCCAAACAGAAAAAGGATATAATTCGAACCCCAATCCAGGACCACCGTACCAACCTAATCTCCTGGTTTCTCTTGGTACCACTGATGGCCATATTTGTTCCCCCTGGACCTGACCTTCATGGACTGAGACGTTTCCTTTACCTACGAATTATATGAATACGGAGCCTTTTTGCCCGCTGCTGTGAATACTTTAATTCACTTCCCAGGCCCAGCAGACTAATCCTGACTAGACCTTTCCTTCCTTAAACAGCAACAATAGAGTGTTTTGCTCGCTCACACCGATTTGGAGCCTACGCGCCCTGTTTTCTCCTTGGGCCCATCGTTTGGGCTACTTATGGTAACTCGCCCCCAGTTTCCCCTCCCCACACTCCTGTCCTGAGGAAGACCCCAGTAAGGGACATACTTACCTACCACTTTCCAGGGGTCGAAACGTCGACATCTACAACACTAGCCAGTCTGACCAACAGCGATTGATCACTGTGGCTTTATCTATAACTATGGCTATTTAAATATCTGGATGTAATGTGATGTATTTGGCTCTTGTATGAGCCCTTTCCTGAGAAATAACTAAGTTTGTGAATTGTACACTGTTCCATTCACTACCTTATCCTCACTTCATCCACTACACCCTCACCATTCCCTCCTGGGGCACTGCTTTGAATAATGTGTTAACATATGTTATAAAATACAGGTTGTTCAGTGTGATTAAATAACACTGTTCATTAAGAATACTACGATTCTGTGTATAACTGTGTATGTTTTTCTTGGTTCTTTTAAACACAGTAATTCGTACACTGGGACCATTCTCCGTATGTACTGCATCTCAAAATTAGACAGACAGTGCCACCATGTAGCAGACTGTTATAAGCATCGGTGTTGACAATTAAGTACTGGTGCCAAGCAGCGGAAACCACCGGCTCAAATTAAGCCCTGCCCTCACACCAGGCACTGGATACCAGCCACAGTTCACTTCACCAGACATCACCAATGTAACCTGCAATGAGTTGTTTACGATTGCCAAGTTTGGATTGGGCACATTACCCTTTGGGTGGTGGACCTGCAATAGCCTAGAAGGGTGATGTAGCAATTGCATTTAAAACTCATCAACCTTCACATGGGGTAACTGAGAGGAAATCCCTGCAGGGTACACACCGAACCCACTAATTGCACTTGAAGTGCAGCACTTCAACCTTCTAATCTTTGAAGTGTATCTTTTCAAAATTGCCATTTGAGCTACTGTTTCCTTCATAAGCCATCTGCAAGAATCATTAGCCTTAACTCCTGTTCTCTGCATGGCATTGCAGTAGCCCTCACTAATACCTTTCATTGGACCGCATGGGCACAGGCTGCTTATTATCTGAAATTATAGCGCTTAGCTCTTATGAGCTATAATAGTGTTTGAGAGCCTATGTCTGCCAAGAAAGTGTTAGAAACATATAGTTGTCATTGTTTATCCCCATTTCTGTGTGACAGATTATCTTTATGTTTATTAACTTCTTTTTCAATTTAAAGAACTGCACATTTACTTTATTGTTTGTATTGTGTTCACTGTGTTCTGAGTGTCTAATGTACATCATTTCCTTGGGTAAGCCTTGGACTGAGCAGCCTTGTTATCTAGAGGGGTTCAATTGCAAACGGGGAGTACTTGAGCAATCCATCAGAGCGTAAAACAGCATTGTGGCCACAGGACAACAGTAGTAAAACAACACTAATTTGTTACAATTGGGCCTAGTAACCTCTAATTGTCCAGAGACCCCATGAAAACTCTCAAAAATCTCAAAAGAAAAGCTGCTTCTGATTTACAAAGAAAGTTTACTCTTCCGTCTCTTATGGAATAAGATATGCACTCAGTCTGAAAGATGTTGATAGAAGATGCATTCCTAACGGAGACGAGCAGAGAGTTCCAGAGTTTTGGACAGTTCCAGAGAAAGAGGCCTTCCCTATCCTGTGTTTCATAAAGCTTGGGAATTCCAGAGGCAGCCCTTTCTTAATTCCCGAGATCTTAATTTCCACTCCAAGATACATTGGTGGGCTCAGATGGACTTTTTAGGTGCATTGATGGAGTGAGGTTTGTAAAATACATCCTCATAAAGTCAAGCGACTCTATAATAATGTATTGACTGCATGAACTAATCAACTCCAGATACACACATCTACACAGGGGGCAAACTCATTTTATATAATATACTAAACTATGTTGGCATGAGTACGTATTAATTGTTTGCGCATTGAAAAACCGTACTGCATGTTTATGCTGTGCTGTACATTGCACATTTTGCATGTTGTGCACAAATAACGAAAAGGTTGCTTTAAACTAATAGCTTTCACTAGGATTTATTTAACACATGGCATTAGTATGGTAGGAGGTAAACATAATGGGTTTATTTTCATGAATTAATATTCTTTTGTGCTTATTTATTTTAGTACGGGATTGGGCCTGCATGAAAATGGCCTCTTGTTGAAACCAGCATGTGGCTGGCCTAGTCGGTGTGGAGTGCGCATGTGCCAAGATGGGTTGCCTGCTCGCAGACTACAGAGTGTACCCGATGATGCAATCCATGTGAAGGCCATGTTGACCTGTGTCTTATTGTTTATGTGCCAAAATGTGACAGCGACTGTGGGAACAGCCATCACTACGTGCAATTCGAATGTGAAGACGGATGTTGATATTAACAATGTAGCCGAATGTATAAATATGAATACTAGTAATATATGAAATGAATTTGTCTTAATCCTTCCTTTGTTAGAACCGGTATAGGATGGATTTGTGGGGAGAACTGGATGAGGCGACCCTAGTATGATTTACGACAACCAATCACAGTCCGAGTTTTTACTGATACTGCAACATTGTAAGATAGCGTGCTGGAGAGAAGAGTATAATTGATATCCCAATAGGGGTGTGACAAGGCAGTATGGCGAAGCAGTGCGGTCCGATATATAGAAGTGCAGTCTGATGTGACAGATCAGAGAGAAGATCCAAGACAGAGAGAGCAGACCAGCACAGAGACAGAGAATCTTTAGGTACGAGAACGTCACGGGAGTGCTTGGGAGGAGACTGCGACTGAGGAGGTAGATTAAGTGGGAGATAAATTCTAATTGTTAGTATAGTAAACTTTGCTGCATCTGTCCTGTTTGACTTTGTCCTCTGAGCCTATCTCTGGGGACCTCTTGCCACAACCTCGGCCAAGGAAGTGGTTTTCCTGATTCTCTGGTGGGTGTTACCCTCCTTGATTGCTTTAATTTGTAAGTATATTTCTGCAAGTTTTATGCTGTACCTTCTCTTCCCCATTCCTGATGCACGCTTTGATTTCGATGCAAATGATTCATTTTGATTACATTGCTTGATAATTTGTTCTCATATGCAATCTTGTGTATGCACTGATGATTAATTTAAAGAGCATTTAATAATATAAAATCATTAACTGAAAAAGTGACTTTGTGGTTATTTAGTTAAGTATTAAACTGTTTAGTTAATCATAGTCACCATCAACTCTTCAACTAATGGTCCATCGACCAAAGGAAGAAGAAAGTTGATATTACAAATAGATAGAATTATATATAAATGTTATTAATGTGAAGTGTAGTGTTGTACTTAATAAAACTGACAAAATAAACCCCCCAAATCCAGCGCCTGTTATCAGGGATCATTTATGGGTAATGTGTTTTGGGCCCCGTTGTTTGGTAAAGCAATTTCTGTGTGATGAGATTTCTCTTGGTCCCTGGTTTCAGAATTTAGGGGTTGCGCTGGATCAGTTTTTCTGGTAGCAGAATGATGGTTATTATTGATTAGTTTGGTGATTTATTGATTATTGTTTATTGATTATATGTTAACATTCTGTGTAAAGTGAGTCAGTGTTACGTTTCTATGTAGTCTTTGGAACACAGGTACGGAAGGGTATCTGGGAAGCCGGCAGAGTAAAAGTTAGCCTGAAATAAGGCAGAGGAAAAGTATGAGAAGTGAAATCACACGGGAATAAGTACATTGTCTGTTTAGGTTATTTGAGGGACTATTGAATGTGCATGTGAGCGCGAAGGGTCCACCTGTGAAACTTTGGCCTTATCCCCAGAAGAGTAGTGAGACCTCCTTTTTAACAAAAGGGTCCAATTATGAAATTTTGGCCTTATCCCTAAGGAAGTAACAGGTCCTCTCCTAGCTTGAGTGAAGGGAAGGATAGCGGGATTGTTATACTTGCCCGTATTGAAAGAAATGTTCTTGAGAGTGAAAAGCTATCTCTCTATATAGTAAACAGACAGTGTGGTATTGTTTAAATGTTGTGACTAATAAGTTATTTTAAAGAAAACCGGACTTAGAAAAGTGCAGATAAATTTTGTAAAGGGAGGGTCAGCAGCAGGAGGAGAAGCTGACGTCACAGAAAGCCGCGCTGGCATTGGTCAGTCTGTGAAGACAGAGCGAGCACCGATTGGTTAGTTGGTGTGAGCCGCGCTGGTATTGGACAAAATAGCGGAGAAGTAGAAAGCTCCGATTGGAAGAGTTAAGAGTGTGTCGCGCTGACATTGGTCAGGTGTTTAAGGAAGTAAAAGAGTTCACCTGGTGAATTATAGTGAATTGTGTTGATAAAGATTTGTATCGAGTGAAGTTGTTGAATAAGTAACGAAAATGTATTTCGAACCGCCGCGACAGGAGAAATTGACTTTGTTTGGCAAAATTAAAAGATTCTTTAAAAAGGACAAACCAGTAATAACGAGAGAAGGAGTTCCTATCCCTCCACCAAAGACACCAGCGTCTTATATGATGTTAAAATATGGTTATCACACATGTATTTGGTTAGAAAACTGGGTAGGATATACGAAGAATGATGGTACACTAGCTTTCCCAGAGCATGGTTCTTTTAATTTGGAAGTATTGCGTAATTTGAGAGATAAAATGATGGCATAAGATCCGAGACCTAGACCTACACAGTTTGAAGCACTAGTAGAATGGGAAGATGAAATGTATGAAAGAGAGAGACACAGAAGTGGTAGAGTTAATAGATTTATGTTTGGAAGATTTCATGATGAAAGACACGAAGATAGAATGAAGAGGTGGAGAGATAACTGAAGGATTGTATCCAGTTTTAATGGTAGGAGAGACTGCAGGAAATAAGTGTAAGGAAAAGAAGAGACATTTAGAGCAATTTGGTTATGGATATAACCCGAATGAAACTGATGATGAGCTGCTGGATGACATATTAGTTAAACGACCACCACCTTATCAAGAGAATTCCGGGATGGTGACACCAAATGCACCGTCAATGGAAGCCCCAATGACACCTCAAACGACACCAATTCCAACTGTAAGCGATGTAGAGCAGGAAGGAGAAGTAGAATTTGCCATACAAACTAAAGAATTAGTTGAAAAATTAAAACAGATGAATATGAAAATAGATGCAATAACTGTGCCAGTAACTATAGGTCCAGCAATACCTGTATTTGAAAATAGACTTGTCCATGAACCTTCCTTAACTGTCCCGTTAAATTCTGCCATAACATCAGCTAGTAGTAGAATTAATGCTGTAAATGTCCAAAGTGAACAGCCCACTACAGTTACTAGATCTACACCTCCGACTAATTTAACGATTATTGAAATGCCTAGGGAAATAATGCAGTTACAGCCCAAAAGGATAGAGTTGGATGAGATTCCCAGAAGTGAGGTTTCAATAGGTCCAACCACTGAAGAACTGGATGATTGGGTGAAAGGGTTACAAAGGAGAAAAACACAACCACAGCCTATAGATGTATGAAAGTTAAAAGTAGATCTGGAAGAAATGATAATTGGAACCATAAGTCCAGACAGGCTAAAGACTTATCAAGATGATGAATTGATGTATCTGTGTAAGAGTATTACTTGGAAAGCGAAAAATCTACATGAAAGGTTAGTGGCAGCTGCAGAGGAGTTGGGAATGGATATAGGAAGATCAAAGGTGTTGCAGAAGACATATAGAGTGGATTTTACTGAAAAGGATATAGAAAATATGAATAGGTCTGGTAGGCGATTGCAGATAAAAGAGTTTTTTTTAAATTTCGTTTATTTATCAAGCTTTTTTAAAAAAACATACACGAAGCCAGGTGTAACGTCCTGACCGTTATAAAGCATGCACATGGAGTACAGTTGAAGACAATTAGGCACAATACATACAGATCAAGTACAAATCAACATATCCAAGTGAGTAATTACTGTGTAATACGCCGGTGACTGTGGTGTTATCACTTTCAGCCTCTCCAAAGCGGAACATCAGGAGCGTATGTACGGGCATGGCCCTGACTCAACAGTCATTGTACCCACCTAAGATGCCACAAGGGGGATCAAACAGCAGGTGTTGTGTGGGCTGGGGACAGCCTGTCGCATTTGGGTACAGACTATTGCTGGTACCCTGGCAGATATATATGTCGTGTAAAGTCCCCAGAAATTTTTTGGGCGGCTCCTGGGGGGGAGTAGATCGCTGAAATTCTGTCTGCGTGCAGCAAAAAAGCATATCGTGTGACCATTGCGCCATAGTAGGGGTGGGGCCGCGAAGCCAATTGATCGCTACTCTACGTTTTGCTAGGAGGAGACCCATGTCTATCAGTCTGCGCCTCCCTCCTGGAATCTGCTTGGAGTAACCCAGCAGTGCCAGGGCAGGGTCCAGGGGGAGTTCCGAATCAGTTATTTTCGCCAGCTCACTGAAAACCTGTTCCCAAAATTTATATACCCCTGGACATGACCAGGCCAAGTGCATAAAGCCTGCCGTCGGCTCCGCGCATCTATCGCAGGCAGAAACTTCCCTCAACCCGTATCTATGTAATCTCTCCGGAGTGTAATACGCCCTATTAAGGTATTTGAAGTGGATCAGTCTGTGCCTGCCATTTAGCGAAACACGGCGTGTACTGGTGCAACAATATGCCCACATAGCGTCATCGATCGGTCGCTGTAGGTCTCGTTGCCAATCTAACCTGGCCTTGGAATATTCATTTACCCTGCGGGATATAGCGATCTTATAAATATTGGATACGATCTTGCGGGGCGATTTAGGTTTGATAACATAGGTCAGTTCCGAGACCTCAGGTGGCTCCATAAGGTCCTCCCACAATATGCCACGTAAAGCGTGCCTCGTCCTATGAAATTGGAAGTGTTGTAGTAGGGTATGTGGGGGCTCCCGCTGCTCCAGCTCCTCCCATTGTTTATCCCATTGTTTAACCATGCCGTTATAAAAGAGGTCGCCGGCCGTCTGAATGTTCAGAGAGCTCAATGCTCGTATCACCCCTCGCTCCCTGCAGGGGGGTAGCCAACGGACCCAGTCGAGAGGCATGACTGGGGAGTATAATAGAGCTCCAGCTTGGAGCTGCAGCAGGTGATGCCAGGCGTGATGTGTAGCGTTAATAGAATCAAGTATACCTGTCCTGCGATCTACATTTTCAAATAGCAAGGCCGGGAGAGGCAGCGGACTAGCAACTATCGTCTCGAGGCGGAAGTGGGGAGCGTCCGGAGGGCCATGTATCCAGTAGTAGGCGTGGGCGCACTGCGCGGCTCTATAATATAAGTTTAAATCCGGAGCACCCAATCCCCCCATGTGATACGGCAAGGTGAGTGTCTGCCACCGAATTCTAGCTTGTTTGCCCGCCCAGGCTAATTTTATCAGCAACGTCGTGACCCGACTAAAAAAGGAGTTGGGCAAAACCATGGGGATATTCGTGAATAAGAACAAAAACCGCGGTAGCACCACCATCTTCATAATCGAGATTCTGCCTAGCAAGGACAAAGGCAACCTGATCCAAGTATCCACGTCGTCTTCCAGCCTACTGACAGCCACTCCATAGTTTTCCCTGAAGACAACCTCTGAGTCAGGGTGCACCCGAATACCCAGGTATCTGATCGAGTCCACAGACCACTGCAGTGGGTACTCCGGTTCATGCGGTGTCGTGGCGGGCGTGAGCGGAACAGCGACCGATTTGGGCCAATTGACCCGCAGTCCCGAGAGGGCACCAAAGCGCACCACCTCACGCAGGACGGAGGAGAGGTTGTTTTCCGGATCGCGGACGTACAGTAATGTGTCATCGGCATAGGTTGATACAATTAGTTCATATTTCGGCAGTCTGACACCCTTGTGACTGTGGTATTCACGCAGTGCACAGGCCAGCGGCTCAGCCACTAAGGCGTATAATAATGGGGACAGCAGGCATCCCTGCCTCGTCCCGCAAGAGATGTTAAAGGGGTCCGTCACCAGATTACCCACTTGGACTCTGGCAGAGGGACGATCATACAACACCCCAATCAATTGCAGGAAGACCAAGCCCAGACCCATCCTAGTCAAGACTTGACGCATGAAGGGCCACTTGACGGAATCGAATGCTTTCTCCATATCTAGAAAGACCGCCACCGTCTTAGTATCTTGACGAATATGCTGTAGGGCCCCAAATAAATTACGCAAATTGTAGGTAAGGTTCCTGTCTGTGATGAACCCAGCTTGCTCGGGGGCAACTAGAATCTGTGCAAGGGGGACAATCCGGTTGGCAAGGATTTTAGCAAAGATTTTAGTGTCTACGTTTAACAAGGAAAGCGGGCGATACGACCCGCACTCCTCAGGCGGCTTCCCAGGTTTAGGTATAGCAACAATTACAGCTTCCCTCATCGTGGGCGGCATCATGCCGGTTTGACACATGTCATCAAAGAGCGCGGACAGATGCGGCATAAGAAGATCAAGAAATGCTCTGTAAAAAGCCACAGTAAGGCCGTCCACCCCAGGGGCGCTACCTGACCTCATGCCCGACAGTGCTAGTACTAACTCAATCTTTTTCCACAGGCCTCATCAGAAACTCCTGATGTGTATTCGTGAGGGAGGGAAGTTTAATATAGGAAAGGTAATCCGTGATTTCCTTTTCAGTCCCGGGAGAGCGGGCAGAATATAATTCTGCATAATAACTTCTAAAACGCTCCGCTATATCTGCCTCCTCGGTTAGCACCTCACCGTCCACTGATTTGAGTTTTGTGACTAGGGTTTTACTGCGGCGCCTCCGAAGCAACTGAGCTAAAACCGCGCCTGCCCGCTGCCGCTCCCCCTCCCCGTATGCGCGTGCCGTGGCGTATTTACCTAAGTGTTTAAGTTCAGCATCCGCTGTTACCTGGTATTCTGCCAAAAGGGTCTTAATTTCCGAGGCTACTGCGTCTTCTGCGTGTGCCAACATTCGCTGTTCCAATACTCCCAGTCTCTTTTCCAGATCAGCCAGGCGTCTGCAGAGGTCATGGATGACTCCCGAGTGCTTGGACATGGCTATGCCCCGAATATAAACCTTGAAGGTCTCCCAGATCACTTGGAAACTGTCCACCGACCCCATGTTAGTGATGAAGAACGTCTCGATAGCCTCTGCAAGCTAGGCCTTAAAGGCCGAGTCCAGCAGCGAATAAGGAGGAAATCGCCATGTAAACGGCGGTATACATTTCTTGGGGGTAGCTATCGCTATCAGCAGGGGGGAGTGGTCAGACAGAGTACGGGGGAGAACCTTACATTCCCTAACATCATCGTATAGGGACGTGGATGCCAACCAATAGTCAATCCTTGTATGGAGGTTATAATAAGCAGAGTAATGTGTATACCCCCTTTAAGCGGGAATCTGGAGCGCCAGACATCGCGCAGGTCCAGGTGTAGCATAGCGCACTCCAACGCCCTAGCAGCCGCAGAGGGACGTCTCTCGGGGCCCCCCGAATGATCCACACCCGGGTTCCTGACCAGATTGAGATCCCCTCCCCAGAGGAATCGGCTATCCCTGTACTTAGTCGCTGTGGACACCAGTGAGTCAAAGAATGCAGGGCAGTCGTAGTTTGGACCATAAATATTTACAAGTACTATATCAATGCCCTTCCCCCGACATCTGGATATCGTATATCTACCGTCTCTGTCAGAGTCAAGAGGCTCTAGAGAGTAAGGAGATTTGGGGTTAACCCATGTAATCACCCCTCTGGCGTGTGTAGTAAAACCTGATGCATGTATGTTATCCCTTAGACCTCTGCTGCGTATGAAGGGACTGTCGAGTGGAAGGCGCGTCTCCTGTAGCAAGGCTACGTCTATAGTATGATTTTGTAAATAGTGTAATACCTTACGGAGTTTCCTATAATCATTGAGACCCCTGACATTCCATGTGAGCGCTCGGAAAGCATCTACAGGTGAGTTTTGGCTAACATTACTAGGTGCCACCATCGCACTTGTATGATCTCACCCAACATTGTGATCTGTGTATTAAGCGACATTCAGTCTCACCATGTGCGTACTGATAAAAAACATCTATCAAGAAAGACATCCGCTTGCTTCTCAACACCCACCAACCCCCCTCCCACAGCAGACCTACCCCAACTCGGCTGCAGTTGTTCCCCATATGCGTCCCAACCCCCCCCACCCATACCCACCCAGAAAAACAAAGAACTCTCCCATGTGTGTTGCACTCGTGGGCGGAAGTTGCACATCATATAAGGTGCTCTATCATACCAATACAAGGCCGCTCTCCAAGCACCGTCTCAAACATTTGATGCAACTAGCAAACTTGAGAAATCCCCCATTCCCTACCCACCACATTAGCTTGTATTCCATGTCCATGTCCGCCATGCAGGGCACCTCCAGCGTACCAGGCGCGCCCGGCCAGGTGTCGCAGCACAAGTCCTGGCCCCCCCTATACGGAGTCTGCGCTCTCTCTCTCTCTGCTCACCAACCCAGCCGCACACATTTAGCTATGACCCTCCCCACTTGGATCCCGCCATCACTCCGTGGGACACCGAGGGCAACCAGGGGGAGAACCCATCCAATAGGAGGAACAAAAACAGTAGTCAAAAGGGCCATATATCCCCCTCCCCAGTTCCATCAAATAACATCCCCAACTCAGTCCCAGGACATAGACCATACTTATCACACAAAGGTATCAGACAAAGTTCAGTCCTGGTCCTCCAGCTGGCCACCCGCCGCCTAGTCCAGCAGCAGCCGCTCCGGGCTGTGACGCTGTTCTCTCGACCAGTCTTTTAGCGCCTTCTGTAGGGCCTTCGGGTCTGTGAAGATGTGGGAACGGCCCTGTCTGTTGACACGCAGCTTCGCAGGGTAAAGCATGGCATAATCCACTCCAAGTTCGCGGAGCTGTTTTTTCATCGGGGCAAACTGCCGGCGTGCTTCTTGGACCCGGATCGTGAAGTCCGGGAACAGCGAGATCGTGGAACCTTCAAATCCCAGAGGTTGTTTCTCCCTAGCCAGCTTCAGCGCCACGTCCCGGTCTCGATAGTTGAGTAGTTTTGCAATGATGGGACGAGGGGGCGCCCCCGGGGGCGGTCGGGGGCCCAAGGAGCGATGTGCTCTTTCCACCACAAACAGTGGAGAACGAGTCCTCACCCAACAAGGTCTTCAATAACTTCTCTGTGAATTGCTCCATGTTGCCAGTTTGTGTGGTCTCTGGTAATCCCGTGATTCTGAGGTTGCAGCGCCGAGAGCGCACCTCCAAGTCTTCGGTTTTGTCCTGCAGGACCCGCAACACTCTGCCAAGCTGCTTGTGTTCAGAGTCAAGGGTGGTGTGCGCTTCCTCCGCTTCCGTCAGCCTTCGTTCGGACATATCTAGCCTCTCGGCATGTTTGTCCAGCCTCTCAGCCATGCGATCCATTCTGTAAGATAGTGCATCCATCTTTGTGCCAAGGGCTGAGATACCACTCTATAGGCTCTTTTCCATAGCTACTAGCATGTCACGGATATCCGGATGCGAATCCTCGGCGTGCTGCTCCTGCATTCTGGAGGGATCCTCCGTGGACGTGTCTCTGGACTTGGACTTTTTCTGGTCGAACGATAGCTTCGGTTGCGCCCTGTCAACTCTACCCATCCTGGCCTCCAATAGGCCGCACAATCGGCCGGTCTCCACCAGTCCGAGGGGGAAGCGCAACAGGAGGGGGGACCACTCGCTATGCCCAGGGGGCTCCCTGGGTCAGCAATCCAGATAGCACTGCAGGCCAGAGGTGGCGTCGAACAGTGCGGAGCTAGCAGCACTAACTCCGGTGAGGGTTCCAGGACACTGCTCAAAGCCCCAGAACTGCGCCACCGCTAATTGACACGTGTGTTGGTCTTCAAAGCTGTTTCTTCTGCGTTCTCTAGTGCTGGGAGAGGTAACGCTGATCCCCAGCTAAGCCCGTCAGCAGCCGTTCTCTCACACGGGCAGTTTCAGAGTGAACAGAGTGTCCCCTGCTGCAAGAAGCAACTCAGAGGGGCTCGATGCCTAGGTCGCCCCCGGAACCGAGGCCCGTCGATCCCATCAAAGTGTGTCCGAGTCTAGTTGTCCGATTGGGTGCCTTACCATCCCAGGGCATCCAGCAGCATCTAGTAGAGTCACACACCAGGCAGTCAGTACTCCAATGGCAGGCCCCAATCCTGGCCTGCGGCGCAGCCTCTCTTGAAGGCCCCTCAAGTGACTCCGCAAATCTGTACTGAGCTGGCCGCTTACTGCCGCCGCTCAGGTAGCGGACCTCTTGGGCTCCCAGAGCCTGAAATGGCGGCCTCACGACCTCTGCAGAGCAGCAGCTCCTCCGGTCACAGCAACCCGATTGTGGGGGGTGGGGCGGCCGCGGGTGCGTGTGTCAAAAAGCCCCGCCAAGCGCCCCGGGGGCAATTGAATAGTAGTGGGACGCGTGTCTCCGGCGCCGGGTCCAAGTCGCACCGCAAGGCTCTCCCCCAGATCACCTCGTGCCCCATGTGTCGGACCAGTATGGGAAGCCTCGCACGAGAGGTCCCGCCGAGGCAGGCAGAGCACGCAGCGCACCGCTTGTGCTGGCAGCGGCGCTCCGCAATCGTTCCCAGCTTCGGCTACAGCGCAGCAGAGGTCCCAGGCAAGCGCCGCCCACTGCGACCACGCAAGTCCGGTGCTCGAGGCCTAGCCAGGCCTGCGTCTGCTGGTGCGCCGTCTCTGGTCAGTGAGGTAGCGCGGCGGTCGGGAGCACCCAGAAACTTAGCCACAGATCTCCGGGGGACAGGGGATGCTGTTTCACGCCACGTATATTGTCCAGTTGCCGGATAATTTTCGGATAATTGAGACGGTGTTACGGAGCGCTCGGCTCAAGCGGCCATCTTGGTCGCGAGCAAGCTCCACCCCTCGCAGATAAAAGAGTTAATGGTTGTTTTAAGAAAATGTGGAGACGTTGAAAGATGGAAAGGTAGATGGATGAGAAAAAAGAAGAATTAGCTGCTAAAGAAATACATTTGCATCCCGTAAGAGAAGTGGAAAATGTAGCTTTGGAATGTCCCATGAGAGAAGTTCCAGGAGGAGGTTATGTGCATGTTCCTTGGACTAGACAGGATATATTGTCTTTTACCAATGAGTTTCCTAGGTTGAGAGAAAAACCTGTGGAATGGTATAAACAAGTTGAGAGGTTTGTGAAAGTATCGAAAGTATTGTTAAAAGATCTAGATGGATTGTTTGAAATTGTTGTCCCTGCAGATTTATGGACTGAATGTAAGATTACAGTAGATTGGCCGAAAGACGAATATCTTAGAGATGCCAAAACAGGAGCACCTTCTGATGAGGTGATGAAAAAATATCATCAAGTGATTACTTTCTTGAAAAGCAAAATTTCCCCTAAGGAAACGGATTGGGTAAAAATTGATAGAACAACCCAAGAGCCGAAAGAATCTGTACATGCCTATTATGAGAGGTTGTTACAAGTCTTTAAGCAGTATAGTGGTTTTGAGAATATTGGAGACAAAGATATGGGTCATTTTGTGTATAGGTTTGAGTATGGATTAAGACCTGAGATTAGTCAGATGATACAGCAGCATATGTTGTGCTGGCAAGCCAAAACGATTGACGAGATCTTGAGGTATGCGAAGTATTGCAGCGACGACATTGAGTCTCGCCATCGCAAATTAAAAGAAAAGATGATGTGGGCACAAGTAAAGGTAGCGGAGCAGCTAGAAACTCAGTTGAATTCTCAGGCTATAAACCAAATGGGAGGAGTTAGTCAGAATGTTCAGAAATCTACTGGAGGTAGAGGTAGAGGGCAAATGAGCAGAGAAGAGCGAAAAAGAAATTTCCTTGTCATGGGTGCAGAAAGTATGGAGACTGGAAGAATGAGTGCAGATCAGTGCAGAGGACTAATGGAGAAAATCAAATTTTAACCCCACAGGTGCAGAGTGAGATAGTTGTGCAGCTGACACCACAACAGCAGGTAGTCACTACCCAATATCAGGTCCCACAACCACCGTTACCACATAGTGTAAATGCTCAAAGATACAGTGCGGATACAGGGTTTCACGGAGGAGACCAGGTTGGTAAAAATACTAACACAAATGTGATTCCCCAATTTTGGATGCAATGTGATGGAAGTGATGCTGAATCGAGTCAATGACGGTGCCTGAGGGGGGAGGAAGAGTGCGTGCTTGGCGCTACTCTAGAGGTAGATCAGTCAGGTCCATTTGTTGATGGAAAAGTGGAAGGTAATGATATCACCTTTCTTGTGGACACTGGTGCTACCCGTTCTACTGTGAGAGCAGCAGAAATTCCAAACCTACCCCTCTCGGGAGAAACTATCCAAGTAATAGGAGTCTCAAATAAACAGATAAATACTCCAGTTAGTAAACCAATTGAAGTACATATTGGTCCCTTTAAAGACATGCATCGGTTTGTAGTGTGTGACTCGAGTCCAGTGAATTTGTTAGGAAAGGATTTGCTGTGCAAAATGAATTGCACAATTTACTGCACACCGGATGGTATTGCATTTCAGACACCTGATGAGGATGTCACGTTTAAAATGGTGTTAGCAAAGGAAGGAACAGAAGTGAATGAGTTATATTCGCTTCTTACAGACAAAAGTGTGCCTGAAGAATTAATGAAGGTAGTGAATCCGGAAGTATGGGATTTCACAGGACAGGAGATTGGGTTGATGAAGAAAGTGGATCCGATTAGAATTACAGTGAAAGATGGTGTTGACTATCCAAATACACCACAGTATAAAATGAAACCAGAAGTAATAGCAGGAATAACTCCTGTAATTGATCAAATGATTGAACAAGGAATTTTAAAAGAGTTAATGAGTAGTCCTTGTAATTCACCTATTATGGGATTGAAAAAGCCAAATGGAACTTATAGAATAGTACAAGATTTGAGAAAGGTAAACAAAATTGTTGTGCCTTGTTGTCCAGTTGTACCAAACCCAGCAGTGATTCTATACCAAATCCCACATGATGCGGAATGGTATACAGTGATTGATTTGTGTCATGCATTCTTTTCGATTCCCCTGCATCCAGATAGCCAGTATTTGTTCGCGTTTCGGTTTCGGGATCGTGTTTTGGCATGGTGCCGGGTTCCTCAAGGCTATACTGAGAGTCCTTCAATTTTTAATCAGATATTGAAAAAGTGTTTAGAGGATTTGAGAATGTCTGAAGAGTCTGTTTTGGTTCAGTATATTGATGACCTACTGGTGGCATCAAAGACTCGAGAAGCCTGTGTTGCAGACACAGTTGCTTTACTGAACCATTTGGCAGAGGGTGGACATAAGGTGTCCCCAGCAAAATTACAATTCTGCCAACAAGAAGTCCAATACTTAGGTCATAAGATTGAGAAGGGAGTCAGAAAAGTAACGTCAGAGCGTATTCGAGTGATCAGGGATATGAAGCCTCCAACGACACAGAGGGAAGTGCAAATGTTTTTGGGAGTGGTTGGATATTGCAGACAGTGGATCAGTGGATTTTCCCTGATGGCAAAACCTCTACAGAGGTTAACAAGGAATGATGTGAAAGATCCAGTTAAATTGGATGAAGAAAGTATGGATGCTTTTGTTAAACTGAAAGATAGTTTGTGTAAGGCTCCGGCATTGGGAATGCATGATTATTCAAAGGATTTTGCATTATATTGCAGTGAGAGAGATGGATGTGCACTTGCAGTTTTAACTCAAAGGCATGGAATGTCAAGACAACCTGTGGCATACTTTTCAGCAACTCTAGATTCAGTGGCTGCCGCATTGCCTGGATTTTGAAAGCAGTAGCTGCTACTTGTGTGAGTCTGGAACAGAGTGAAGGGATCATAATGGGTCATCCTGTGAGAGTGTATGTGCCACATTCAGTTGAGATCCTTTTAACAAGAACACGGACCCAGCACCTCACCTATAGTCGGCTGACTAGGTATGAGAGAGTGATTCTGGGAGCAGAAAATGTGACCATAGTGAGATGTACAAATGTGAATCCTTCTACTCTATTGCCAGATGTATGGGATGAAGAAGTAAAGGATGAAGCTGAACATGATTGTTTGGATGTGACTGAGTTTTGTACCAAGCCCCGTCCTGACATCAAGGACGTTCCTCTTGAGGAATCAGATTGTGTGATGTTTGTTGATGGTTCATGTTTGCGAACTGAAAAAGGTGTATTGAGTTCTGCTTATGCTGTTTGTACTGTAGCAGAAATCCTGGAAGCATCCTGTCTAAAAGGGGTAAAATCTGCACAAGTGGCTGAATTGATAGCTCTAATTCATGCCTGCAAATTGTGAAAACGTCAGAAAGTGACCATAATTACTGATAGTCAATATGGCTTTGGCATTGTGCATGATTTTGGAGAACTATGGATGCAGAGGGGATTCCTGACCTCTTCGGGGTCCCCCATCAGAAATAGTCAATTTGTAAAAGAATTGCTGGAAGCATTACAATTGCCAAAACGAATTGCAGTGGTCAAATGTGCCGCACATAAGTCAGGAGATGATTATGTGACTCAAGGAAACAGATTTGCTGACCAAGTAGCACAATATTGTGCAAAGAATGAGACTTCCATAAATCGGGGAAAAGCAAAAGAACATACGGTTTGTCAACTTATGTTTACTAACACTATTGAAACTTGGGATGAAGTGAGACAACTGCAGGAAGAGGCAAGACAGGAATGGGAGAAAGCAGGATGTAGAAGACGAGAAGATGATGATGTATGGGTATATATTGATGGAAGACCAGTCATGCCAGATAGTTTACTTTCTCATATGGCAAGGATGTACCATGGAGTAACACATGTTGGACGAGACGCCATGGTCAGATTATTCAAACAAACATGGTTTAATACAAGGTTCAGAACTATTGCAGAGAGTCTTGGTCAGAGATGCCTAACGTGCCAACAGCAAAATCCAGGAAGAAAAACAATAGTTAGTCTGGGAACAATAGGGAGGGCAGGGTGTCCTTTTACCAGACTGCAACTCGATTTTATCGAGTTACCTCCATGTGATAAGTTCAAATATGTGTCAGTGATTGTGTGTCTGTTTTCCCGATGGGTAGAAGCTTATCCCCCAAGAAGGAATGATAGCCTGACAGTGGCAAAACTTTTGTTGAGAGAATACATTCCTAGATATGGTTTCCCAGTCACTATGGAAACAGATAGAGGGACACACTTCACTAGTGAATTGATCAAACTGATTTGTGAGGCCTTGAGCATTCAACCAAAACTTAATTCTGCCTATCGTCCAGAGGCTTCTGGAATAGTAGAACAGATAAATGGCACAATCAAGAACAGGTTAGGTAAAGTGTGTAGATCCACAGCACTGAAATGGCCTGACGCTTTCCCCTAGTTTTGATGAGTCTCAGAAGCATTCCTGACAAAAAGACAGGATTGAGTCTGTATGAAATATTGATGGGAAGAGCAATGAGACAAGCATTTGTACCTGCGAACAAATTGATAAATATATCTGATGATCTCATCCTTGACTATTGCAAAGGATTGGCTGATGCGGTACGTTCTGTGTTTCATCAGGTTGGAGCAGACGCGACCACAACACAGCAGACTCAAGCTCATGATCTAAGCCCTGGTGAGTGGGTTCACGTGAAAAGGTATAGAAGAAAAACTTGCCTAGAGCCCCGCTGGGAAGGGCCATATCAGGTTATATTGGTGACGACTACAGCAGTAAAGTGTGCTGGTTTAACAAATTGGATCCATGCCAGTCACACTCAGCGAGTCCCAAGCCCACTTGAACCACGAGTAGAGCGGCATCTGGAGATCTCAAATACAAGCTCTGAATCAGAGGATGAAGCACAAGAAATTGGTGAGGTTAGAGCAATAGAATCTGAAACTGGCGAACCTGAACCAAAAGACTCTGAAGAGCAGCTTGATGATGAATTGCTTAGCACAAGTCAAGTAAAGTGGGCACCAGCTACTGGGACTGAAGAAATTGCTGTTGAACAAGAAGAAAGACAAATTTTAGGAGAAAAGGGAAAGTGTAGAGAAGAAGTAGGTGAAAGAAATATCGAAGAAGAAGAAAAAGAAAGCAAACTTAGAGTAGGTACATAGAAACGGAGGTACGAATTGAATAAAGAAGAAGAAGTAGTTCAACCAAAGAGAGCAAGGAAAGACGAGCAGTGGCCAAGTGGAGTTAAAAGACTGAAATATAGAGTAGTGAAAGGAAGACCAGAAAATAGGTTAGAACAAATAAGCGAAACTTCAGATCAGTTAGAACAGGGAGAGTCAGATGACGAATCAGTGCTGCGACCAAAGAGAGTGAAAACCAAACAAAAAGTTCAGGTCACCTGATTGGATTTATATAGTGTTAGAAGAAATTGAGGAAGAAGATTTAAACCAAAGAAGAAACAGCACTGACAACGAACAAGAAGAGAAAAGTGATCTAAATCCGCCTTAAGAGACTATAAACAAACTTAGGTGTCGCGTTATGAACTGAAAAGTTTCTCTGAAGATTCAGAAGACGTCCTGGAAATTGGATTAAGTTAAAATAAAAGAAGGGGTAAAGAAGAAAGCTTTTGAAGTGTGGGATCACACTACATTTAATTAATATTGTCATGGCAGATACACAAGAAACAAGACCTAGATGTAGTCTTATGTGTAGATGTTATAAGGGTTGCTTATGCTTAGTGTGTATATTGATAGTATTCTGGATAATATTGACAATCGTAATACCTTTACATTTGATAAAAGAAGATACACCACGTCCTAGCAATTTAACAGGTCCAAGGATAGATACTGTTATTAGACAAACACAAATTACTCACTTGAATCAAATAGATGCTAGTAGTTTACATCACAACAGATTAGTTACTAATTTTTCCTCAAATGTTTTTACCGAACTACTTTATGAATATGTAGAAACAATGGATGTGAGTGACTGCTATGTATGCATACAGTTGCCATTGTCTGTTTCTGAAGGTGTGACTTACCATCACCTTCCTTTGACTTATGGTGTGACCTGTAGTGTTTTATCAAGTTTGTTGTATAGAACAGGTAAATTAGACTATTATTATTCCAATGTAGATACAATATTTTCTAAGGTTCCTGTAGTACCTGAATTGAATAAGATAGCACATGCAAATGTCATGGGAGACTTTTTCCTGACAACTAAGCCTTTAGATATACAAAACGCTAATAAAAACAATCTAACATGTAAATTGAAAAAGGAAGAGAAAATCGTTTTAGAGATGGTAGAGGAAAGAAGGGCTAAGTTTCAAAGAAAAGCTGTTGAAGAGAAATTGAAAACACCACCTTGGGTGTTCAGAGAAGGCAACTATGACAAAAGTGAGACTTATGCTGCAATGGCTTTGGATTGGTCACAGAAGGGAAAATTATGCTTACGTAGGGAGAAGACTAATTACAACCACTATTTCATCGGTTCCAGTGAATGTGAAGATACCTATAAAATTATTGGGGGTTGGGGATTAAAGGGAGGAACTGACCCTGTCTTGCCTGGTATATATTATGTCTGTGGGAGGAAAGCCTATTATCGATTGCCAGATCACTGGTATGGGACATGTTACCTAGGGATTGTCTTTCCAAAAGTCTATCATGTAGACAAAAATACAAATGGAATTGATGAAGTAAGGCAAGGACTAAACCGTGTAAAAAGAGAAAGTTTTTCAGAAATTGTAGGTGATATATTTGGAGCATTGATACCTGGAGTTGGAGTTACACTGAATGCATACAAAATTCGACAATTGTCCACAGTGGTTGATCGTTTATCAACAGATACTGCTGGAGGATTCTTGATGATTGACACTGAAATGATTGCCATGAGATCTATGGTTATGCAAAATTGACTTGCCCTTGATATATTGTTGGCAAAAGAGGGTGGAGTCTGTGGAATGCTAAAAGTTCAACATTGTTGCACTTACATTCCAGATAAAAGTAAGAATTTGGAAGGATACATTAAGAATATCACTAAATTGCATAAGGAAGTAACTCAACTAGAGGTTGATGGTGTTTGGGAGAGACTAAGTAAAGGTTTCTCTACTATAAGCAATTGGTTTTCTTCTATAGGTAGTTCCTTAGTTGCAAAAATAATAGTACCAGTAGCTTTTGTAGTCATCATGGTACTCATGATACGAATGACCTATGTTTGCGTGAAGAAGAGTCGCAAAGAAAAGAAAGAAAGGAAATTGAGTAAGGAACATAAAGAAAGGGAAAGAGAGATAGAGGAAAAAGAGATGGCAGGGTTTAAAGAAAAATTGTATGAAAAATGTAAATAGCAAGGGTCAAAAGACAAAATAACAACTATATAACTTGAAAAACTGTTTGTTTTGGGATTTTATGATGGTAAAACCATCAAAGGGGGGGATTGATGGAGTGAGGTTTGTAAAATACATCCTCATAAAGTCAAGCGACTCTATAATAATGTATTGACTGCATGAACTAATCAACTCCAGATACACACATCTACACAGGGGGCAAACGCATTTTTTATAATATACTAAACCATGTTGGCATGAGTATGTATTAATTGTTTGCGCATTGAAAAACCGTACTACTGCATGTTTATGCTGTGTTGTACATTGCACATTTTGCATGTTGTGCACAAATAACGAAAAGGTTGCTTTAAACTAATAGCTTTCGCTAGGATTTATTTAACACATGGCATTAGTATGAAGGGAGGTAAACATAATGGGTTTATTTTCATGAATTAATATTCTTTTGTGTTTGTTTATTTTAGTACGGGATTGGGCCTGCATGAAAATGGCCTCTCGTTGAAACCAGCATGTGGCTGGCCTAGTCGGTGTGGAGTGCGCATGTGCCAAGATGGGTTGCCTGCTCGCAGACTACAGAGTGTACCTGATGATGCAATCCGTGTGAAGGCCATGTTGACCTGTGTCTTATTGTTTATGTGCCAAGATGTGACAGCGCCTGTGGGAACAGCCATCACTACGTGCAATTCGAATGTGAAGACGGATGTTGATATTAACAATGTAGTCGAATGTATAAATATGAATACTAGTAATATATGAAATGAATTTGTCTTAATCCTTCCTTTGTTAGAACCGGTATAGGATGGATTTGTGGGGAGAACTGGATGAGGCGACCCTAGTATGATTTACGACAACCAATCACAGTCCGAGTTTTTACTGATACTGCAACATTGTAAGATAGCGTGCTGGAGAGAAGAGTATAATTGATATCCCAATAAGGGTGTGGCAAGGCAGTATGGCGAAGCAGTGCGGTCCGATATAGAAGTGCAGTCTGATGTGACAGATCAGAGAGAAGATCCAAGACAGAGAGAGCAGACCAGCACAGAGACAGAGAATCTTTAGGTACGAGAACGTCACGGGAGTGCTTGGGAGGAGACTGCGAACGAGGAGATAGATTAAGTGGGAGATAAATTCTAATTGTTAGTATAGTAAACTTTGCTGCATCTGTCCTGTTTGACTTTGTCCTCTGAGCCTATCTCTGGGGACCTCTTGCCACAACCTCGGCCAAGGAAGTGGTTTTCCTGAGTCTTTGGTGGGTGTTACCCTCCTTGATTGCTTTAATTTGTAAGTATATTTCTGCAAGTTTTATGCTGTACCTTCTCTTCCCCATTCCTGATGCACGCTTTGATTTCGATGCAAATGATTCATTTTGATTACATTGCTTGATAATTTGTTCTCTTATATGCAATCTTGTGTATGCACTGATGATTAATTTAAAGAGCATTTAATAATATAAAATCATTAACTGAAAAAGTGTCTTTGTGGTTATTTAGTTAAGTATTAAACTGTTTAGTTAATCATAGTCACCATCAACTCTTCAACTAATGGTCCATCGACCAAAGGAAGAAGAAAGTTGATATTACAAATAGATAGAATTATATATAAATGTTATTAATGTGAAGTGTAGTGTTGTACTTAATAAAACTGACAAAATAAACCCCCCAAATTCAGCGCCTGTTCTCAGGGTTCATTTATGGGTAATGTGTGATGGGCCCCGTTTGGTAAAGCAATTTCTGTGTGATGAGATTTCTCTTGGTCCCTGGTTTCAGAATTTAGGGGTCGCGCTGGATCAGTGCTCACAAGTTTAAGGTGGCATCGAATGCCTTCACCAAACAATATATTTTGCCATCACCAAGGGTGCTAGGAGACACCTCTTACTCCCTCTTAACGGCATCGATTTTTTTGGGAAGTTCTGCGCACTTCACTTTTTCAGGTCATACTCATATTATTATGCGGATGTTTTCCAGAGTACGAGTACTCGCCACAAAAGCATTGAAATAATTAAAACAAATGTATTCTAAATGTGCCCGCTAGAGGGCAGCGTTTCCCTTCATTGAAGGTACACAATCAAACAAAGCCGCGGTAAGGACAATGTATATTTTTTCTTCTAAAATATTTAATTATAAATTAAGGATGAGAAAACATATTCTTCTATTTCTTTGACGCCTGTGAATTAATCGGTACGCGGGATCTGCCAGCAAACCTCGGCCTTGAAATACTTGGAAATTCACACACACACTCGCAGCTTTGACAACCCCATTTACTTTCGCATGCAGATTTTGTAATTTGCCTTTTTCCTGACTCGCACTTGGACATTAAATTTGAAAAACGCCCAATTCGTCATGTCCGAAAATAGCCACACGATGCAGGAAATATTTAGCGCGCGCGCCTCTTGCAATAATACGCTTAATGCGCCCTGTGTCAGGTGTTATCAGTCACTATCAGTTTAAAACAAACCTTCATTTGTGCTAAATACCTGTCGTCCGGTTTCAACACCAAGTGGATTGGAAAGCACATTCATGGTGGGTTTTAGAACACGAGACGCACACGCCATACAAACAAAATGTGAATTCCACTGACAGAAGCAAGGGCAATTTGTCTTTGTCAATTTATTCCAAGGTAAAATATTCGCTTTCCCCATCAATTCTCTTTCCAGTATGTCAGTTAACACACCTCACATATTACTTATTATTTCACCGAGGGGTATGTAAATTACACGAGGGGTGGGTAAGAACAGCGTTTAACACAGGACAGGAAATGTGCGTTGAGGCATGTGGGCTACAGTTGCACTTTTGGACACTTCCATAGGCCTATGGAGGGAACACCAGTGTAGTGTCCTGCTGGACACGTTCTAGTGTCTCAGCAGGCACTTGTTTTACCAGCCACTCCCTCGAGGGCTGGACACACTCGCACCTCATACTCATCCACCACAGGCATCACGAGTGACGTGAGCCTGCACATAAAAGGGCCTGAGTGCACGTGCTCGTGATCAGTTAGCCAGTATAACCACTGCCTCTGTGTCCATCATTTAGTAGCATGTGGGCCCAGGGCCCACAACACTACAATGGCGACGAGGGGGGTCTAACCCCGTTTGTGCGCCGACGGCGCATAGTCTCTGGAGGAAGCACACTCCGCTTGCCAGCAAACCCTCGAGAGAAGTCCCAGGGCTGAGAAAGTACTGCGCATACCACGAATAGCAGTCTCCATTGGAGAAGTAGTAGTAGGCGAACATGAGACTGTGTGCAGCACTACTGCCCTACCACGTTGTGAAGTACTCCGCTGTTAAGAGGGGGTGCAGGCCCGCAGGGTGAGGAGGTGAGCCTCACACATTAAGGAGCCGCCCAGCTAAGCAAGAGCTGGCAGAGCCCCCGAGTCCATGTCCCTGAAAGAGGAATGGGAGGCAATGCGCAGTTGAACCGGGAGCAGCGTGTCCGCAAGTCCAGCAGCAAGACCGAAAACACTAGCCACCCTGATGCACATGGGGAAACTACCCTGCGCAGACTGTGACAATTAGGAAAGGGGCACAAAGTATTTTTCCACCAGGCCCATCATCATTCACCAGATCGTGACAAGAAGTGAAGCAGTGAGAGAGGAGCTCCCCAGTAGAGTCTGCATGTAGGGAAAAGTTGCACGGGCTGCGCCTGCTTCTGCTGCGGCATTGGGGTCCCGTTACGCCATGCACTGGAAGGGGTGAACGTCTGAGGGAGAGAGCAGAGCAGGCACCTCACCGGTTAACTCCTGCTGTCTTCCCCGACCCCCCCATTGTGGCTGTAAACTCGGCTGTCAGGCTCGGAGACCAAGGAAGAGGCTGAGTGAAGTGGCCCTACCTTCCGCCGTCTGTCCTGGAAAAAATGAGGGAGAAGCGCCATCCCGACTGCACACAGTGGCAGATCCCGCAAGTCGGAGTAGGAGTGAAAAACTGTTGATGTCCGCTGAGGTGGTTACCAGAAGCCCGACACTGTGATACAGCAGAGTGGGGGCTGTGAACGGAATCACCAGCAGGGGAGGAAGCCCTTGCACCTAAAGCAACAGCGCCCGCAGAAACTGGTTGGCTTCTGCGGGCAGAGACGCGCTACTGCAGCGCCGCCTAGTGGTGGCCTATTGCACCGCACCTGGAGCTCACATTAGCACATGCATGTGGCATGCCCGACAGGGAAATCAGACTGTTTACAGGGAGATGTGCAGCTCGGCATGAGTAAAGAAGCCGACAAGCCCTGCAACCTCTCCAACAGGCCCCAATCATAAACTGTGAGTGAAGCCCTGGCTAAGCGAGACGAATGCTACCCGGCCTCCCTAAGAGCCTGCCCTGTCTCGGCAACCTCGCCCCAGGCTGCTAACCCAGACAGAAACAATACCATCTTGGAGGAAGATCCAACTGAAGGTTTGAAGATTGAAATCAATACCTATGTGGAAGAGGCATTATCAAATGACTGGATTAGTCAACATGAAGCTCAATTCCTATGGCAACAACATCCTACTGTGCCATATTTTTACACTTTACCAAAAGTGCACAAACCAACTCGACCTCCTCCAGGTCGCCCTATTGTCTCAGGTATTAATTCCATTTTGGAACCCCTCTCCAAATTTTGCGATGTGTATTTACGACCAATAGTGCAAAAAATGCCAGCCTATTTAAAAGACACACGAGAGGTACTTAACCTGATAAAGGAGTTGGAATTCGATCCTGCGAATGAACTATTGATTGAACTCGATATAGAATCATTATATACTAATATCCCCCAACGAGAAACTCTGAGGGTGATTGAGAGTATATTATTCGCAGAAGACTGGGATTATAAAACGCCGAGAGCTTTTATCCTTTGTCTCCTAGAAGTAGCTCTTACAAAGAATTTCTTCAAGTATGATAACACTTTCTATTTGCAAGTCCATGGAACATCCATGGGGAGTTCATGTGCGCCAAGCTTGGCCTGTCTCTATGTATCTTATTTCGAAGGAGAAAAAATCTACTCCCAGACTAACCCTTTCTTTGACCAGATCAGGGTGTGGAAAAGATACATAGACGATGTCTTGATCATTTGGAGGGGAGACAGAGCTACAGCAAAAACCTTCTTGTCATGGTTGAACGAAAAAAAACCTGTTCCTGTTCTTCACTGGAACAATGACTAACAAATCTCTGCCTTTCCTTGATTTGAATATCAGGGCTGAAAACGGAGGTCTTGTGAGCAGTGTGTTTCATAAATCCACAGACAGGAATAACTTGTTATCCTTCAAAAGTTCTCACCCTCGTTCTCTAAGGGAGAATCTCCCTTATGGACAGTTCCTGCGTTTTCGCAGGAACTGTTCTGCTCTGACTGATTATAACAAAGAGGCAGACCTGTTGAGCCTAAAACTCAGAGATAGAGATTAACCTGAACGAGTTATTAAGGGTGCCCGTAAACGAGTAAAAAACAACAACAGAGAAGCCCTGCTTGAAACACACACAAGGGAACAGGAGGAGAGAAGCCTCTGTGTAACCACTTTTAATACAACATCCAATCAAATGAAAAAGATTGTACAAAAAAACTGGTGCATCCTTAATTCAAATGGGCTGAACCAACCAACCCCCCTGTTCTCCTTTAAGAAAAGCAGGAGGTTAAAAGACATGGTGGTCCATACACGGCCAAGGGTCCTTAAACCTCTGGACACTGGAAGAGAAAATCTCTGGAACTTGCCACCTGTTACGGGCCACTATGCATGTGGCTATTGTAAAGCGTGCCCAGTCTCACTAAATGGCAAGAGTGTAGATATTGGTTTACGGGTTCCTTGGGAATTAAGGAAACATACTACCTGCAATTCAGACAATGTAATCTACCTGCTGAAGTGCCCGTGTAATTTGATATATATGGGCATGACGACCCGCCGAGTTAAAATACGCATACTAGAACACATGAGTAGTATACGGTGTGGAAAATCTAACACAAAGCTCACAACTCATTACAAAGATATGGGGTACACTACAAGGATTTAGTTTGGACAGTGATTGACAGGCCATATATTCCCCCCACTGTTACTGATATCACAAATTTTCTGTTTATCAGGGAACAGCGATGGGTAGATAGATTGAAGAGCAGTACAAGGGGCCTGAATGATTATATCCCGTGGTATCAACTGCATGGGATAATGAACAACTGAATTGAGATGAGCTTCCTAGTGATATGAATTCAGGTTGATTGTTACAATGGCGAACACACAGCGATTGGCAACTATCAATATTTGTCCCGCGTCACAATTTCCTCAATTGTATAAGGACCCAGCATCTTTTTTATCTGACTGGCCCTAAAGATAACAGGCACAATTTGGGAATTTCGTAGTTTGCATTATCTCCCCTAAATATAGCTATGAAGTTGGGATGAGAGTGACATTAAAAGAATTCCCACCAGAATTGTATGTTGCAATTGTATATTATTACGAAGCTCCTTTATCACTAATGATGTAATTTTTAGGAGTTACGGAGACAACATTGCATTTAATACTAGCACTTACAATGTGGTTTGTGGTGTAGAATGATAAAGGTGTAGCCGCAGGAAATCAACATGGCCGCGACAGAGAGGAGATTTGAAACTACACGTTCTAGTGCTCACAGCGTCTCAGAGGAGCACGCCTGACTGTACACGTGATTCACGCGAAACAGTCTTTAACGTGAGCAAGACGCTGGCACAACATCGCCGGTGGACCCGAATGGGGGAGAGGCGAACGCTAGTCTTTGATGCAGTAAGCGGGCTGATCTGGACGAATGGAAAATAGCGGGGGGTTACATTTGTGAGTGAATATTTGTCATGAGACCGACTGTGAGGTAAGCCACCTCGATACCGTAAGCCTATTTGAGATAGTGCGAGTGACATTATCGACAGAGAGGAATGAAGTGATTTGTAAGTTGTAATTTTGACCGGGCTGCGTAGGTTGAATTGGTGGTAACGTACACCTTATAGCCTTGTTTTTTGGATATACAGAGTTTGACTACAAGACAACGTTCCCACGACGGTCCCGGGTTCAAAGAAATTCTCGTAAACTCGGGTAAGGGAATTTTTAAGTCTCATTATTATGTACGGGACGACGAGAGAATTCTTTCCCCGTAGTTTGTGGCAAATTGATGATACAATTGATGGTGGCCGATTGTTTGTGAGGGGGCATGTCCCCGAGGTGTCCTCACTACTTCATGGGTGTGTCCGTGCCAACATGTTCTTTTACACTCTGCGAGCATGCAGTTGTCTTTTCATTTTGAAAATAATATTATTCACAGTAATGGGAGACTTATACACAATAAAGTACACATGCACTTAGAGAAGAGGGTCGTTATTGTATAGTTGGAAGAAAGTAGAGATATAGAAAACAAGACATAAAAATTGTTTATGCTTTGTTTTTTCTCTTTTTTTTAGAAAATATTCACCTCCAGGAAATAGCAGATAGGTGAACTCACAATTTTTTGAGTGTTAAGACCACAGCAATTAAGGGATCCCCACCCTGAGGAAGGCCTTACTGACCCATGGGGGCTATTAAAGAGGCCGAAACATGTTGGTTTGTGTAACTGGGATATAGGGGCATTTACCCCTCCTGTTTATCCCAAATTCTATTTTTAATCCTGCCAAGGAGACTCAAGAATAAAGGTAATCCAAGATGTCTCCTTAGACAGTTTTATCTTTTTCTTTATTTTCTGTATCTTGTGATCCCTTCTTGAGGGAACATCTGTCCCTAAGTATTTTGTCTTTTTACTTTCTTTCTTATCTCTACCCTCACCACTTGACTTCAAAAAAGATTGCGCTCCATCCAAACGTGTTGGTCTGCACTTGGACGTCTGCAGCGGCCCAATGATGAAGCATGCCACTGCAAAGTGGGTGAGGGCAGTATTAGAAAATATGTTTATTTTCCCTCTCTTTTCTCTCCCGCTACTGGAGTAATCTAGATTTTGAGGGCCAATATTGTGACTCTTTAGTTAAATATTTGTTAGTTAGTCCTTCTCTTTTGAGTGAGTTAAAAATATTGGCAGGGGAGTCAGAGGAGGCTCATTCCCTAGTCTCTTTTTGTGATTTTGCTAACCCAGACACGCAGAACCTGAATCAGCAGCACAGCCCGCAGCATTTGTGAGACTGCCGCGGCTTGAACATACAGGTGGCTGCTGCGCCACCTAGTGCCAGCCCATTGCACCGCACCTCACCCCTGGCTAGGGGAGACAATACCTGTTTAAATTAACAGCCTGCATGCCCCACAGCATAGCACAGAATAATTGGGCATACCGGCTGCCTGCTGTGGCCAAAATCAGCAGGTGAGAGGGACACGGCATTGAGAAGAGTGGCTGCAGTGCCACCTACAGGCCAACTGTGGTCTACACCAAAGCACAGCAGTCTGCAAATAAATGGCCCCATTTGAATAAGTGTGATCTATACAAGAATGCCCTGAACACTAAAGAGCCTTCTGGTGTCCTGTGACCTCGCCTCAGTCATCCAAAACAGCTAATGGTAGAGCACCGCAAGGACCAGCTAGTCAGCCAGCAACTCACTCAGCGCTGCACATGCCTAGTGGTCTCTTGCTGCCACTGCAAGCTACCTAAGCAGAGAAGACTAACTGGCTGCCTGAAGCTCAACGCCGAGAAGACAGAAGTCCTCGTCCTCGGTACCACCCCTTCTGCATGGGACAGCACCTGGTGGCCGACCGCCCTCGGAAGCCCACCTACCCCCTCAGACCACGCCAAGAACCTCGGCATCGTACTCGACTCATCACTCACCATGAACCGACAGGTCAACGCCGTCACCTCCAGCTGCTTCAACACCCTCCGCATCCTCCGCAAGACCTTCAATAGGATCCCCCCTGAGTCAAGGAAGACAGCACCCATGCACTCATCACCAGCAGACTGGACTATGGAAACGCACTCTACGCCGGCATCAACAAGTCCCTACTCCGCAAACTCCAGACAATACAGAACACCGCTGCCAGACTCGTCCTCGGCATCCCCTGACACGAACACATCAGCCAACACCTATGAAGTCTCCACTGGCTCCCCGTGGAGAAAAGAGTCCCTTTCAAAATCCTCACTCACGCCTACAAATGCCTACACAACAACGGACCCAAATACCTCAACGACAGAATCAACTTCCACGTACCCAAAAGAAACCTCCGATCTCCCAACCTCGCACTGGCCAGAACCCCGCGCATCCACAGAGCCAGAGCAGGCGGAAGATCCTTCTCTCACATTGCAGCCAAGACCTGGAACGAGCTACCGGCAGACATCAGACGCACCCCCTCCCTGAACACCTTCAGGAAGACCCTCAAGACCTGGTTCTTCGGCTAAACAGATCTGCGGACCCCCCCCTCAGCGCCTTGAGACCCTCACGGGTGAGTAGCGAGCTTACAATTCCCTGATTGATTGATTGACTTTCTCCTGAAAGTGGCCACCATCACAAGTGAGAAGAGTGAGAGAACTCTCCCAGAGACTGTCATGTACAGAGTGAGCCTGGTAGCATACCAGGCACCCAGCGTTCCCCCAGAGAGGAGAAGGGAGGAAAGGCCTAGCGTGGCCTGAAAGCAGGAGGGATAGCCTCTACATCTCCACTGCACCAGCAACGCCCGCAGTGGGCCAGAGACAATCAAAGGAGTGCCCCCAACACTGCCGTAAGACTGTGTCATACATCGGCCATTACAGGCAGGAGAGCCGCACGTCCCCAAGTGGCAAGCTGCCACCACCGCAGCACAGAGAAGTGAATGTGGCATGACGTCACATCATGAAAGAAGAGAAGAGTGTACTTCCCCACACTGTCTCAAGCTGGAGTCGCCAGTGGCCCAATACAGGCAAGAGGAGAGTCGCACACTCCCAGGTGGCAAGCTGCCACCTGCACAGCTCCCTAATGCCTGTGGAAGCCATTCCCAGAAGAGGGAACACCCGGAGTAGGAGCTTCAAGAAGCTCCCTGAAGAAGGAACAAATGAGACAAGTGGCTGGACGCCACCCAAAGAACTGAAAAGAAGAGTGACAATCCAGTCACCATGAAGAACCGGATGAACACAGGTGCGCTGGAGAGAATAAAAAGGGGAGAAGTACGAGGACTCGTACCACTACAAGCCAAGTGTACACCCGCAGAGACAAGACAGCCACCAAGACAGAGAGACGTCCATGGAGACAGCTCAATGGGAGAACTACATGTAAGCCGGTAGCAAGCGCAACCTGCGTCTCTCCCCCTACGCTTCCCAGTGCGACCGTCAGTTCCTGAGAGTCAGCAGTTTGAGTCAGATGGCATCCCTGCTCGCGACCGCAGATGCCGTGGGAGAAGAATAGCACTGGCAAAGACCCATGGCTGCGAAGTCCCTCTAATCATCTTTACTCCAAGTGAATCATCACTACCTGCCATCCAGGTCTAATGGCAACCACATCATCATTGCCATGTGCATGCCAATGCACCCAGCAGAAGATATGGAAGTGTGACTGGCTGGTCTACACTAGGAACCTGATGACCGACCAAATACAGGAGGGAAAGTTGTGAGAGGCCAGGCCTGAAGCTGAAGAAAACTCGAGCTGCTGAGGAGGGCATCCAAACACACAAACAGCAAGCTAACTAAGTGGCACAACACGAGAACGACCTGGCGGCCCCAGAGGGAGACCGAGAGTAAGCCGCAAGCATGTGCGAACCGAATCTCTGCCTCACGCTTCTCAGTGTGTCCATCACGCCACTGTCACTGACAGCTCAGTAACCCAAAACATCCAAGTGCAAGGATGCAGAAGCCTCCCCAAAGGAAATGAAAGTACCTGGCCACCTCCACTCCCGGTGATTGTCTCATGAACGTAGGCCTGCAACCATCACTGCAAGTTGTCACCAAATGTTGTCCAGATTCACCACACGGCTGGCAACGCCATCATGCCAGTCCTTGTCAAGTGCGTCAAACACTACCATCCTTAGAGTACTGAACACGTGGACTGGAGTCCTACACTGTTGCCATACCAGCTGACAAGAAGAACCAGAGACAACCCGCTAACCTGGCTTGCTTCCGAATTCTGGCAGGAAGAGCACACCTTGACCAAGACCCATCCACGGCTGAAGTTTGTGCAAGCGACTAGGCACTGGCTACTCGGTGGTCTTGCAGCTTCCCCCACGTAGGCCCCAGCGCAGCCCATAAGCAATCCAGTGGCAACCCATACAAGGGGCCTTCCCCAGGTGGGAGAGCTGGATTTGATATTGCTCCACCGACAAACTACAGGAAGCAGCGAGATCGTCCAACGGAGACTTCAGTCAATTAGGCAACACATTTGTGAACTTTCACCATGGACTCCAACCACGCTCATGACGCACCCTGTTTTATGAAGTGTTAGGACCTACCACAGATCATCCTCAATGCAAGTGGAGGTGAGCAACTTCAAACCAACGGACAGGTTTCCACTGGTAGGCTGCCAGAGTGTGGCTGACGTCTCCAAGCCAGCATTCATGTCCTGAACCACTCAGGTTAAATTATGAGTGCAAGTAAAGATGTCCTGCTTCAGTCCGAGTCATCAGCCCCATGTCCCAGTTTTCCCGCTGCACGATTCTAGAGGGTGATGGTACCTGTGGTGTTTATTTGATTGTTGTTTACTCCCACAGGTTGGACTGGTGTTTGTTTTGTTTTTCAATAAAGTTTGAAAGGAATGTAGTGTCCTGCTGAACACGTTCTAGTGTCTCAGCAGGCACTTGTTTTACCAGCCACTCCCTCGCACCTCACACCCATCCACCACAGGCGTCACGAGTGATGTGAGACTGCACATAAAAGTTCCCAAGTGCACGTGCTCGTGGCCAGTTAACCAGTATAACCACTGCCTCTGTGTCCATCATTTAGTAGCATGTGGGCCCAGGGCCCACAACACTACAACCAGTATGGGCTAAAGTATGTACATTGGCACCAGTGCTGGAAAATGGGCGAGGGGGGAGCAGGGGCCAGTACCACAAGAGGTGGAGTTATGTGAAGGCGAGTAGACGGTCAAATTATACATTAATTTTTTTTAAAACAAACAAAATCCTCCGCCCTAGAAATAAATTAGAAATAAGGAATAGTGGGGTAGGATATATGTTCCGAATTCTTTAATTAAGCCACAAAGGGACACCTTCTTGCACAAAAACAATCAATGGAGGTGATTTCCTCTTTCTATGTGTGCTGCGTTTAGCAGCACACATAGAGGAAAAAATGAGGAGAAATAATGTTATTTTTCTTCGTTGTGCCTCCCCTATGTCTCCCCTGGGGAGGCATAGGCTTAGTTTAGTTTAGTTTAGTTTAAGCATTTGTAGAGCGCATGGTTACACCACCGGTGTGTCCCCGCGCTGAGAAGCTCAATATGAGAGAAGGGGCGTGTGAGACAAGCGGACTACAGTGATAGAGGTACTACGACCCCTATGACCCATCAGACTTCACATATAGCCATGTTTTCAGTTGCCTACAAAATCTTTTTTCACATGGCTCTAATCGGAGTTCAATAGGCAAACTGTTCCACATTTTTGCTGCCTTATATCTAAAAGAGCGCTCGCCCATTCTGGCTCTGAATATTCTAGGCACCGTAGCCAATGCCAGCTCTGAAGATCTTAGACTGCGGCCAGGGGTATACTTGGTTATTAGTGGTTGGAGATACTTCGGGCCTTTATTTAGTAAAATACGGTGGCAATAGCACATTGCCTTGAAGGACACTCTTTTATCCACTGGTAGCCAATGCAAAGCTTTCAGTGCTTTCTTAGTGTTAGACCTTCTAGGGAGGCTAAGAACCAACCGTGCGGCCGCATTTTGGACCCTCTGTAGTTTTGCTAAACCTTGTTTGGTAGCTCCAAGTTACAGTACATTACCGTAGTCTAATTGGGAGGTAATGACTGCGTGTACTATAGTCTTCCTGGAGTTAGCTGGTAGGAGGTTCAGGATTTTACGCAGGACCCTCATAGCACCATAGCATTTGCCAGCCACTTTACGTATTTGGGAGTCAAAAGTAAGTTCGGAATCCATCCAGGCTCCGAGATTCTTGACTACGGGCTTAGGGGTAGGGAATTGGCCTAGGGATTCAGGCCACCAGGCGGATGACCATATAGACGGAGTTTTGCCAACCACCAACACTTCAGTTTTGCTCCCATTTAATTTGAGGCAGTGATTTGACATCCAGTCCGCGACCTCATCTAGGCACTCTGCAAATCGGATGGGGGCCTGATTATTCTCCTGTGATAGCATCACGATTACCTGTGTATCATCAGCATAGGAGACGATCGATACTTTATGTTTCTCCACTAGTTCTGCAAGCGGCCCCACATATAGGTTGAACAGGGTGGGGCTCAAAATGGAGCCCTGTGGCACACCCTGTGCCAAAGGAAAGCTTTCCGATACAGAGGACTGCTGCCTGACTTGGAAACTTCGTGCAGAGAAACGATTTCATCCAGCCAAGAGCACTATGCCTAATGCCACAGTTCTCTAGCCTATGCAGAAGTATTTTATGGGAGACAGTATCAAACGCCGCACTTAGGTCAAACAGGATTAGTGCGGCTGTTTGACCTTCATCTGCATATTTCCTTAGAGTTTCAGTGGCAATAAGAAGGGCCGACTCCGTGGAGTGGGCCATTCTAAAACCTGACTGAGAGGGATGCAGTAGATTATTCCTCTCTACATGTTCTACCAGTTGGATGTTGGTTACTTTCTCTGCAATCTTAGCTACGAAAGGTAGCAGAGAAATAGGGCGAAGATTGTCTAGAATGGATGACTCCACAGATGGATTTTTTTTTTAGTGGCTTAATGATGGCCTGTTTCCATTTATTAGGGACTGTTCCAGTTAGAAAGGAGCACGAAATGAGCTCCTGAATACAGGGCATGATTGCCTTAGCTCCTTCCATAACTATATTTGGATGGGCTGGGTCCAAAGGGGAGCCAGATTTGATCCCTTTGGCTATGGACGTGAGTTCTTCAAGGTCCTGGATCTTAAAGACATCCAATGTCACCCCTACAGGGTTCATTTGATTACCATTGGTCAGCCCCGTGCCTTGTTTCGCTTCATCTGGGAAGGTGTCATAAATCTTCATCACTTTTTTGCGAAGAAGTCTGCTACCTTATTACAGTTTTCCACCGAGTCAGGTATCTCCTCCCTCGTCTCCTGGGTTCTGAGGGAGTTCAATATGGAAAACATTTCTTTGGGGGAGTTATTGGCACTATCAATTTTCTCCGTGTAAAACTTGCAGCGGATTTTCTTAATCAGTATGTGGTATTGTTTTAATTCCCTTTTATACTTTTCTTTAACCCCATTGCTGTAGTCCTTCCTCCAGGTACATTCTATTTTTTTGCATTGTTTTCTGGCCACCCTCAGAGGAAATGCTGGCGGGATGGCGCAGAATGGCCATCCCTCCCCTATTGGGCAGTGAGAGGCTGGATTGGAGTGGGGCAGACTGGAGTGGGACAGATTGTCTTGGATTGAATTGGGGCAGTTTGTTTTGGATTGAGTGGGGCAGGTTGTTTTGGAATGGAGTGTGGCAGATTGGTTTGGGGTAGATTGTTTTGGATTGGATTGGAGTGGGGTGGATTGGGGAGGGATTGGGGTGGATTGGACTGTGGTGAGGTGGATTGGATTGGGCTCGATTGGAATGGACTGGATTGGTGTGGGCTGGGATGGATTGAATTGGAGTGGGGTGGATTGGAGTGGATTGGATTGGAGTGGGGTGAATTGGGATGGAGTGGGTGGATTGGGGTGAGGTGGATTAGATTGGAGTGGGGTAAATTGGAGTGCGGTGGATTGGTGTGGAGTGGATTGGAGTGGGGCCGATTGTTTTGGACTGGAGTGGGGTAGATTGTAGTGGGCAGATTGTTTTGGATTGGAGTGGAGCAGATTGGAGTGGGGTAGATTAAAGTGGGGCAGACTGTTTTGGATAGGAATGGGGTGGATTGGAGTGGGGCAGATTGAAGTGGGGCAGACTGGAATGGGGCAGATTTGAGTGGGGCAGATTATTTTGGATTGGATTGAGGCGGATTAGAGTAAGCAGATTGTTTTGAATTGGAGTGGGGCATATTGGAGTGGGGCGGATTAGAGTGGGGCAGACTGGAGAGGGGCAGATTGGTTTGGATTGGAGTGGGGCAGATTGGAATAGAAGGGTTGGGAGGATTGGAGTGTGGTGGATTGGAGTGAGTGGTTTGGATTGGGGTGGGGTGGGGTGGATTGGATTGATCTAGGTGGATTGGATTGAGTGGGGCGGATTGGTGTGGGGTGAGGTGGGGTGAATTTGATTGGAGTGGGGGTGGATTGGAGTATACTGCACAATTATGGGTTAAAGCATCATTTCAGAAATTACAATGCAATTATAATACATAAGAAAGAATCAATGTCTCTTGGCAATAAGATAGTCCTCATCTTTTGAGAAAATCGCCCACAAGCAAAAACAAAAGAAAACAGGAGTGCAAAGGCAGAAAAGAAGACCTGGTAAAATAAAAGAAAGTTAACTATAGAAAATAAATCTGTGCAATTTTGTTTGTCCTGCTGGGCACATTTTTGCCAGTCACACGCCTTCTGTTTGCAGGACACTAAAATGTAAACAGAACAATATAGTACCTCAATCACAGCGGGAGCAGCTGCCGGGCACTCTTTAAGTTCTATCATTCAGTGTTTGACCCCTGCTCCACAGAGAGGAATGGAAATGTTAGGCCTGCCTTGACAAATTACAAGGCTGTAAAGAAGAGTGCCATGCAAGCCAACAAATGGTAAACAACGAGCTGGCTCCAAAGCCCATTTTTGTTAACAACTGTGTCTCACAAGCGAGACACATGCACTAGTGCATGCTGTCACAGGCTCGACCCCAAAAATGACAAAATGTAATATTATCACAAAATGTGGTATATTAAATCGCATAATCTGCCTTTTCTTGACAAATAACTTAATTATCCCTGCTACTTAATCTGGTCCTCCACTGGAGCATAACTACTGTGGCCCTGACTGTACTCCAAATATTTCACACGGTTAATGGACAGGGCACCCCTACAAACATTCTCCCGCTGTGTGTGCATTTGTGAACACGGTTTGTACAGTTCATAATGTACTACAGGCAGAATGCTAGGACTTGGAGCGCTGGAGTGAGAATCCGCTCCTAATTTAGGCCTCCTAGACGTAGTTATAGGTACAACGTGTAGATACAATGTGTGTACAGTGTCAAACTCAACTCAAATTATCTTTTTTTTTACCACCCAATGGGAGGGCATGTGTCCATTTCTTTTGCTTCTTTCAGGACCCAGAGGACCATTGCACAGCACTGTTAGACCAAATATCTGTCTTGTGGACATTTTGCTATGGTCATTTTTAGGTTGTTTCCGACTTATACATCATATTAGTAGATGTGCGGCCTAGAGTTCTGTGTGAGAGTGCTAGCAAAATGTAGGATCTACCCGCTCCCAACCACATACTCATATTATTCTGTTAAAGAGGATGATGCCTTATGTGTATGTAATTAGATAATAAAAGTATTTTGCATTTTCTCCATGCACAACTGCTGAACTCCGTGATTAGCAATTCACCAAAGTGTCTGAGGTCGCTGAGGTGACATCACACACCATCACAGGCATCACAGTTTTAACACAATGATCAACCCTTAGCCCTCCAACCAGTTCCTATTGGCTCTAGAGGCTTCAGGGCAGAGACTTTACTCCAAAAGTCCATGTTGAATGTCTTTTCCTGCCATGGTCAAGGCCTTCATAACCACTACAACTAGGGCTAATTAGAGCATTGCCAGAGGTACCAAGGGTCAACCCAAGGAAAGCAGAAACGACCCCTAGGTACCTCAATTGATGTTTATGCTGAAATCGTCAGTGGTGTTTGAAGTTAGTTAGAGCACGGTTACCTCGTGCAAGCATGAGCATTAGTTTACCCGTGAGACAAGGGAAAGCAATGCCTGTGATCAAGTCTACCAGAAACCTACCTTTCCAACGTATTGATAATCCGATCCTGTGTACTCCTCGAGAAGGAAAAATTGGTTCCACATCCAACTCCTCTTCGACCTGCTCAGCTCCATGCCGCCGTCGGCCGAATGCTGCCAGTCCTCTCCCGACTCCAGCAAGCTGTCTGTAATCCTTTGGTCTACTGGGGTTGCGAGGCTTCGTTGGGTCTGACTGACCCCCACAAGCAACAGCAGGGAGCAGTAGTAAGTCCTCATCCTGTAGCCAAGGTCTGTAGAAACCATGTTAGTCCTTTGTTCTTCTCTTCCCCTCTGATGGCTGACCCTGCTACACCGTATCCAGCCTCGCGCGTGCTCGCTGTAATCCTCGCGGGGCCTGTCTGTGGTCTCAGCGGATCTGCGGAAGGAACAATGGCAACACATTAGTCATCTGCAGCGGTACTTGTAATACGGCATGACAGCATAGAGGCCAAAAAGAAGTAGGACAGAAAATGTAATTGCACGAAACCCCAGGACCAACTCTGAAATCTTATAATTGGCCTTCAAAGGCAGTACTACATGCAGTGTGCCAAGGAGAGAGACGCGCACAGCCTCCCTCTATCAGACATGCTGCTTTATTCCTCCCTAACCCCTTCCTTTTCATTTAATTTGGATGGAGTCTATAAATCACTGATTTGCTGCCCAATGAGTCGCAGAAAGTCGGGAGCTTTGGGACTTGTCGCCTGCCTAGGCCCACATTTCCTCAGTTTGAATGAACTTTTTAAATGGCAATGTGACATGGCGGCAGCCTACTGCATGTTCAGAAGTGGGACGGTACAGCACTTTGGGGTAGACATTACGCAAGGGACTTGAAGGGAAGGCTTAGGGAAGAGAGAAATCAAAATGGCAGGTTGGCAAGTAATGACTGCAAGGTGAAGGGAATCAAACATGTTACCACGTACAAATTGTGGTCATTGCATCAACATGTAGAACATATTTGATTTACTCTTCAGCTTTTTTGAAAGGAGACTTGGGGGTCAATTTACTAAGGTCTCATGCAGGGCAGCAGCCAAAAGTGCTGCGTGAGAAGGAGAGCGCAGGACAGCGCCATGTTTCTGAGCTCTGGCACTCTCCTCCTCTCACCCTAATGCCGGTGCACAATCATGCTGCCGAGCACCACGCACACACCTTTGCACCATAGTGCAAAGGTGTCTGTGTGAGTCTGGTATAGGATTTGTACTGGAAGGGTAGACTAACTTTAAAATGTTTCCTACTTTGTATGTGTGTTGTGCAGTGCAGCACACATGCAAAGTCAGAAACGAAAGGAGAAAGAAAAGCATTTCTCCTTGATAACACTTATTTCAACAGGGCGTTATTTTTCTTATGCACAAGCCTTTCCGCTTTTTAGTAGCTAGGGTCTTGCATCACAAACTATGGGTGGTTGCATTGGAACGCTGATGCACCACCATGGAACGCCCCCTTGATGCTAAGTAATGCAAAGCAGTGCTGGGCGCTGCTTTGCGCTATTTTCAAGGGAATTTCCATCGCATGCAAGTAAATTGGAAAAAAAGGTTTGTGACACAAACACGGCACAAAATCTCAGCAAATATACCCATTAGTCTAACAACTAATTTGTGGGACCTGGAGATGGGAAACAATATTTCCAATGCAGCCTTCGGCACCTAATGTGTGATCTTGGACAAATTATTTTTATCTTTATGGTCCTCAGTCTCTCGATTTTCCAATATTGGGAACCTCTAGAAAGCAATATGCAAAGGAAAATACGGAATTAAGGGCCAGATGTAGGTAAAATCAGTTTAGCGAGTCCTTAATAGCGATTTTTAGGGAATCGCTATTAAGGACTCGCAAATGCTATGTAGGTAGGAATCTCAATAATTTTAGCGATTCCTAAACATTCTTATTTGCGACTCGCAAATTGCGAGTCGCAAATAAGGAATGGCTTCCCATTCATTCCTATGGGCCAAGAGGCCCATAGGAATGAATGGGAATTGCGCGCGCAATTTGCGAGTACCCAGTAGGTACTCGCAAATTGCGCACGCAATTTCAAGGGTGCAAGGGTTCCAAAAGGACACCCTGTTGCACCCCTGAATTGTGCATGTGTGCACTTATGGCGCACATACATGCCCTAAGGGCATGTATGTGCCACATGGCACTTTGAAATAAGCAAAAAAGTGCTTTTTTAAAGGAAATCGCAACTTACCACCAACTTCAAGTTGGTGGGAATTTGCGATTCCTTAAGGCAATATCGCAATTTGCGATGCCTACTAGCATAGCATTTAGGGAATCGCAAATTGCGATTCTCTAAATGCTTGTGCAAAATAAGGAATCGCAATTTTTGCAATTCCTTATTTTGCAAGTAGGTATTTGCCTACCTACATAGCACACAGCTAAATTGCGAACGCAAACGCTGATATTCTGCGAATTTCAGCGTTTGCGATGGCTATTTCGCTTGCCACATCTGGCCCTAAGTGCTTTATGGAATTTGGACATTTAAAAACACCGTGTATCTAGCTAGCTGACGATCAAACTCAAAGGAAATTTCAAGGAATTCGAAGATTTGGTTAATGGCCATTTGCATACTACTGCATTTAAGTAAATTACATGGAAAAATAATTTAAAATACTGTCAACCTCATAAAACAGAACAGAGCATGGATAATTAAAACAATGTACCAAATGCCCATCACTGAGCAGTAATCACGACAGTGGAAGAAGGCCATTAGTGTTCAGAAATGCCATCCCCTGAGGTGGTTAGTCACTGCTAAAATAGACCATGAAAAGGAAGTGGGCGTTGCCATACTGTGCTGCGGCTCTGCGCTGTCTTCGCCAGGGCAGCGGTCCTCAATGCCCCTAGAGTATGATGGTTCCAGGGAAGGCGGTAGATGTATGGGAGGTGCTGCAGCTTCCCCATAAACCCTTTATCATTTTCAGATGTAGAATTAACAATGAAAAGGCCTTTATTTATTGGTCCTGAAGCATTTACTATGCGTTCAAGTACAAACTGTCACATGCAGTGCTTAATTTGTAAAAGAAAGTATGCCGTTGCCCAAGCTTTGCTCAGAAGCCCCTGGCCAGTGCAATTAAACGTCGGTGTGCCAAATACCAAGGCTGGGAGTCTTAACTTCAGCCTCATGCCTCCATAATTCACTATTGGACACCCCCTGCCCTTTTATCCCACTCTTGCAGGTTCTTGTTTTCTTGATTTGTTAGGGTTTTTCCTTCTTTCTCTTCCTCTGTCGTTCAGATTTGTATGTTTTTCCCTCTCTTGCTCTCTGTAAATATCTGATGCAGAAAAATAAGTGCTGGTTTGCAAAAAAAAGGTGCCCGTGGTCTCCACCGGCGACCACGGCTCAAATTAAGCGCTAGTCTACTGACAGGCAACTTCTTTGAGAAAGTTCTGATAATTCTTTTAAAAGGGCGTGCTATGTTTACTATTCCTTTCTCTTACTGCATGTTTAAGGTATTTTATCATGTTAAGTAATGACACTCTCGGTGGGGTACAGGTGAAAGGAGGCCTCGGTATTCCAGAGGTTTTCTAACAGTGCATCACATGAACCTAAATAAAGACATTCACAAAGTAAAATACCAATGTCTCAATATACACATTAGCAGCATGGATGGGTAAAAGAAGATTTGCATGGGTGTGCGGAAGAAAGAGTGGAAGGATTGATGAAAGGTGGGATGAATGGGTGCATGGATGGGAACCTGGATTGAAAAGTGAAAGGATGGACGGGTGGATTGATAAAAGGAGGGTGAAATCATGGATGGATGGATGGATAATGGGTAAAAGTCTGTATGAATAGTAGGAAATATGAGTGGAAGGCTGGAAGGATGAATGAAAGACTGTAATGATGGAAAGATGGTTGGATAGAATGGTAAAAAAAGGATGGATGGAATAGCAAAAGGATGGATGGATAGACGGATGAATGGATGAATTAAAGGCTTAAAGGATGGAAAGATAGATGATGGATGGATGAAGGGCCCTTTTTGAGGCTGGTTAGGGCTGATAACATTTGAGGCATGGGTTGAAAAGGGGGCTATTTTAAATTTCTGTCTACTCCATTGGTAGAGTGTCATACCAATGGCAGCATAGCTTTCACTGTACCACACTACAGCGAGTTGCTATGCTTACCGGCATACGCGTTATGCTTATTGAAAAGGTCTTTATAAGTTCAGAGTCTCAAAAATATGCTCTGTTCGTAACTGAACTCCCGGTTTTCCGCTTTTCATTTCTGTTTTTCACTTTGTCGCTCTATTTCTCACTCTCTCTGCCCAGTGGTTATTTTGTGAAAAAATAAGTGCCGGGGCTCTTGTCAGGAGGCAGCTACCACCAGGCCATTGCTCTTATTAGTGCCGCCTATAACAGAACTAACTAAAACCCTACAAGTGGGGAGAGGATGTGGCATAAGGGCCAGAGCTGCTGACTTGGGAGCTGGAGAACCAGGTTTGAGTCTCGCCATAGGTTCAACATCCTGCGATTCTGGGCAAATCACTTAATCTCCCGGGGCCTAAAAAAATGAATGTGTCCTTAACTGGTGCTCATGAAAAGCGAATCTTTGGGGTCGAGTTCGCGCTATAAGTCTGGTGTTGACGGTTAAGTGCCAGTGCTGAGCACCAGAAACCACTGGCTCAAATTAAGCACTGGCTCTGCCTCTCTCATGAATATACATCCTTTCTCTCTGCCTGCACCTGCCTTTCACACTCTTTTCTTTCGCTCTCTTTTTCTTTCTCTAGCTCTTTTCAAAGCAAATCACCAACTCAAAATAATTGCAAAATTCACATAGAACCTCTGTCAAAAATGGTGGCAATATGTTGTTGGCAAAACACAGATTCATTCTCATTTTTTAGTAAAAGGATACTGAAATTGACACGAGGTGAGCCCTAACGGCAATAAAAGGTTTCACAGAAAAGTAATAAAATATGTCTCATGGCACTTTGGTTTCTTCCTCTCTCCTGGAGCATAATTTAAATGTGTTTTTTTCAATTTTGAAACGTTATGGCCCCTTAGGTAAGTGTAAAGTACACTTTTATGATAGAACTTCTTCTGGGTCCAAATATCTGCCCCTTTTAGTACAAAAAAGACATTACATTTTCTATTCACTCCGACTTGATCAAGCACCAGCACTTGAAAGCTTAAAGTGCTGAAAAATGAGATCCCAGGAAAGTCCTTACCTCTTCCTAAATCATCCATACTCATCGTAAAAGAGAAAATGCAGGTTTCTAACATTTTAAACTCCCGACTATACATTAATTCCTCTACGTAAAGTTCTCTACGTAAAGTTTCACGTTATCGCCACATTTTTAATTGCATCATGCCCCGATTAATGCACTCAATGTTCACACCCTCTTAATGGGAGAAGAGGGGTTGAAACAGAGACAGGTCATAAGAGGTGATTGTGATAGAAGTACACCAAAAAGGGGCAAAAATTCTTTCAATATCCCCTTCTAAATAATGGCACCCAACAAATGTAACTTCCTGCCTGTTTCAAGTCATTATATCGGAATGGTTACTTACCAGTAGGAGTAGTTTTGCAGCTTGAGGAGTTTTCTGGATTCACATGCTGTGCATTATTCCGCCATCTAGTGGTTGGGTCCGGAATAGTCTTAGTTTTTTTTCCCTTTTCTGGGCGTCGTCGACCACCATTTGGTGCCAGGTACGTCCCCTGCGTGACGTCAGATGGCACCCTGGAGGTCATTGTGCGTGGTAGCCATCTTCGGATTCTTTTTTCTGTGCTTTAGTCTTTTAGTCCTTTAGATGGTACTTTAGTGAATTGTTAGTCATGTTTCCCCACCTGTTTGTATTCCTTGTAGGAGAGTCTAGGTGGGTCGCATGTGAATACAGAAAACTCTTCAAGCTGCAAAACTACTCCTACTGGTAAGTAACCATTTCGTTTTGCAGTGTGAATCCTTTTCTGGATTCACATACTGTGCATTAGATTACGTATCGGTTTCTCAATTCTTGTGGAGGTTGTGGTAAGATGAAGACCTTGTGAACAGGTGTTGAAGTACCCTTTGTCCTATTTGTGCTTCCTTATTTATTTGTATGTCCACACAGTAATGTTTGGTGAAAGTGTGTGGGGATGCCCATGTTGCTGCAGCACATATAGTGTCTATTGGCACATTGTCCATGAATGCAAGAGTTGCTCCTTTCTTTTTTAGTTGAGTGAGCTCTTGGTCGTACGCTTAGGCTTTTTCCTGCGGTTGCATAGCATAGTTGGATGGTTTGGACTATCCATCATGAAATTGTTGCCTTTGTGACAGGTGTCCCTGTTTTAGTATGTGAGTAGGCAACAAACAGCTGTTTGCTTCTGCAAGCTTGTTCTGTTCTCTGTAGATAATACAGTAGAGCCCTCCTTACATCCAGGGTATGGAGGCTCCTTTCCCCTTTTGTGTGTGGGTCTTTGAAAAAGACTGGTAGGAGAATGCTTTGATTCATGTGATACTTGTACACAACCTTTGGTAAGAATTGTGGATTAGTTCTTAGAATAACTTTGTCTTTATGGATTTTCCTGTATGGTTCTTGTATGGTTAACGCTTGTAGCTCACTTACTCTTCTTAAGGATGTAATGGCAATTAGGAATGCTGTCTTCAAATTGATGTGTTTGAGGTCTGCTTTATGCATGGGCTCAAATGGTTCCGTCATATGTTGCGTGAGGACTGTATTTAAAGTCCGCATGAGGGCTGGAGCTGTTTTTGGGGGAGCAATTCTTTTAGACCCCTCTAGGAACTTCTTTATGACAGGTCTTCTGAAGAAGCTTTTGCATGATCTTCCCCTGGTGTAAGATACGATGGCCACAAGGTGTACCTTTAGGCTTGAGTAATTGATGTGACTGTCTAGGAGGTGAGTTAGGTATATGATCACTGTTTCTTGTGTGTTGATTGAGTCCATTAGGTTGTTTGCTGTGCACCAAGTGGTGTACCGCTTCCATTTTGCGGTATAGCATTGCCTTGTGGTTTGTTTTCTTGCTTCTTTTAGAATTTCTACTCTTTGCTGAGGCAAATTTAGGTGACCAAACTCTACGTATTCAGGTGCCAGGCCGCTAGGAGTAGCGTCGCTGGCTCCGGGTGGAAGATTTGGCCCTGTTGCATTGTTAGTAGATCTTTGTCTGCTTTGAGTCAGATTATTTGTCCCTTGGACAGTTCTAGCAGACTTGAGTACCATGTTTGTCTGGCCCATTGTGGAGCAATGAGAATTAGGTTTGTCCCTGGTCGTCTTGCTTTTTCCAGAACTCTTTGGATTAGAGGTATTGGTGGAAAAGCATATACAAATGTCCCTGACCAATCTAGCGACAGGGCTTCCCCCTTGACAGGTGGTGAAGAAACCTCGAGGCAAAGATCTGGCATTTCTTGTTCTGTATTGTAACAAACTGGTCTATCTCTGGGGTCCCCCAGAGTTTGAAGATGTATTGTATTGTTTTGTGCTTCAATTCCCACTCGTGGGAGCAGTTGTTCTGCCTGCTCAGTTGATCTGCTGTTGTGTTGTATATTGCCGGTAGGTGTATTGTTTGCAGATTGATTTTTTGAGAAATTCCCCATTGCCAGATCTGTTGTGCTTGCTTGCTTAGTGGGAATGACTTCGTACCTCCCTGTTTGTTGAGGTAAAACATTGTGGTGGTGTTGTCTGTTTGAAACAAGACAGTCCTCTTGCGAATGTGTTTCTGGAAAGCCTTCAATGCTAGGAATACTGTTTTCATTTCCAGGTAATTGATGTGTTTTATGGAGTTGAGGTCTTTCCACTGGCCTCGTATCTTCAGTTGTTGGAAGTATGCTCCCCATCCGTTGAGGGATGCATCTGTTGTGATTGTCACAGAAAGAGTTGGATTTTTGAAAGGTCTGCCTTGTGTTATGTTCTTGGATGCCTACCATTGTATTTCTGCTTGCAGTCTGTTTGTAACAACCACTAGATCCTCCCAACTCCCTGTGGCCTGTGACCAGTTGTTGGAAAGCTATTCCTGGAAGGGGCGCATATGTAGGCGGGCATGAGGAATGAGTGGGATACATGATGCCATCATGCCCATGAGCTTCATGACTCTCCTCACTGTCAGAGAGTGACCATTCTGGTAGAGGGAAGTTTCTTGTTTGATGGCTTGTATCCTTTTTTGTGTAGGATAAGCCCGTCTGAGTTTTGAGTTGAGTCTTGAACCTTAGAATGTTTTTTCTTTTTCTGGCATAGTGGAGGATTTATTGAAAATCCTAATCCTTGGAGTATGTGGATTGCTGTTTGAACATGGGTGAGACATTTGTGGTTTGTATCTGCCTTTATAAGCCAGGCGCCTAGATAAGGGTACACGTGTATTCCATCCTTCCGCAGGTGCGCCGCGACTGTGGCTAGGCACTTGGTGAAGACACGTGGTGCTGATTTTATTCCGAAAGGGAGTACTTTGAACTGGTAGTGTGTTCCTTCGTGTAGGAACCAGAGATATTTTCTGTGGCTTTTGTTCATGGGGATGTGTAAATAGGCGTCCTTGAGGTCTATTGTTGCCATGTAATCTCCTCTTTGAATTTGTGGTATTATTTCTTGGAGTGTAGCCATTTTGAAATGTTGCATCAAAATGAATTTGTTTATGAACCTTAGGTCCAGGATGGGCCTTAGTGAAAGGTCTTGTTTGGGAACTAGGAAATACGGTGAGTAGTTTCCATTGAAAAGGTCTTGCTTTGGCACAATTTCTATTGCTTGTTTTTGAAGAAGCTCCTTGATTTCTGAATTTAACTGTGTCAGTTCTGATTTGAGGAACTTTTTTTTCTTTGGGGGGTTTGCTGGTGATGTTTTTGTCAGTTCTATGCAATACCCGTACTTCACCAAATTTAAAATCCAATTGTCTTCAGTGATTCTTTGCCACTATTGTAGGTATTGTGATATCCTTCCTCCCACTGGTGTTGTGTGGGGATCCTTTTCTGTGTAGGAGTCAATTTGAACCATTTGCTCTTCCTCTGGGGGGGCTGGCCTTTGCCTCTCCCTCTTCCTCAAAAGGACTGCTTTGGCTGTTGTTGCCAATTTTGGTATCCTGTTTGTTGATTTGTTTGTTGACCGTTCCCTTGGCCCTGTTGTTGATGAGACATTTGCTGTCCTTGCGCAAAGGCTCCTCTTCCTGTTGGTTTTCTTCCGATAAACCCTCCTCTTTTGAAGGTACCTCTCTGTTGCAGGGCTCCCATGGCTCTTGCAGTCTCGTTGTCCTTTTTAATCTGCTGGAGGGATTCATCTACTTCCTTTCCAAATAGTGCGTCTCCTGTACACGGTCTGTTAATGACCTCCTGTTTAAAGCCGGATATTCAAAGCCAGGCATGCCTTCTTAGTGTGGTGCCTGTGCACATCTATCTGCTGGCAGTGTCTACTGCGTCGAGTGCTGATTTAAGGCATGTGTTTGCTATGTTTTTGCATTCCTGGACAATAGCTTTTGCCCTTTTCTTGTCCTCTTCCGGGAGCTTGTTGATGAGCTCCTCGATGTCATCCCATTGCTGGTGGCTGTACCTGTTCAGCAGGGCATTTGAGTTTGCGATGCGCCATTGCGTCGCTGCCTCCTTCTCCATTTTTCTGCCTACCATATCCATTTGTTTGCTTTCCTTCTCTGTAGGTGGTCCACTGTTAGAGAGGGCATTTGCTCTCCTTCTTGCCTTGGTGACAATAATGGAGTCAGGCACTGTGTTTCCTTGGATATACTTAGGTTCCTTGGAAGAGGGTTTGTACTTCTTTTTGACCCTTGGTGTCTCCCCCTTGGATGAGGCGGGCTCTTTGAAGGCTTCCTTGCCTTGATCCAGGATGCTTGGTAGCATTGGCAGGTACTGTGTTCCCTTGTTGGCTGGAGCTAATGTTTCTAAGAGGAAGCATGTGTCCCCCTTTTCCTCTTCGAGGGCGACCCCGAAAGCATCAGCTGCTCTCTTCACTAGGCCATTGTAGAAGGCTATGTCATCCGGAGGGGAAGCTTTTGAGGGATCACAGCACATCTCCTCCTCTGGGCTTTTTGTGTTGAGGTCGTTCCATTGATCCTCGAAAGTTTCAGAGGGTTCTTCTTCTGGTGCGTCGATGTACTCCTTGAGGTCATCATTGCGTGGTTCGGGGGTTGGAGGTGACTCGAGGATCTCTTCTTTTTCCCCTTCTGCATTTTCCGTTCCTTCGGCGTCGACCTTGTCGGTGTCGGCGATGGGAATCGTGGGAATTCGGAATCCTTTGAGCGAAGCGTTGAACTCCTTCTTTTTCTGGCTTCGAGCAGTTTCTTTTTCTTTTCGACCTCAAGGGCTCTCTCGGTGTGGGAGACCAGAGATTTTCTCTTCTTGGAAATACTGGCCTCTGTCTTCGAGGGTGGCATAACTCCCTTCGGGGTTTCGTGTTCGACCCTCGTTTTCTGTGCCTTGGGCGATCTTCCCTCGTCAGCGTCCCTTGGTAGGGTTCCGTGGAGTTCCTTGGATCGCGGCTGGCCTTCGATCGCCTTTTTCTTCGGCGTTGGGACTGCTTTAGGCTGTGCCTTATTATTGTTCTGAAGGATGTGTATGGTGTCTTACCTTCTCCGTCTTTTTCTCTGTGTCCTTCACCATCTTTTTGTGGGTGCAGATTTTTTCGGAGTCTCCCTCCAGAATTTCGACGTCCGATCCTTTGTGCGTTGATTCTGCTGGAACTCCTTGGTCCTCCTCGTCGCTGGAGAGACCTAGGTCCTTCAAGGAAGGTTTCTTCTGTGCCTGGGACATTGTTGCGCAGTGGGCCTCTCTCTGCTTTCGGAGTGTCCTGAGGGTTTTTGGCAGAAACACTGTGCAGGCCTCACAGTCCTTGTGGTTCTTGGGCAGGCAGAGGTTGCACACGTCGTGTGGATCGCGTTGTTTGAATTTGTGGTGGCACTTGGGGCAGAATTTGAAAGGGGTATTTTCCATGGCCCTACCTCGCCATTTGTCAAGCTTTGAGGCTCTCGGTATTGGATATGTCGTTCCCGGAGGCAAGTTGTGTTCTCCGGTTGCGAGGTCGATGTCCGATGCTGTTTTTTTTGTTGAAATCTCTATTTCTTTCAGGGATATTCTGCAAATTTTCAGAACGTCCCCTCTTGCTTTCAGACCCAATGCCAGAAAAAAGAATCTGAAGATGGCTACCACGCACAATGACCTCCAAGGCGCCGTCTGACGTCACGCAGGGGACGTACCTGGCATCAAATGGTGGTTGACAATGCCCAGAAAAGAAAAAAAAAAACAAAGACTATTCCGGACCCAACGACTGGATGGCGGAATAATGCACAGCATGTGAATCCAGAAAAGGATTCACGCTGCAAAACATGCCTGTACACCCGGTGGCGGCTTCTCTGCAATGGCGAAGGAGCGTCGCCCCACTGCCTGGCTCAGAGCCAGCAAATGTAAAATAAAACGATGCTCCTGCATCATTTTATTTTATATTTGCCGGCACTGAGCCATCGGTGTTGGCAGGAGCGGGTCTTAGGCATGGGAGGGGGGAGGAGGAGTGCTACGTGCACTCCACTCCTTAAGTGCGCATATGTGTTTTGGCTGGCTGTCTCAGGCTGACCAAAACACACATGCACATTTAGGTTTTCTCCAGCCCAGCTGCAATAAGCAGCCGGACTGGAGAAACCCCAGAGACTCCCTGGTCTGAGCAGGGCGTCTTTCCTGCCTGCTCATACCAATCGGGATTGGACAGAGAGTCTGTCCCAGGAGCTGCTGGGACCAGCAGGCAGGAAGAGAAGAGGCGGCGGAACGAGACTCGACGCTATAGGCGGCCGGTGGCAAAAGGTAAGTTTTATTAATTTTTTTAATATTGTATCCCCCGTCGCGATGCCTCCCGCTTGACCCCACCCGACTCACCACCCTTTGTTTATGGCGACCGCCGCTGTGTACACCGCATGCCTTTCTACCCCCTCATCAAATGCCTCTGTCCAACACAGGTGTCTCTTTTAGTAGAGCAACCAGGCCATAGGTTTCACATGATGATCAACCCAAGTCTAGACACACTTGTTTAGGACATTATCCAAGGGGACAAACATTCTACAAAAATGAAATCCCTCTGGCTCTGGAGCTTGTTTTGTTCATGGATTTTATAGATGTGCACAAGAACTGGTAAGTGCGAGAGGAAACACATGGAAAACCCCTACGGGAAGTCTGCTGAAGACCTAGGGAAAACTAGAAAAGGCCACAAAGACAATCACTTATGAAGTGAGAGCCCCAAAAGATAATGTATCTGCACTGCAAAACAAGAATTGCATGTTTTTTTTAATGTGAAGTGAACCAATCAAAACACACTATGCTTTCATTTAAGCCATTGTTAAGGGTGTCTATCTTGAAAGTATGAATGACTGCACTCTATAATGAAGCCTCTGCTCAAAGAGGATGCAGCAGCAGTTGCAAAACAGAAATTGTTCCTTGCGCTTCAAATCAATGAAATGCACGCTACTGGCTTACTGCAATAACTGAGCAGTTAGTTAAAAAATTAGTGAGTAGAAATTGGGCGTTCATTCACATGAATAACTATTTTGTATCTTTCTCACCAGTGCATCCTTCCTTTCTTAATATTTTCAATACAAGGTGGCCTTTTGTTCCATGTAAATATTGTCCTAATGAAGGCCTAGTCTAAATTATGTGGTAGGCTGAAACATGTTGGTTCTTTTGGGGAAATTGTACAAGATCTACAACATGCCTCTTATATAGTTAATGTATCTCCTAAAATAGTGTATTCTGTCTCTTTTCCTATTACCACCTCCTTCCCGATTGAATCTGATCCATAGCTCAATGTTATATTACATTAGTCTACAATCTTATGTTTTTTTCTGCATTATATAAATAAATATTCATGGCCTACTACTATTTGATAATGTAATTCTGTTGACCTGTGCAGCCATGTATGTATCCAGAATCTTTTTATCATTAAAGTCCAAGTGAAGCTGCATGGAAATGTTCTGCTAGAAAGCAAATTTCAACTCTAAAAGATCTCTTCCTCTTAATATTTGATGGTCTATTGGGCATTTTGTTTTTGCATTTTTTTGTGGTGGGTGTTAGGCAGAAATTTGCTCTCTGTCTAACCGAAGGCTGTTCCATATTCAGAACTTTCCTGTTCCCTCTCTGGCAGAGGCCTTCTCTATGTGTGGCAGGCCCTGCTCCCTTTCTAGCAGAGGCGTGTCCTGTGTCTGGCAGAGGCTGTCCCCAGTCTAGCAGAGGCGTGTTCTGTATCTGGCAGAGGCTGTTCCCAGTCTAGCAGAGGCGTGTTCTGTATCTGGCAGAGGCTGTCCCCAGTCTAGCAGAGGCGTGTTCTGTATCTGGCAGAGGCTGTCCCCAGTCTAGCAGAGGTCTGCTCTGTGTCTGGGAGATGCATTGGTCTGTCTCTGGTGAAGGTCTGCTTTTTGTCTAGCAGAGGCCTGCTCCCTGTGCTCCAGAATCCTGCTCTGTGTCTGTCAGAGAACTGGTACCTATCTGGTAGTGGCCTGCTTCATGTCTGGTAGAGGCATACTGCCTGCCTACAAAAGACATGCTCCAGGTCTTCACGGTGTCTAGCAGAGGAATTCCTCCTGCCTGGAAGGTGTCTGCTCCTTATCTAGCAGAGGGCCGCTCCTTGTCCGCAGATTCCTGGTCCTTGTCTGTCAGAGGGCTGATCTGAGTCTGGCAGAGGTCTACGACCTCTCTAGCAGAGGCCTGCTCCCTGCCTGCAGGGTGTATGTTCCGTGTCCTGCAAAGCCTGCTCCTTGTGTAGCAGAGGCTTGCTCCTGTCTGACTGAGACTTGATCTATGGCTGACAGAGGCCAGTTCCCTCTTTATCAGAGGCCTGCATAATATCTGACAAGGCCTGCTCCTTGCATAACAGATGCATGCTCTCTGTTTGGAAAATGTTTGTTTTCTGTCTAGCAGAGATCTGCAACCTGTCTAGCATAGGCCTCCTACCGGGCTCACAAAATATGTTCCATATCTAGAAAAAGGAAGCTATAAGTGTAGCTGAGACTTGCAGGTTCCTGCCGGGAAAAGCCTACTCTGCTTGTAGCACCTGCCTTTTTGCAGTAGCGTAACGCAAAAGGGTGGGGCGCCCCTGCAGAATGTGATGAGAAGCCCCTAAGTCTCTCATGTCTCACAGATATTCATTGACTTTGGTCTGAAGGGGGTGCTGATGGGTTGAGTTCCACCCCATCACTCCAGGGCTGCAGGGGCTTGTGTTATACCCTTGCCTCTTTCCTATCTAGAAGAGGCCTGCTCTATGTGTTGCAGCTGCCTTATCTGAGCATAGAAGGTGTCTGCTTTTTCTTAGCTGAACCCCGCTCTGCTTGTAGCAGCTACGTGCCCCCTGCCTAGCAGAGGCCTGATGTGAGCAGAAGGGGTTACAACCGTGTATTGAAGTAAACCACGAGTCCAGGCGTAACTTTCCACATGCTAAAATAGGCCCAGCTTTAAATAACTCATTGTAGCAGCGCAGCTGTGTCAGGTACCAGGCACCTGTGTGATATGTGCTACTTACTGGGCACGGGTTGTAATCACGCCATGGTAGACTTGGCACGTACTCATTTTGACCGTTTGATAACAAGTGGGTGTAAACATATGTAACTTAAGCCTCGCGTGTCGTGCTAGCCAAGCACACTACAAATTGCGTCTGTCAGAAGACAAACGAGTTGATACATTAATTGGGTAAACAGAAGCACTTAATTGGTAGTTTTCAAAGCTGCGGAGCCCCCCGTCTGGCAGATGTACCTACCTACCTATGTATGATTGTATAGTAAATAGCATAAAAGGCTTTTTATATAAATGGATCTAAATTATTATTATTCATTGGGCCACGGCGCTAGCTCTTCTTGAATTGCTTGAAACCCATTCCCTGCTGAGTGCATTGATAAGGGCATAGGAATTAAAAAACATATTTACATACCTGCCAACTCACTCGGTGCAACCGTCTGACACACGATATTGGCTCCCATCACACGGTCTCCCGGTGAGGAGCCGATACCACACGGTGGCAGGGAAAACGAGCTGAAAAACCACTGTAAATAGTGGTTTTCCTGCTCGTTTTCCGAGGCTTTGAACTGCCGATGTCCATTAATAGGTATGATACACCCCAGGATATCGGCACCAGCCTCAGCAAGCTTTTATTTTGGGGGGTGGTGGGCCTGGGGGGCAGGTGGGGTTCAAAAGTGCCTTGTAGGTACTTCTCGGCACGAGGCCCTGCCCCCTTGAAGGCCCCGCCCCGTCCTCACATGGTGAGATTGTTCTTCAAGTTGTCGGGTATGGATTTAGATTTGCTTTTAATGGGTTTCTAAAGTAAATGCTAAGGGACTCATTTTGAGTTTGGTGGATGTGGGACATTTGCCAAAAGGCGTTGGGTGTCCCGTCCACAAAACTCAAAGTTCCCTTGCTCTGCTGTTCTCTGGTCCAGAAAAGCATCTTTGTTGGCTCAGTCATCAGAAACCTTTGACCATCCTCCAATAGCCTGTCAAACAATGTACGAAAGAACATCTGCCCTACTTAGGGCTGTCAGTCCTATCATACATTTTTCCTGTCTGGGACCACTAGAGAAGGCCTGGCAGACTTGAACAGGAAACCAAACAAAAGAACCCACACCTCCCAGTATACCATGGCCAGTTCTTTTTTTGTTTTTGAATAACAAACTCCAGGCTTAGCAAGTTTGTCTAAAAAAAAAATACTTTGCTGAGCAGGTGTATTAAAATGGCGTATGCTCAGCAACACTTCAGTGCCTTCAGCAGAACTAAGATGACTCTGCTTACCTTATGAAGATCCCCACCTGCCTGGTGGAGGTCTCGGAGTATGGTGGGCAGTCTTCGGCCAGGAGAGTGGAGGACATTCCCCTGCTGACATGACAGACAGTGGCGGCTGCCTCGGAACGGGGGTGGTGGGCGGAAGGGGGATTAAAAAAAAAGTAAAATAAACGTACCTTCCCCGCTGCCGCCGCACGCCTCTCCCCCATCCTCTTCTCTCAGCACCGGAAGCACCCAGGCTCCTGGACTCTCCCAGCCAATCCCGACACTGCATGAGCAGCATTGTGATAGGTCTGAGCGACATTTTTGGCCGCTCAGGCAGCGCCTGGGAGCCTAGGCATATTCTCCATCAGGCCGTGCAAAACAGCCAGGTGGAGAACATGCTAAGTGCGCAGGACTGTTTGTCCAAGAGGGCCGGCCAAACATTCATGCACACTTAGAGAGTGCAAACTACTCCTCACTCTGCTCTGGTGAGCTCACCCGACCTGGCTCCAAGTCCCGCATAGAAAAATAAAATGATAATACCGTCTTATTATCATTTTATTTTTTGCACTGCTGAGAGAGCAGTGAGGCGATGCTCCTCCGCCTTAGCGGAGGAGCCGCCACTGTTGACAGACCATGCTTTAAATAGGTCCCTAAATCCGAAGGAGAATTTTCTCTGCTCTACGGATTTTTTGTTGGCTTAACGCTATGGAGGGAATATGTTCCTTTGGCACAGTGTGCCACATCACAAGGTAGAGTGCCTTCTTTCTTTCACCGTGACTCATGCGCCAAGCGAATGTGCAGCCTTCAGGAAGCGCCAGCCTTGTAGCCATGGCCATGGGAGCACTACTTTGCTTTTCATTGATCAATTGTGAGCGGCTCGCAGGTACAGTGATGGAAATAGGGAGATAGTCCGCTCAAGAAGAATCAATGGCATTGGATACTTGACGGGCTGGGCTTTGGCTTCATGCCTGGGGCCTGGATTCAGCTCGGCACCGCATCCTTTTTGCTGATGTGGGAGCAACTTGTCTTGTTGCTGCAATGCCCACACATTTGACAGTTTTTAGTGCACACTTGTGCATTCAAAATTGAATCCTAGGTCGACCCAACTCGACAGTCTCTACAGAAAAAAATATATTGTTTTGTACAGTTTGGGTACTAAATAAAAGTGTATTTTGTTATAAAATGCAAATCTTCAAGATATTAAAATATCCTCTCCTCATGTTATTAAAATTTGTGTGCTCCTGAGATATATATATATATATATTTTTTTTTTCACAATTTGAAATTCATAGTAGCAAAACTTTTCCTGCACGAAATAGGCAACCCACTGTACAGGATGCATTAGGTCTACACACTGATAGAACTGCTGGAGCTGTAAGTTGTGCCTGTTTTCTCAATGATACAACTCAGCGTCAGCCAAAACAAGGACCACTAGAACAAAAAGCAATAATAACTGTGGGGGATCCACGTGTAGCGGCCAGATGTAATTAATAACCTTAAGTAAGCAACATTGATGCAGAGAGTGAGAGATAGGCACAGTGGGCCGGATTCGCGGAAGCATTCATCGTTATCGGAAGTAGTACCCCTGGAGTACTCTTTGTCGTATCTTACATGTATGTCTTTGTGAATCGACTCCGACACGTACAACTGCTTCTTAGTAAAAGCGCAAAGAGGGCACAGTCCTTTTAACTGCACTAAATGAATACGAATATTCCCTGAATATTCCTGTTTAATTACCATTTTAAAAATGTTGTGGCGAATTCACAGAGTACTTAAAAAATTACTACATGCGTTCTAGTTTATGTACTCCAAGATGGCTTTGTGAATAGGCCCCCTTTAGATGGAATGTTACCAACTATGTAGCCCATAACACAGACTAAATAGTTCAGTGTGCAGTCCAAAGGTACTTGTACTGTTGGCCACAGAAAGATGAAAGGCTGTGCCAACCCTGCTGCAATAGGAACCTTTCAATCTACAAACAGATTTCACAAGCAAGCACTAAAGAGCAATAAAGACTTGGATCTTACCTCTCCTCGAACATTGCACATCTATGCCATGAACCCACCATACCATGATGACAAAACAGTAGCCCTTCACAAATTATTCTTTGCTTAGATGGCTAGTAATTGCACCCTAACCCAAGATTAAGCACATGTGTGTATGTAAGGCACTACCTTAACAATTTAACACTTGTCATTGTCAGACAAGCCTACGTTTGCACCAGGTTTGCAGATACACAACTGGTGCACCGCTCTAGACATCACACAATACCCAACAGTACCATCATAGGACACTGTATAACATACTGTGTAGCAATGTTGCTTCAAGCCATATTTGGCAAAAATATCAAGGTGTCTCAAGCCACAACAGTGGTTTTCATGTCCTATGTAATGCTGAGTACCTTACAACCCACTAAGCTACATCATTGGTCAAGCAAGATACAAACTTCAGACATTGTCAACTTACAGCAACCAACTGACGACCGTGCATGAGATATATGAGGTGGTCATAGATGGATCTTTAAGGAAGCCAAGAGAGGTGTTGTGAAGAATATTGCACTGACAGAGTCGGGGTCTATAAGAGAGCCTGCGGCAGGTGAACCGCCAATGGTTTGCAGAGAAGACAAAACATTGTGCTGCTAAAGACATCATCTGCAGCAACAAAATCCAGAGACCTGATAGATGCAAATTGAATTGACTAAATATCAGTGATTAGTTTGTGCCGTGGGATGCAGATAGCAGCAGCGGCCAGTCCTTAAGCACGGATGTGAAGAGTGTCTGTCAGGCTGAGCAAAGGTCACGCTGACAAACACTACTCATGTTCACGTCAGGAAGCCAAGCACAGTACTTGCCCGAAAAGCGCAGACACCTGGCTGCCTGAGCTGATCTTTCCTGGGCTGAAGATGTCACAGCCTTGTGGGCGTGACCTTTTCAGCCAAGTAAAGCACTTGGTGGTCCTCCCCCTCATGACGAGGGGGAGCGTCACTGATAGCCGTGGTCCGGGGCGCTTCAGTTTTAAGCCCTGAAGTGTCCAGTGTCTATCAGTGACACTCATCACAGAGTGTGGTGGTGTTAGCAGTCTCACTGATCCCATTCCACTCTGTGACGAGTGAGGGACTGATGCCTCCTCTCATTTTCTGACTCATGTCAAGGTCAGCAAATGAGTGGAGGTGGAAGTCCCAATCATCAGGAACCACTGAGGCTACCTTCCGACTACCCGAGAACATTGCTGCAGCCTGGTAAGCTTTATTTTTTTTAATGTTTGGTGAGTGCATGTGTGTATTCAAGAATTAATGTGTATTTGTGAGTGCGTGCTGTGAATGGGTGTGTGTGTGTGTGTGCGTGTGTATGTGCTTGTGAATGGTGGGTGAATGTGTGCACAGGTATGAATGCATGGGTGTCAGTGTGCATATGTGCGTGTGTGGCCCACTTGCCCCCCACCCTCGCTCGAGTTACTGGCTACCCCCCGCTTGAGTTACTGGCTGCCACCGGAACATGGTGGGCACGGCACGGCACTCTTTTTTGTGGAGATGGAGTCACTTATCATCATCAGACGTTGACCCCGAGCAAGAGAGAGAAAGGCAGAAAAGTTTGAAAGAATGAGGAAGACAGGAAAACTGTGACAAAATAAGAATGTAGGGCTGAATAGGATCATACCAGAATGAGTTAAAGAGACAGCAAGTGTATGGTAGTGGAAGAAAGAGGCATGAGGTAGAATCCAGACTAGGTACTCATGGTATTCGATAACACCAGCATAGCATCAGACTCTTAAAAAAACACTTTTGGCACCTGCACTTACCTTTTTCATTTTACAAATTAAGCACAACTAAATGAGAAACTCAGCTCTCTCGATAAGGCGAGCCAGTACCTATGCCCCAGAAAAGCAGGTAGTCTCATTCGCATGCACAAGCATGCACACTTCAGTGGGCCACTCAGTAGCGTAGCTTGCAAGCTTTGGGTACTGGAGCAAGCAAGGAAAATGGCCCCTTTGACTACTGTTTTGGGAATAAAATACCGAAATTATCAGGGTTCAATTATCTCCTCAGGGTTCTGGGCCCTGGCGCCACTGCACCTGCTGCACCAGTGGTAGCTAAATCCTTGACGCATCCCAACTACGACCGCATCCCAACTACGACTGGTTCTGAGTGACCCTAGTTTAGCTGCCAGGACCTTCAAAGCCTGAAGCGTCACAGCATCTTGTGGGTCCTCTGTTGCCTCTTCTGCACACCAGCTCTCTTTGCATAAACCCCATCCTTTGTACTGTGTCATTAGTATCATGTACCGGCTGCTTATAATGTTACATTGCTCCACGTAGGCTGAGATAATGGAATTAAGTGATTAACCTGTGTGCAGCCGAGGCCTTTTCTTCTGCGCCACCAATGCTTTCTGCTATGGCTGCAGATATAATATAATGATAATGCTCCCTCGTGGTTCGTGTGTTGCGCCCTCTGGCCAATGATGTTTGCATCTAACAGCCTGATAAATTAATATAATACGTGAATTATGGTAATTTTTCCACAGTGTTCTAGAACCTTTAGATCAGCGGTTCTTAACCTGTGGTATGGACCTCTCAGGGGTCCGCGACGTCTACTAAGGGGGCCCGAGACTGACAAAATCAAATAATATTAGCATATAAAAGAATATATTCATAAAAAAGCACAATTGATTTTTTTATAACGCTATGTAAATGAGAAGGCATTTGAAATTGGAGGCTAAAAAGTAAGTTGGTATAATCTTGATTTGAGGGAGAAGCGCAAGTACCGCAAACGGAATATAGGTGCGACGATTGGTGACCTGAATTGAACACTGACATGCATCGACAAAATGAGCGCATCCATTTGAGCAAAAAATGGACCACGTTATTTGCTAGAGTCTAGCATATCACTTCATCTTTTAAAAATAAAAGTACATTTTGAAAACCTCCAACCTTCCCACTGAAATTAAAATTTTTATTTTTTAATTTTTTTGTTTGCAAACCTCCATATTTTAAAATGTGTGTACTAGTTTGCTGTATACTTTTTTTCTGTAATTTTATTTACTTTTTGAGAATCATGGTATAGAAATTGTTTAGACGGGGGTCCATGGCTTCCGGCAGTGTTTCAGCAGGGGCCACAAAAGTCAAAAGGTTAAGAACCGCTGCTTTAGATGATTTGGGAAATTCGAGGAAAAACCTACACAGATGTTGTGAGATTTATGGTTTGGGCAGGGCATCCCTCAAAGCCTTGAGAATGGTTTTCTCCTAGGGTACTGTTGAAGCTGCCCTGTGTATTATGCTGAGTGCAGAAAGGATGACATCTCAGATGGATTTGTTAGGCGTTGGCTGTTATGTGATTCTATGACCACTTGGTGCCACTCTTATCCTATCCATGTCGAATTTGTCCGTGGTCTTGGAATCATTGGGAGGATTCAATGTGCTCTTTTAGGAAGAAGCTAATCATGCCTTAACTAGGTAATGGAGCTCCTGTTGGAGTAGATCGCTTGTCCAATCAGGAGATGGCACTGGTAGGAGTATCTGAACTAGTTATACCTCATTGGTGCTTCCTGCTAGAGAATGCCACCTTGAGGTCGAGATCTGACCTGCACCCTGTCCATGCGTAATAAATAAGAGAGAGATACTGCCTGTAACAAACCCCTAACACGAGATATGGAACCCCATGCAACATAAGAGACCATCGAGCATGGCGTGTGTGCTTCCGTATAAACAGCTATCACCCCAAGTTCTGGCTATAGCCCTTCTGCCCAGGCAGGGAGCTGCTACCAAGACCAACAGAAGAGCAATCGATATAAGAGGGGCAGTCCTTACTGGGAACCTAAAAGAAACATTAAGACATGTTTTATGTGCCTTGTGTGAGTACCCAGTCTGGGCGGCCAGATGAGAATGAGGGGTGTACATGTCAGTAGGCTTCTGGTCCCCAAGGGGAATGGAAGGTCTGCTCCATGCTAGAAAGATAATCCTGGCAAGTGGTCGATTGCCACATAAATATTCTCCATGCCTGGTCCAATATCAAGCGGGCAAATTTTCAGGGATTCACTTCAGTAAAGGGCTGATTACGATGGCAGGCGGTAGCACATCCGCGGTGCTGGCGGAAAATGCCCTTTTCCGCACTCCATCGGCGGTCCTTGCGTCCGCCGTATTACGATGGGCAAAGATAGCCCATTTCCCGTCCGCTGCGGTGTTCCGGGAACCGCCAGAAATCCCCCTCCGCAGCGGTGGTGGACGGAGCCAAAAGGGAGGGACCGCCGTGCGGAATGTGGTTACGACCGCCGGTTGTATTACGATGCCACAAACAGCCCACCACACCGCTGCGGAGAATCCGGCCAATCAAGGATGGCGGTGGCAATACTGCGGATAGCTCCATTTGTTCCTGGCCGCTGGGGAAATGGCGGTCTTTGGCCTTTCTGCAGCAAATCCGACTGCCGCGGACGGATTTTCAGCTTTTCCGCCGCTGAATCCTGGAATCCGACCGCCGCGGTAGGGAGTTTCTGGCGGTGCATCCTAATCTGGCCGGCGGTTTTGCCGCGATACCTGCGGGCGGCAATTTCCAGCTAGAACGGCGGTCGGAGTGCTTTTCCGTCCGCCATCGTAATGAGCCCCTAAGTTTTTAAGAAATTTCCTTTACCTGTGGCAAAGCATAGTCTAGAAGCAAACTTCTTGGTGCTGTTTCCTACTTCTACACAAATCAATGTTCACATACAAGAGGTCTTCTGACCCAAACTGAACGGCAGGGTAAAGGGCCAGGAGCGGCCCGGCAGGTAAGAGCGGTGGGGCGGGGTGGGGGAACTCGACAGACGACGAGGGAAAATTATTTATTTACTTAAATTTCCCTCGCTGTCGTCTGTCCAGTTCCCCCCCACCCTGCCCCACCACTCTTACCTGCACGGGCCGCTCCTGTAAAGGGTTTTAACTTGTGGTGTCGGCGCTGTGTCCTGGCATAGCAGCTGAGGCTGGGGGTTGCAGTGCCGGGGTTACTATAAAGAGTTTGGATACTGGGACTTAACTTAGCAGGTGTGTGGCTTTCCAGCTGAAGGAGACACTTCCTTTGAGAGTGTGGCTGAGAATTTGAGATTCCTTGCATTCCCCAGTGCATCTGTTGGTGCTTTATTTGATCTTCACAAAACCTGCTTTATTGCAGCGAATTGTGGTGCATTTTGTCCCTAATATATGACCCTGATGGAAAATCAATTTGGCTGGTCGAAAATGGTTGCCACAATATGGCGTTGTGCCAGATGGGTAGTTTAAAAAGGAAACTGTGGGGCATATTACCAAGGATTTGCGATAATTATCGCAAAGCGCGCTTAGCGCTGTTTTTTTTATCGCCGGCTATCGCTGGATTTCATCGCGGAGATAACGCGTTATTATCAACGCTTATCTCCAAGGCGATAAAAAACCCAGCAATAGCGGCGAAACCCAGCAATAGCGCGAGAAATCCAGCGATAAATTCACTGCGCTAATGAAAAGCTTGCTAATAGGCAGGTGAGGACTTAACCTTACAATCCACCTCCCATTGACAAGATGGTTAAGTCAAGTTTTTATCAGGTGTTAAATTCCAGCGATAATCGCGGTTAGCGCGACTTTTTGTATCGCTTCGCGGGCATTGCTAATAGGGGGAAGTTGTGTTTGCGACTGTTTGCAGTTGCTTTTAGTCGGGAACGCCTACTTTGCATGTCATTAGCGATAATTATAGCTGACATGCAAAGCGGCAACAAAACGACCGCTATCGCCATTAAGCTGTCGCTAACAGCTGTTAGTGACAGCTTGATAATAGGGTGATAAAAATATCGCTGCTTTATCGGCAAAAAGTGCCGCTAAAGTGGCGATACTGCCCTTGATAATATGCCCCTGTATTTGTCCAGCAGAAAAAATACAAGGGAAAAATACCAACTGAAACCAAAAGACACCATTCTACACTAATAACAGTGATAAGGTGCTGAGATTTCCTTTCTACCGTTTCAATTGATACCCAAAATCACATATATTATCAACTGGAGCATATGTCAGATTTTTTATCAGCAGAAACCATTGGTAACAGGTCAAATGTTATCGGACAACTATAAAAACATGTGTTGACCTTGACCTTCTTACTCCTCTGTTTTCTCTGTTCCTGCTGTGAGAAGCCCTTTTCACATAGTGTGTTCATTGGCGTTCAATGCGGCCACCTGAGCCAATCGTAGTTTTTGGACCTGGGCCTCGCAGGCAGCCATTTTGTGGAGCTTTGCCAGGAGTGGCGCGAGAAGCCAAAACAGCAGCAAAACTACAAACAAATTGTGCCTCCGAAGACTTTGTGCTGTCAAGATGGCGAATAAAATGTACCAGCAGTCATCAGGAACTAATGATCGTAATGTTTTACAAACCATTTTTCACTCAGCAGGAAGAGCGTCCTAGAACTGCCTGTATAATCAGCAAGTGCTCCGAAGACGTAATGATGACCGAGAGTGTGAACGCGCTCTCTTATTATACCCGCCATGACATTAATACACGATGCTCTAATCTCCCGAGTACAATTACAGTGGGAAGAAGACAGGGCCATTGATATGCATGAGCACATTTACACACAAGGAGACAGCGCGGGTGCTGCTGGGAGAGCTCCCCACACTGGAATAAATTTCATGGAGTGGAAAAAAGACTGCTGCCAGCAGGATGGAAGGAAAGAAAGACTGGGGTGAATATGGGGTTAGTATAAAGGGAACAAAGGTGGCGAAAGGAACTGACAATGGAATGAAATGAGTCAGAGAGTAAAGAAAGAGACAGAGTGATAACACAGAACTCGTTATTAAGGAAAATAAAATCGGTGGATTTAAAAAAGGAAATGGAGGGAAGAATAAAAGGTGCCAGGAAGTGAGGGGATGGAGAGAGGACAGTGAGAGAGTTTGAGAAACGGAAACCGAGGGAGTGGGGAAAGAAGGAAGGAATTGAAGAAGGAAGTCAGACTTTGAAAAAGCAAGGAAGACGGAAGGCAAGAGTTAGGACAGAGGTAGAAACAAAGAAAAGGAACGGAAAGAGAAAGTGAGTGTTGTAGAACGGGAAGAAAGGAAAAAAGAATGGAATGAAGAGAGTTGAAGAGTGATGGGAGGATGGAGTGTAAGAACAAAGGAAAGAGGGAGATACAAAGGGTATGAAAGGAGCAGCACCAGATGAAAGAAGATAATGTAGGGGCAAGGGATGGAAGGAAAGAAGGAAGTGTTAAATGGCAGGGAGACAGAAAGAAGAGGAAAGGTAGGAAGAACGAGTGGAATGATGCAAAAAAGGATGAAATGAAGATGGGGAAAGCTGACATTTGGAAGGAAATCGGAAGGAAGAACTGTAAAACGGAAAGACGGTAGGAGGACAGGACGATGGAAGGACTGAACCAAAAAATGTAGGAACTTTTGATGGACGGTGAAAGGACATCGGGGTAACTGAAGGAAACAAACACATGGGGACTAGATGAGGAAAGAGAGAGAGTCAAAGGAAGAAAATAAAAAAGGGGAAGTGGGTAAAGGAGGATTGAAGGAAGCAAAAGAAATGAGAGGAGGAGAAAAGAAAGGATGGTTGAAGAGAGCCTGTGAGTAGGAAAGATGGTTGGGGAGAGAAGGAAGAAAGGAAGGAAGGAAGGGAGAGAGGGAGGAAGGAAGGAAGGATAATAGGAGATAGAGGTTAGCAGTAAAATGACCTGACACTAATGCACTGCTTACTTTGTGCCCTGATGATGAGCTACACTTTTTTTTTTACCTCGACTCAGTGGTAAGAAATCTGCCATCCTAAGTTAAGAAGCTGTTTCAACGCTCTGACAATAGGCTGTGAAACATTCCCTTGTGTGATATGAAGCCACAGGCAAAGACTGTCTCGTCAAGTCCATGGCTGAGCAATTGGAAAACGAGGCAAAAGATAAGTACAAGAACAACAGATCAACCTACAAAAGGTTACCTGCCATCGCCGTCGCAGCAGCATCACCTAGCGTACATAGCAGCTGCTCCGCGCACTCAGTGCAGCGCGGTGTCAAACAGCTTCTCTCAAAGCCGCTCACGCTGCTGCAGTTTGGATGCATGAACAGGCTGGTCGGCTTTTTTCTGCCAAGGGCATTTGATATAGAAATATATGTGATTGCAGTCTTTTGGGTCTATATTCAAGGGATTGATGAGCGTAAAGGTCATATGATTTAAGGATAGTTGCAAAATGAGATCTGGGGAAAACAATCCCACCTCCACACCTAGCATCCGAGTGAAAATAATGCAGACAGACAATAAACTGCCTCAGTCCACTGTATGAAATGTGCTAAAAATAATCCTATGAAGTCCATACAAAATCCTTGAAACCAACTTCCACTAGGGGACGCATTATGTGGCAAAATTCTGCAATGAGGTAAGTGGTTAATGGATGGGGGGTATTGAAGGAAGTGACCCGTTTAGGGTCACTCGGGTCACTCTAGACCTCCGCTAGCCTTCCATACAATGAAGAGTCGTTGATGCAGTAGAGAATGCCAACAAGCTAGTTTATTCGGAATTTACACTGCAGTGGAGTCCAGCCTAACCAGCCTCTACTACTGGCTGACGAAGGACTGGCTTGAACAACCATAAAGTTACATTATGTAGGTTGCAGAGCCCACGAAGACCCGCCAATTATGGAAAAGTACTGGTAGCTGTCGTAATACAATGGGGGTACAGTGTATGAGTTTCAGTTCCACAGCCTGGCACATGCTGTCTACTGCCCAAGGTCGTCTAGCTTATCCTCCCCACCAGACAGGTGGGAGAAGGCCTTGATGTAACAGTAGAAGAATGTACTAACAAGCAAAATCTTAGCATTGAAGAAACGAAACTTACCAAGGGCTATTTCTCAGAAAGAACAAACATAACAGTTTCGTTCTGTTTATAAAATGGCGTCTAACAAGACAAAATGGCAGTGTACATGTCAATCGGACGAATATAATGCCGGCATCCACTGATTACATATTTCACACAATATACGTATTAATGCATTAGTTATATCAATGCTAACATCACTTTGAGTATAATGCAAATAATATGGTCATTTTCAGTTCTATTCTAACAGTATCAACAGGAATGGTAGAAGCACAACGAGTAAAGAACTAAGGGGGAAATGTATGACTTTTGTGGCGCAGGGCAGTGCAGCAAGTCACCTTTCTGCACTGCCCTCTACCACAGGGAAAGGGCAGGAATGCGTGGAATTTATCCAATACAGTTTACAATTCCTGTCCTTTTCCCTTGCGCCGTTTTGGCAGCTTAGTGCCAACGCATGTACCTTTGAACTATGGTGCAAGGGTACCTGAGTTGCATTCAGGATTGTTTTTGTGCAGGAAGGGGCACCGTCCTGCACAAAAACAACTCAGAGAGGCTTTTTCCTCTTTCTATGTGTGCTGCAGAAAGAGGAAAAAATTAAGAGAAATAAAGATATTTCTCCTTGTTACGCCTCTCCTGGGGAGGCGTATATTTATGGCGCATTCCCAGGTTTACCTGTTCTTGTAAATCTGGGAATGCGTCAAAATCAAAGGATGTTGCATGGGAACACCCACGCAACACCCATGGAAATGCCACTCTGGTGCAGAGTTATGCAATGCAGCGATTTGTGCTGCGTTACATTACTCGAGATTTATGAAGCCACGCAGGGCCACGCAAGGTGGCCTTGAATGGCTTCGTAAATCTCATTTTACATTTACCTCGCTCTTGCACCACATTGCATGATGCAAGAGCAACGCAAAGGGGCTCATAAATATGCCCCTAAATGTGACGTGGGGTAGGCTCAAGGCAGTGACAGTAGTGCGGGGCAGCGCCTCCGTAATGGCGGAGGAGCGTCGCACCACTCATCAGAATCAGTCACAGAAAAACAAGATGATATTGAAACAAATATACCAAAGAGCAAAGCTGTTACAGCACACCCATTATCACATATAATAATCCAAATACAGTATTGGATAAGTAATGGACGAGGTCCGAATTCCAATGCAATTCTTAACAAAAGTTTACGAGGACAGTCTGATGAGACATCAGGTATACAGAACATGCAAGTAGTCCAAAGACGTCATCTGTTGGTTTTCATTCACTTTTTATTATTTTTTCAAAGATTCCCAGCACACGATTTTGCCGACACGAGTTTCGTCTAATCCTAGACTTTTTCAAGGCGATATGGGAATATTATCGTGATGTGGTCTGTTGTAAATACTTCAAGGGCCAACATCCGTTTGCGCACTCGAAAGCCAAAAAGTCGTTTAAGGAACCGGGCAGTCAGAATCACACTAAGAACTTCCGCCAGTGACAATAGCTGGTGTAGAATTCCCTGTTGTAACGCATACCCCGATAGGTTTTACGACCCTTAATTATGTCCCGTTCCAATTAACTAAATCGCGTCCCGTTCCGATAGGAGGACCGTAAGTATTTGTCGAAGACGGGTAGCAGTAACAAGTGTCTTTGCGTTTTGAGACTGTCGTCAGGAATGGTTGCAAACTTATCAGGGTTTTGCTTCCTTCTCCGATCATTTACTTGGGTGATGTTGCTAAGTTAAGTAGACAAATACTTACGGTCCTCCTATCGGAACGGGATGCGATTTAGTTAATTGGAACGGGACATAATTAAGGGTCGTAAAACCTCGCGGAAGTTCTTAGCGTGATTCTGACTGCCCGGTTCCTTAAACGAGTTTTTGGCTTTTGAGTGCGCAAACGGATGTTGGCCCTTGAAGTATTTACAACAGACCACATCACGATAATATTCCCATATCGCCTTGAAAAAGTCTAGGATTAGACGAAACACGTGTCGGCAAAATCGTGTGCTGGGAATCTTTGAAAAAATAATAAAAAGTGAATGAAAACCAATAGATGATGTCTTTGGACTACTTGCATGTTCTGTATACCTGATGTCTCATCAGACTGTCCTCGTAAACTTTTGTTAAGAATTGCATTGGAATTCGGACCTCGTCCATTACTTATCCAATACTGTATTTGGATTATTATTTGTGATAATGGGTGTGCTGTAACAGCTTTGCTCTTTGGTATATTTGTATGCATGTTAGTTCCTAATATGCTAATAGCACCTCTGGGTAGTAGGTGTATCTAGCTACTTTAGCACCCCGGTTAAACTATATTGATAGATTCACTCACACTTATTTGGCTAGTTGCAAATATACAGTATAGATTGATTGTGCGGTTTTTCCCCTCTCAGGGACCACTATTACCTACCTTTTTCTTCTTTGATATTGAAACAATATAATTTGATGTTTCTGTGACTGGCTCTGACATGAGTGCAGGGCGGGGCTGGGACAGGCCATGACAGGCAGGTGGTGTGCACTTAGAAGTGCGCATGTATGTTTGGCCGGCCGTCCTAGTCCGGCCAAACATACATGTGCACTTCTATTTCTACAACCCAGCTGTGTTCACAGCCAGGTTAGAGAAAAGCTGCAGGCTACACAGCAGCGTCTGAGCTGCAGAGCAGGCCTCTCAGACCAAGCCAGGCAGGCACTGCTCTCCCAGCAGGAGAGCAGCGTCAGGATTGGCTGAGCAGCCTCTGCCTTCCCAGAGACTGCTGGGAGAGCTGAGGCAGCCGTTGGCATCGGAGGCTGCGGCGAAAGGTACATTTTTGAAAATTATTATTTTTCCTTCCCTGTCCTCCCCCTTACCCCTGCCACCCGCCCGTCTGTCCCCCATCCCTCTACCTTCGTGTTGTGGTGGGTGCCACTGCAGTAGTGTGAAAGCAATGAACAAGATGGAGACTGCTGAGTTTCGCTACGTCAGATGATAGGGTTAGCATTAGCAACGTGGTCCTTCTTTCCTTTCGCAGAAACCGAAAAGTGAAATAATGGACACTCGCCATAGGCAGAATACACTTTGTATTTGGAAATAGGAACAATAATCGTATTCCATGTTCCATTGTGTTATCCTCTTCGGAAGCTTGCATTACAGTTGTTTAGCAGCCTTACTGTTGGAAAACGAGGCAGTATCTGTGAGGCCTGCACAAATAACATGACTACATTTGTCCTTTACTGGGAACCAAACACCCCATTGAAGCGCTTGACTCTCACAGGGTAGCGTTGCAGAGCAGTCTAAGGCTTACTCAAGGGAGGTGGTGTGGGCTAGTAATCGCCATTTACCAGTACGCAGAAAGAACACTCAATAATCGATTGTCCGGTCTGTACTTTGCTTTATAAAAGGAGGAGTACATTTATTAGACACACACACTACTCAATTCTATGCAACAATTTACAAATATACATAAGCTGTTGGAATTACTTTGTGACATTGCGTAGCATTCCCGCCCCTCCAGCGGGGGGGTGGGGTCTAGTACCGCCACTCCCATGTATGCACATCATCTTGCCCCCAAAGCAGTAGGTTGACCATAACCTGGAGTGAGGGCCTTGCCCACTGGCACCATCCCAGTGGCGACCCACCCCCTTTATCTCAACAAGCATTTAAATTGGGCCCACCTGCCATGGTGACACATAACCCTGACTGAGCATCTCATACTGACCATGCAGTATACACCTCTACATCTTAGTGGCTAACAGTCTGGGTTGTTCTTCACCTAACGCAGCAGCAAGAATAAATGTTTAGGCATCACTTAAAATGACAGTACTTATCATAGCTGATAACAGTTATAATGCATTGCAATTAAAGCCCCTAAAAGGCATCGCAGTTTAAATCACAGAATTAAGCATATACAGCCAGACACCCTAGCAGGAATGTCCAGCAACATAACCCCACTTTGCTTATGACCTCACATTACACATGTGACTTTCAGTCCCTCAAAAGAAATAACATTAGGTCTATGCACTTCTCGTGGAGTTGCACCTCTTCACCTCCAGGGGTTGCCCTTCTCCAGAAATCCCCAGCTCAGCCCTTCACACCTTGGTGCAGTCCCAAACGCACCCCCTGCTGAAGAACAAAAGTTCCAGCCACAGAATGCTGTTGACGCATGGCTGAGTCCTTGAGGGGTTGTTTCTTTCAAGTCCCCCAGAGACTTAGGGAGGGACTTCACATCTTCGTGCTGGGGGAGACTGCGTTGCTCCTGCAGCTCCCCCTGCACCTTTGCACACCAACAGCGGTGGTACCATCCTCCTGGGGCCACCACACGCTGAAAACGCAGGTTTCCTGGCAGGCTTCCACCTGCCCCGCTAGGCATTATGGGGCGCTTTTCCTTAGGTCCGTGAATAATAGAGTAGCGGCTCTCCCGCTGCTTCGGGGAGTGCTGCGCTACTGTTCCGGCGGCCTCACGCCGCGTCACGACCTCATTGGGGGCCCGGTCCCACCCGGACCCCTTGCTTTCAGGTGAGCTCCATGGCAGCTCGGGGAGCCCACCCCCGGCAGCTCCTCCTCTTCTCCGGGGGCCCGGTTCCACCCGGGCACCACGCATTCCAGGCTCGGTGGGGAGCCACTTCGGGAGCCCACCCCTGGCAGCTCCCGCCGGCTTCCCGACTGGCCAGCACCCTTGCGTGCTGTCACGGGAGCCGGCACTTCTCACACGGGAGCCGGCACTTCTCACACGGAGGCTGCCGCCGGTCTGGCTGGACCTGCCTTCCCGCAGCTGCGGGGGAGTGCGGCGGCACTCCCCCTTCCTCTTCCTTCACGCCGGGGCCCGGAGTTGGGGTCCCGGGCCCCAGTGCAATCCTTCACGGGGAGCGCGACGGCGCTCCCCGATTTCTGCTCTCTTTGGGGCCCGGAGTTGGGGGTCCCGGGCCCCTTTCACCTTTCCCAAGGGGGCATGACCGCGCTCCCCTGCCTCCGTTTTCGTCGGGGGCCAGGGTGGGCTCCTGGCACCCCTCTGGGGCAATTTCATGGGGAGCGCGATGGCGCTCCCCGACTTTACGTTTTCTGGGAGCAGCCCATGGGACCTGACCCACCCCGGGGGCCCATCTAAGACCGGCGGCGGAGCCCCATGTGCTTCGTCGTCGGTCAGGCCAGAGGTCAAAGGTCACCTACCTTCTGGGGGGCATATCTCAGCCCCCAAGTGACTGATTTCCACCATCTTGGCCTCTTCGTGCTCCTGCTGGCTCGCCCCAGCCACTGGCAGGACTTTCCTTCGCCCTCCTGGCCTCTAAGAGGGTGAATTCAGCAGGGAGCTGTCTTCACTGGCTCCTTGCACCAGCCTTTCACCTGGCTCTCCTCCTGGGCCTCTCTTCTCCTTGCGCAGAGGCGCAGGCTTCTGCTCACTGGTCCTGGACTCCTCTTTTGGCTCAATTCAGGGCCCTGGGACAGTCAGGGGGTTCTTCCTTCCAACTGCCCATGGCGCTAGGCTCCAGCACCAGCCTTCCTCAGCGGACCACACCCCAGAGAGAGCTCCTCTTCCTGTGCAAGACCTTTTAAAAGAATTTGGAGGGGGCTGGCAGGCAGGCTCTGCTGCCCTATCCTGCAGCGACACATCACCTCTCTGCCCCTGCTCCCTCCCTCCTTCCTGCCCAGGTCTCTGGGATAGTTCAAAATGGCATCATCCAGGGGTCTCATGCCACATGGTCTCTGAAAAGCCCCCTTACCCCCTTGCTGCCTTCTCTCCAGAGCAGCTTGGTGCCTGGCACCAGGTGACAGCTGCTGATGGATAACCTGAGGCTCCACCCACCTTCTCTCCCTCTTGGAGAGGAGTCCTTCGCCCTGGGAATGCTTGCAGTGAAGGGCTAGGCCTCTGATGCTACAGCTTGGGGAGGAAGGTCATTAATCCAGCCTGGCAGGGTCACACCCAGTCAGGCTCTGGTTATGAGCTGAGTCAGAGGAATATGACATTTCTGGATGACCCATAAGCAGTACAGATATGGCTTTGGACTCAGCAGAATACTTCCTCTCACACAACTTACAGTGTACTTTGGTGCGTGTCTGGAATTTGTAGGCCCTAGGGAAGTGAAACTACCCCATGTTGTCCCCATCTTCATAGGAGAATAATGGAGTGTTCCTTCAGGTAAAAACAGTAAAGCACACTGACTTTCCCTTATATGTGTCTTCCCATAGTATAAAGCCTATTCCATGTCACCACCTGTGAGAAGTTGGCCTGGTATATGCTGTTCACTAATTAAAGTGGACACCTTGCACCAGAACAATTCGACTCTTATAGTTGGTAGGTTTAAGACAACCTTTATAGAAAGCTATCCTAGTGGTAGCTGTGGAGAGCAGCCTTCAGGCTAAGTCTTGGAGGAATGTAAAGTAGCTTGTTTTACCACACAATCTCTTGAAATCAGTAACCCTACTGCCAACCAGCCAACCCTCCAGAGCCTTGGTTGCACAATCTACAAAGTCAGTCCAGTCCTGAGTCTGTGCCTTCTGGGTGTCTCTGAACTTCAACCTGTACTGCTCAGTGGTTAAGCCAAACCCATCTATCAGTGCACTCTTCAGGACTTCATAGTCATCAGCATCCTCTTCTCTAACAGTGAGGAGCTTGTATCTACCTTTATCTGAAAAGGAGAGCCACAAGATTGCTGCCCACTGCTTTTGGGGGACCTGGCATAATACATGCTTCAGCCCCTGGTAGGCCTGTGAAGTACCTATGCCCTTGGTACCTAAGGTACCATATACTAGGGACTCATAAGGTACCACAGTATTCAATCACTAGTGCACCTAGAGTGCACTCCAAATCGTTTAGAGAGAACAGAGAGGCTGGGGCCCTGATTGGCAGGGTCCCAGCCAGACTATAGCCAGAAACCAGTGTAAACATCAGAAAAAAAGTGGGGGAAACATAAGAGGCAGATCCTACTCTCCTACACCACCCAACTCTGCATAATTCCTGCCACACCATTCTATCTGTACCTGCTCCTGGGCTGCGCACGCCAGGAATCTCCCCTGGCAGCCCCTACACGTATGCACACGCATATACACACGTGTCTGCATGTAACCAGCTCGGTGCCCCTTACTCTGGCTGCAGCGCAGCGGCCTACTCTCACCAGTGGGACACCGGTAAAATCCACATGCAGTCTCTTTCATCATGAGTTCACTGTGGGTGAGTCCCAACTTATGAGGCTCTCCCACAGTCTCGATGCCTGTTGGTTTATGGAGAGGAGTAGCCAGCAATAACAAACATTTTGCCACTGATTGGGCCTCACCTGCAGCTCCCTGCCCAGTTTTAGGGACCACCTCTGCTTGAGGCTGGTGAGACTCTGAAGACTGTCCAGTGGACAGCTAGTGAGGGCTTTAATCAATACCACTGCGATGAGCAGTGATGGAGAGACATTCCTCGTCACTTCCTGTCTCCTCATCCCACTCTTGCAGGCAAATTTTCATTTCAACTTTCTCCCTTTGTCACTGTTTTAGTATATATCTTTCACTTTCACATTATTTCTCCTTTTTCTTCTTTCTCTCTCTTTCTCAAAGCCTGATGATGAAACGTAAGTCATTATCCCCCAAAATGAGGATTGATGCCCACCATCTGCAATCACCAGCACAAATTAAGCACTAATTGTGCTGTAATCGATCGGAGCATCTAGAGGAGTTTTGGATCAAAGGTTTTAGTCTTTGATAAGCGAGAACCATCAAATATCTATGAAAGAGTCATCAAATTTGACAGGTCACATGAATGACAACTTTTAGAGGTCACAGCAGCACAAATTTAATTGACATGATGTATTTGATAATATACCATTGCATTTGAGGTTAGTGAGGTTATGTGACACCAACACCTGATTTCTCAACAGTGCATGTATCAAAACACAAGTTCTTTTTGGGTTCTTCCAACCACAACGAACTTGAACAATAAAAAATAATCCAAGAGTCTGATAAATCTAAAATCACTCCAAATGTTTGGGTACTTTGAATATGTTCTGTTTTTGTTATGGGAGAGGAGGTAGCCTTACGGCTAGAGCGGTCGACCTCGAAGTTGGGGAACCGGGTTCGAGTGTCGGCAACAACGCACATCAACCTGTGATTCTGGGCAAATCACTTAATCTTCCCGTGCCTAACAAAAATTAATGTGTCCATCTGAAACGAAACTGGTGCTCATGTAAAGCGCTATATAAAACTAAAAAAACTAAAAAAAATAACCCAGGTCTACTCTAAAACAAAGGGTCCTGAGATAAGACCTGGCAGAGGGTGCTGGGGAGTAACCGAAGGAAGTGCTTCTTCTCAGACAGGTATACAAATAAATGCACAGCAAAAGACCTTTGACAGATGCATAGTTGTAACCATTGAGTAACTATTAGTGCAAAGCTGGGCAATACGTGGCAAGTTTGCAGCGGGCAGAGAAATGGCCTGACTATACGGGCTTGACCTTGTCGGCCTGCCATCAAACATCTAGGTAGGCCTGTCTCTTCCCTGTCTTCAAAATGCTGTGTTCCATGTGAAGAAAATAAATGCCTGTACTTTTAGCACCAATTTCCTCACATTACTTTGAAATAACAGAATATATCTTTGCACCCCCAGTCAAATGTTCAATATAATCCTCTGGTAATCATGAAAATTCGCGGATGACCGTTTATAAATCCTAAAAGGCCATGGTTTATTCAAGAACCAAAAACCAGAGATATTCAGTTTAGACTGCAGTCACATGGGTTTATTCATTTACCTGTATTTTTACTTTTTCATTGCATATTATTAAATATAGCTACATAAAGATTCTTATGTTACATATGGAACAATGGATGCTCTGACCATCAACAAAAAACAATCCTTCACTCTTGCAGCAGCCCTTTTGCCTCTTAGATAACAAAACAAAATGGCAGCCAGAACCCGGGTGAAAGATAACCTGACTTTGGATACATTTTTGATATACTCTTCCAGGGAATAGCAACTGATGACAGACAGACAAGACCACAATTAGCGAAACATTAATTCCGTCTTGAAATATACACATTTTATTAAGGTTATTCCCAGTACAAATCTCGCACACCACGTGCCACACTGGTTTTTGTTTCTGCCTTGGTTTCTTGTTTTGTTTAGTTTTTTTTTTTAAATATAAAGGCAACCAAGCTTCACAAACTCTTTCAGAGAATCTATTGCTTCGTGTGGAGAACCGAGGGCATTAAATTACAGTGCACTTGTAGAAGGCTGTAACAAGTAACTTGATTAGAAACCTTAACCTTGGCTGAACTGGCGGGGGCGGCCAATGTGGAACAAAGGACAGATTACTTGCCTCAGGAGACTAATCCACCACACCGATCTTCACAATCAGATTAATCAAAGTGGGCATTCTTTTCATGTTCTGAAAAAAAGCCATTTGTGAGTTCGCGGCCGTGCTCCGCGCTGACCCCCGTGAAGGGCAACACCGATCGGTACATGATGTCAAGCATCTCTGATGGCCTTGGGAGATGTTTGGGGGATTAGATGGGCCGCATGACCAGAGTTAGCCTTTCTTTCCTGGGAGGAACGGTCAGGCAGTGCTAATCTGGAATCTGTATGAGAAGGGAGATGGGTGGTCCGCACCACACTGGCCTTAATAGGGAAATTTTCCCCACCAGTCATGGCGGATGGAAAGAGACGTGCTGAAAAGCCTGTGCTTTCAGGGACAATCATCTCTCTGGAATTGAAGTCGGGGTCAATTAGTTTTAGCAATGTTCTGAAAAGGGTCAAGGGGCTTGCGGAGGAATACAAAGGCTCTCGTTACCACTCAACGTACTCTATGCTCTTCAATGAGAACAAATGCAAGTTCACGCTTTCTGAAGCAGAGCAGCGGGGTTGGATATTGGATTTTTCTTGCATGCCCAGCCCAGGCCCCAGTCTATAGACGCAACTCTGTAAGCTATGCGCGCTTGTTCGGCTGAGCCATACAGCGCATCTTTGGGTTAAGTGTATATTAGTGAGATCTAGGAACTCCATGTCCCACTCTCTGGCAGGGGGATCTCTGAATATTTTGGCGGTATGTGTGAGGTACATTTTCTGTGCTCCCCCATTTTTTTCAAGCTTGGTACCACCTAGACAATACACCTTAGGCGACCACTTGCGCATAAAAAAGGACCTGCTCTCGGCCTCTAATTTGCAGTGCCCTCCCTTACCGCCATACTCTTTTCTGATAAAACATTCATTATTCATTGTTTACACTAGCAGTTACTTATAGCAGTCTCGCAAACACTGCATAGTCTTTGTACAAAAGCAGACCACACCCTTCACACAAGGTATCCGCTACATGCGAGCCAGTCCACACCCTTTATGGAATGTATCCGCTGCTTCCTGAACAGGCCACTCTCTTCCCACAATGCATCTGCTGCCTGCGGTGCAGCCCACACGCATAGCGCAATGCAGCTGCCACACTGTTAACACCTTTAGCACAATTTGCAAGACACTCTTATGTTAAAGGTGTGGAATAATTTGTGAAATCAATGAGTTGTATTTTAAATTGATTATTGGTATTGTACCTATACTATTGAAAATGTGTATTTACTTTTTTAAAGTAAAAGTGACATTACAAAATTCATAAAGTAGAATGACAATTTTTTTTTTTTAAACCTTATAATAACAATGCATTCCCTGCCTTCCAAACACCTGACTTCTTCAAAACCTGTGAAACAGCCGTCAACCATAATCAAGCATTGTCAAAGCCAACAGGTCTCGCCTTTGGAACCTACTTGCTTTGTCAGTGGGTTTTAGAATGCTGCATGGGAGGCATGATGCACGTGGCAGTGTAGAGACAAATGTTGTAGGAGGTCAGGCACTCTCCCAACATTTCTCCTGATTTGAAAGCGCATATCCGATTGGGCCACACTCCTGGGGTAGGGGACCGATGCTTCAAATATTAAAATATGCATCTCTCATGTGTTTGATTGGGAGAGAAAGAATATACTGGGCATTTACTACCACAACTCTTCCAATTTCATAGAATGAATGAACTCAAGTGCTCACCAGACACAACAATAAACACAAGACAGAAAAAGCAAAAATGGCCAGTGAGACTTCTTGGAGTGAGGTCAATAACTGGCAATAATGACCTGCTTTCAACAACTCTGCAGCTTATGATGTAATAATACCTCACTAGTTAATTGGGAGGCGAGTCTGCTTTTTTCTGCTGCTTCCGATTGGCTTGTCTCATGGCACCCAATACGATGTCACACAACACTGTCTATGAACTGACATTGATGAGCTTATAGATTAGGTAAAAGCACAAAGCTCGTGTGAGTTTTCAAAGAAAGTATTAATGGGTTACCTACACCATCGCTGCTCAGAATGAGCATGGTATAATATCATTACTAGACAATCCAGAGGGTCAGTGGCTAACTGGTAAAACAATGAGTGCCAGTGCCCTCTTCAGGAAGACATGGCAGCTTGCACCGCCCATTGCCCCTGCCAACACTGCCAATTACAGCCTGAAACATAACTACTAACCTTCACACTCCTACAAGTATGAAAATTCATGCTATTCAAGGCCCCAAAGCTATAAGAATGGCTTGGATGGCACGCATCAGTGATTGTTAATGTATATTAAATTAATAAACAGCTGTTGTTGTGCTCATACCCAAATTTGGCAGACAGCGCCACCATATGGCAGACTGTCACAAGCGCCGGTGATAACAATTAAGTGCTGGTGCTGAGCACTGGAAACCACTGGCTCAAATTAAGCACTGCAGAGGGCACTAATGTTGAGCTAATTACCCTTCACCATCATTATGCACTCTTGCCATCTTCTGATTCATGACTTGGGTGGTGGGCAATTATTTCTTGATAACAAACTCTAGAACATTAATTAATGCTAAATTAAGAGCGTGTGAACAATGTGCGCACACAAGGCTATTATGAACAGTCATTTGCATCGAGTGGCAATTACTTGAAACGAGCATAGAGACCAGCACCTACCGCTTCCAATAACACCACCAGGTGTCTCTAGGGAAGTCAATGCCCAGGTAGGACAACCGTGTGTCCGGCATATATTAGAATGCCTGTCTCTACGTTGGCCACTCACCCTTACTCCCTCTTGACGCGGTTGCTAAATTTAACTCTGCCAGACGTATCTTGGATGTAAAAGTAGTGCAACCTTTGGTACCGAAGAGAGGCAGCAGCTAATTACCAACTCCGCAGACGTACAGATGGTGCTGGGCGAGAAAGGAGGAATCCTGATTTAATGTTGCATAAAGTGACAAGCCAATTAGCAGTGAAGCAAGAACTCTATAATTGGGAGAGTGGTGTGCAAAGTAATACGATATTGTTCCTTGTAAGATGCTATCTGCAGAAGCTTGCGGTTCCTCTGGCATCCTGTGGACTCTTGTAGTGTGAGGTTGCTGTCTTTTCTCTTTGGCCTCTGTTAGAATGCCTGCATCGCCTATCAACCTGTTTGAAGAGGTTTAAACAATATGCCTCTGCTCGTAAGATTGGTGGCTGGAGACCTGTAAATGGCATGTTATCGGACTCAACCTCAGCAGGGCCGACTCAGGCATTCATCCTTCCAAAGCTGATAAGATGAGTGCTGCTAGAATTTGAGAACTCCTACACTTAAGAATAGAAAAGTTGAATTTATGGTTCAAATTTTCATAATAATTATTGGTTGATTTCCTGAGATCACTGGTCAAGCAGTGCCAGTGGAGCTTTGTGCATCATGCAGCCCAAATTCATCTACTACGAAACTCACTGCGTCAATGTAATCTACTCTCTTTTCATATAAACCAGCCACAAAAGATCCAGTTCATCAAAGCTTTTCCCTCTGTTTCTCAAGGTGAATCGTGGACACATCACATCACATTTCATGAAGTAGACGCGTCAAGAGAGTATTTTTTACTCATTTTGAAGTAGTCTTTCATCACTAATTCTGCTACGGCTGTCTCCAGTACTACTGTTATTACTACTTCTACTGCGGCTTCTGTGTTTGCTACTACTACTACTACTGCACCTAATAATGCTGCTACAGGCTACTAGCAAAAGTCCTTCAAATAATATCAATGTTCACTGCAACTACTATTCCTAGTACTACTAATGCTGCTACACCTACTATAACCACCAGGTGTGCTACTCATTCTAGTACTATTCCTGGTACTACTAATATAACTGCTTTTATAACTGATCCTACTTTGGTTCCTACTACCTCAAAGTGTGGAATTTGTGCTGCTGCTGGCCCTCATGCTAGTGTTGGAACTACTAGGACTACTTCTACAGTTACTACCAGAATGGGGGACTACTAAGGCAGGTCCTACAGATATTACTTCTCCAAGTTGCCCTGAACCTTATTGTACTTTTACTCTATGTACTGCTACTACTGCTTGGTCTAATGCTACAACTGCTAGCACTACTAATAGTAACACTTTTAGTACTACTGCAGTGTAGTGAATGCCCACCTACCTCTCAATATTAATTGTATATACACCAGTTCAACAAATAAACATGGCGGCATCCAGCATAGTTTACCTTTTTCTATCTTTGATACATTTTTCCAGAACATTCGTGAAAGGATGACTTGATAACTGAGAAATTGATCTATAGTGAAATCCAGGAAATTAAGGAGAAGTAACAGGAAGTAACGAGAAGTAAACAAAGTGATTTGAAGTAGCATGTCGACCATGAGTTTGAACGCAAAAGGTTGACCCCATAGCATGTCAGCACGGCTAATACTTTTAGTTGATAAAGAAGGACTCGCTTGTTTGAGAGAAGAGAATTTTAGCATCTCATGATTGAGACAACCAGTGCTGTAGTGGCAAGTAAACTCCACTGCTGCGTATTGTCCTCAAACTTCTGCATATAACTTTCATGTTAGAAATTAACTGTGAAAGTAGGTCATTATGTTTTTCTTTCTGTTTGTGTCTGGTGTATTTACTACTGAGAATGGTTGCAAAAGCAATTTCGATTTTTTTTGTACAAAAATGAAGTGGCAGGAAATAATGTTCAGGCACAGTTAGAATCTAACATGGACGCTGTTGTTTGTAGGGTTTTTAGCTCTGTCTGGAGAGTTTGCTTCAGAGTTTGTCTTGCCTACTCTCATTTGGAAGAACTGTGGTTTGTAGAGGGGAATGTTCCTGTCCTTGTTGCATCCATTTCAGTAAAATGATGTACAGTGAACCTTAACGTGACCAATACAAAGGGAATTCTAGACCGACCTTTCTTTCTACTTTTGGTTAATAAATAAAAGTGTGAGATTCGCATGGGGCGATCTCATGAGCTGTGAAACAGACTAGGCACTACTTGGCCTACAAGATAATCCTCTGAGTGTGACGCGTACTCCAAAGTTACAATACTCTCACAAACCAGAACACGAGTTGGAGCAGTGAGCGGTGTCAGGCTCCTCAGAACAAGAGGCCAGTGTACCACACTTTGTAGACATGATTGGTGATTCAATGCTTGGCACACTTCCATCATTAGCCGTGGATGTCAAGCTTGCCTACACCATTGGACACACAATCTTCCTGTTTCGAGAAGTGTCTCCTTGTCCTTTGCCACCGTATTTCACACATACCAACATAGCCTACAGCAGTACAAATATTTTGGATTTGGCTTTTTAAGATAATGGGCCACCAAAACATTGACATGACCAATATCCCTTTCTTCAATCTGGGTTTAGTGGCTTAGTGGACTAATTTTTCGACTGTAGGGACCTGTGTTTGATTTCATGTTCACAGGTTCAAATCCTAGCAGGTTCACTCAGCCTTTCATCCTCCTGAGGTCGATAAAATGAGTACCATTGAATTGGGTAACAATAAACATCTTTTATTCAGCACCAAGATGCCCAGGAGTGAATGTGCGCTTTACAAATACTTAAGTTATGTTCATATTTTCAGCAGGACTTTGACATATTTCCAAGTGAGGTCGCTTCTGAGAACCCAATCTATGTAATATAAATCCTGCTTTCAATTTTTTTAAATCAGATTTTACTGACCCCCCAGACCTCGCGCATCCACATTTGCCTTGTAATGAAGAAACTTTGAATGGCGCTATTTCTAAGATTCTGTTATGAAACACCTATCTATCCCATTTTTGGCCTACTTCACTTTCCATCTTTTTGTTCTTCTCGGCCCCTGGCTCCCGACTCTCACCACTTAAGGTTTTCTGTGTCTATTTGAATTCTGTTACTTATTAGCCCCCACTAACTTTGCTGAGCAGCAGTTCTGTGTAATTTCGCCTTGGTACGAATGATTGTCCCCGGCGAGTCATAACTTAAAGCCTCCCGTTATAGAACCACACTTGGAATGGAATATGTGCTCCTGCGTTATTCATATACCCGATACCTCATAAATTTGTAAAACAGTTTTTTTTAGCTCTCTCTTCATATTAATTCTGTTATTTGATTGATTGTACTGCACTTTTGGAAAATTAAGAGCCGCGCCTTGGTATAAAAGCAACGCATAAATCCCGCAGAGAGAGCAATATTTTTTCTTTAAAAAAAAAAAGAAAATGAATAGCTTTTAGTGAAGAAGCTGCAAGCAGTTTGCATCCTCTCAAGGGCCTGATTTCAACCAATCAAAAACACCCTGATTTTAAGCTGAATATTACGCCACAGAGGTTACCTTCCGTAACTTTGACTTTATGCAGAATTGACCTAAATGTGTATCCCAGCCCAGCACGGTATCGGGCAGACCGTTTTTAGGTTTTTGTCATGCATGTCATTAAGGGATAGCAAAGGTAAGCGACTGCTACTCAGGTGCTCAAAGTGCAAGGGGATATCGGCGGCCATCAGGGGCAGCCAGGCAGCGATATGGCAATCAGGTAGCCTTGCCCATTATTTAACCTGTCCTGCCACCCCTGACGATTGCCCATCTCCACTGGTGTAACAAAAGCCCCCGCAGCCCCCGCGGTGTGGGGGCCCCCCCAAGCTCCAGGGGGCCCCCTCAGCAAAAGTGGTAGATGGTGGGCCCGGGCCAGCAGGGGTGCCCCTTCAAGTTTCGTTATGCCACTGCCCATCCCATGACAACCAATGGTTGCTGACCACGGGAGACTGAGAAATTCAAAATGCAGCCACTGTAGGCCACTCCCCCTGACCGGTCTGATCCGGCCCGCACCTGTCTCCGGGGCTTGCGATCTTGCGTCTTGGACCCTTGTATATTGCACTTTGGACCCCCAGCACTTCCCTTGATACCCCGGGCCTCAGAAGACAAGGAGGTCACAGTATAAAAAGAAAGTTAAAACTTTACGCACCCTGTTTACTTTCTGTAGATTCTACCCATTACCCTTTTACCCTTTTAGCAGCAAATTAGTGGCTGAGGGTGGGACAAGAGAGGTCTCGCTTTAATGTCTTGGTGTGTCAAATGATGTGCCATGTCACTTTCGCTACCCCTGACACTTTTGGGGCCTCTTTGTGCTTGGTTATTGTTCGTGTGAAAATCTCCAGCCATTTTGCCATTTTTTGGGCCTACTGGTGGCGTGAGTACTTCTCAATTTCAGAGCAGTTCAATCCACCACATTAAAAAACACTGAACCACAAATGAAACAGTTAAGTGCCATACTCCTCATGTAACGTATGGTGAGCAGGCTGCCGCTCAACTAATCGAAGCATCAGATTCAGTACTATGTATCACTCTCCACCCGCCAGTCTGTACGAGTTGACAGTAAGAGTATGACTAATGGTTCCATTAAATCTCTGCAGGTGAAACCTGTGTAATGTACATATCTCAATATCACCTACTCCTATACAGCTCACCTTTCCCTGTGTAATGTCCATATCACAATATCACCTACTCCTATACTGCTCACCTTTCCCAGTAGCTCACAATTTGTCGATCATCGAGTCGCACCCCAATGCACTCAACCTTTGGTGGTTGTACCATCAGCTGTTCAACCACTTGGATATCAGGACTGCATACATTGCCTTGCCTTCCTGCCTAAGCCGCGAGGCAATGCATTGCACACAGTCGTGTGATTCCATCGCAGTGTTGTACCTCAGGAACAAACATGCAGCTTCTGGCCTACCTCTTTGGCTGCTCTGGCCCGTGCAATTTGTCAAGAGTTATCTCCATATAAATGGCCGCCAGGCTCTAAGCAGCATTTCCACTTGCTGTTTACAAGTTATCCCGCTGTTCCTGCAGGGACAGGGAGCAGCCTGGTGAGAAAGGATCATGTTATTAATGGTGGCAGCGCGCAGCCAGGATGCGGATGAACTGGACCCATTTTTGTTGTCCCTAGATGCAGATTCAGAGAGTGAATGGGGCAGAGACCCTTGTTGCGTTGTACCCTTTTGGTATATTCCACTGCCCCACATAAACAATGTCAATCCTGATCCCCCGCCGGCCTATTCCTTGTCGAGTATGACAACTCTGCCTGTAGGGGACATGCTTTTGTGTCCTTTCATCCCTTTCTAGCGAGCTCAAAATAGATCAGTCGCTCACCACGGCGAAGGGTGGTGGTGCCTGAAAGACAGCAGCCACCTTGTCCCATCATGTGACCTTGATTGACACATGGCGGGGGGCCCCACTTCTGGAAAAATCTAGCAAGGGAGAACAGGGAATACATTTCCTCCACTGCTCTTGAACACAAGATCTTTTTGTTGAGGAGAGAACCGTGTTACATTGCGAGGTGGATAATGAGGCGCTCTTTTCCAGCTGAGGGGAGCCCGATTGTTGCAGCTGGGACAACCTGTGCATGACACCGTGCTTAATTGGAGCAGAAGCCCGTTAGTCTCGCAGCGGCGGAGTGGTCCCAGGACGCACTTCCGCCTGTTTGCATTCGCTCCGCTGCTTTGATTTGCAACAAATATCAGACGTGGTAGAGAAGTCTAATGTCTAAACAACAGGGATGGGGGAATGTTTATGCCCCTTACTCAGCGAGTCCTCTGATATTTGCTCGAAAAAGTAAATCCTGCTGCACTTTTGTTCTCTCTCATTTCGTCCCTGGGGAAACTCTTTCTCAAACTCCTTTTGTCTTTCCGTCCTCTCACTCCACATCACAGTCATTTTCTGCATTTTCACGCTACAAAGCCCTGTTGCTTATTTACTCTCTGCTTTCTACTCCTTCCTCCACCTCTTCTCCCTTAACAAATACCCGCCTCCTTCCCGCATCTCACTCTTTCAAACTAACTCTCTTTTGCACTTATTGTCAGACATAGTGGGGCATATTTGTGGGAGCTTTGTGTCACGTTTGCACCACACAAAGTGGTACATGAATGACGCAAGGCTCTGAGTCAGATTTATGAAAGCAAGTAAAGCCACATTGCATGGCTTTAAGTGGCCTCATAAATCTTGATTAAGGCAACGCAGCACAAATTGCTGCGTCGCCTTACTCTGCGCAAGGTAGGCGTTCCATGGGTGTTGCGCTGGTTGTTCCCACGCAACTCCCTTGAGTTTTGATGCATTTCCAGATTTACAAGGACTTGTAAACCTGGGAATGCATCAACATTTTACGTCTCTCCAGGGATGGCGTAATGAGGAGAAATAACTTAATTTCTCCTTGTTTTTTCCTCCTTCTATGTGTGCTGCATTTGCAGCACACATAGAAGGAGGAACACGCCTCTATGGATTGTTTCTGTGCAGGATGGTTTCTCTTCCTGCACTTAAACAGTCCTGCCGACAACACAGCCAACACACCACGGTGCAAGGGTGCCTGCGTTTGCATTAGGCTGCTGAAACGGCGCAAGCACAGGGGGAAAGGACAGGAATGCACCATATTGGATAAATACGTTGCATTCCTGCCATTTCACTTTGATGTAGGGCAGTGCTGCAGAGTGACTTGCTGCGCTGCCCTATGCTAAATCCCCATAAATGAGGCCCAGTATATCTCTAATGTCTTCATCCATCCATCATCCATCAATCGATCCATCATGCATCCATCCATGCGGTTAGCCATATTGCCTCATCTCCGCTTCTGCTCCCATTTCCGGAAAATTTAGACCCCTTCAAAAGCTGATGTGAATTTTAAGCAAAACTGATTATTTAATTTTCTCTGTACTTTCTCTTTGACTGGTCCTTTTTTCCTCAATTTACAGCTTATGCCGCATTCATCCTGTCATTCTGTCTCCCACCTCTGATGACGACAAAGAGGCGTTGACCTGGAAAAAGGAGTGCCCTGTTTCAGCCCCATTTTTTTAAAATGAGAAGGCCGACAAACTATTATTTGCAACACAAAGTGGGCAGGGTGCGATTTTTTGTTAAAAAGACTAACAAGCTGAATTGATTTTTGTTGAGGCAGGAATGGGTTACACCCAGTAACTGAATATCCAGTTCAAATTTATAAAAATGTCCCACAGATTTCAAGGTCAAGTCTGGCAGGAAGAGACAAGAGGGTGGAAGGACGCAAGGCTTGGAAGCAAGAAACAAGAACAAGAAAAGTCTTCTGGTGGTGCTGGGCAGGGCTTGAGGCCAGGGTGGGTGGTAAGTATAGGTGTGAGACAGAAGGTTCTCAACAAGCGAGGCGGTGATTACAACAAAAAGCAAATGGTGTGACCAGCAGAAGGAAGGGGTGGACTGGATACAGAGGAACTGAGGTGGCTGCTTTGTAAGGACAGGGGCTGGGGGGCTGTTCAGACAACTTAAAGATGGATGGGAGAGAATTATCTACTCTGAATAGGGGGATAAAGTTAAGTGCTGGTCAGGCCAGGCTTAACATAGGAAGTCAGGGGGTCATCACAAAGAAGAAAATGAAGACGTTTTGGACCATCTTTGATGAGAGAATGTCTTTAGATAGTCAAGTAAATACTGCGATTGCCTCCACTAGCTGCCACAATAAACCTCTAAAGGGGATTATACCCTTTTTGGTGGCAAAACATGGGGAATTGTAGGCGCCAAACCAGATGAATTAATTGCCTTGAACGTTGGTACGTCGAAATCCACCATTAACTAACTGTGAGTGCTGCAGAATTGTACTGCCAGGGCCATCGTAGGTCTGGCCTAGAGAGACCATATCTCCCCAACTGTTTGGGAGATGTATTCTTTACCTATGCAAAAAAATGTAAGGCTTTGACCCTGGTCCAAAATGCCATTCATGGTTCAGCCCCAGAATATTTGATAAGTCAAGTACAGATCTATCATCTGGAAGAAAGTTATGTTCAAGTGATAAAATATTGTTGAGACAAATAACAAAGCTAAAGGCTAAAGCAGGAGGCAGAAGCCTTCAAGCCATGGCTACAGCCTAATGGTGCTCTCAGTCTTTGGACCAGCAGAACTGCTCGAATGTCCTCCAATTTAGGAAGGGACCAGAAATGCTTCTCTTCTAAGGTCTGAGGTTTCCCTCGCCTTCATCGCACCTCAATGCCTTAGGGCTATGTGCACTATAAATAAACGATGATGATGAAGTATGATGATTATGACCCTACCAGATGGGAATCTAAAGAGCTAATCCCTAAACAAACATCCAAACAAGGCAACCTGCCCTTTACCGGCCTTGGTGGTTAAGGCCTATTTTCCCAGAAGGATCTTACGCTGGGCACCAGGCAAAGTTTTATTTTTGGAAATGGTGAAGGGAATCCACATTTGGAAATTTGCTCCTTTCGCCACATGGAGAAAGGGTAACCCTTCAAATGAGGAAGTGTACACATCCTCCTCCTCCTCTTTCATTAACTGTCACTCAAGCAGCTCTTCCTCCATACAGTATGGTGATCAGCTTCGAGACACTAATCAGTCGTGGTGTGGGCTAAATAAATTTCACACTCGTTCAGATGGAAGCCCAAGTGGCACAGCCCCACACGACTGACTGGGGGACAACAAAACATCAACAAAGTACCATTTACTGTTGGCATGATCCTACCTAAGCTCTGGGTGTGACCAGTGGCTCCAAACATGTGCTCTCTAGAGGTAAGAATGCCAGAACTTCAGAGGCTTGCTCTATCACAGTCTGTACATCCCCTACCAGGCCACCCCTAATGTTCAATTTGTAAAAGAATAAGTACCGGGGTTCTTGTCGTGAGGCCACTTCAGCTTGCACCACACATTGACCTTGCTATGCTGCCAATGACAGTACAAACACAGCTACTAACCATCACACTCTTACAAGTGTGACAATTCATACTATTCCAGGCCCCTAAAGCTATAAGAATGAATTGGGAGGCAGTTATTAGTCATTGTAAATGTAAATTGAGCTAATAAACAGCTGTTGTTGTGCTACCAAAATTAGCCAGACAGCGCCATCATGTGGCAGACTGTTATAAGCTCCGGTGCTGGCAATTAGGTGCCGGTGCCGAGCACCGGACACCACTGGCTCAAATTAAGCACTGCCACCACCCCTCCTTATCATGATGTGTCCTATGGACACTGGTGTTCCTTGACGCCGCCTGTAATGCTGATGGAAAACCCACTCCTTGAATTGTGATAGAAATTTGATGCGAATTGTCTTCTGTCTCATAATTAAGGATTACCATTTTGTCTTATTCCTTCCCAACTGCATTTACTTTCTCCACCATTATCTTTCTAATTCCCAATATTTTGCTGGGATATATGGAGTTTCTGCTCCTGCTACTGTTGTGCAGGCCATTCTCCATGCTACAGCTTCTCAACACAAGTGTAGGTGGAAAAATGGCAAAGCTGCGAAAAATTGCTACAGTGGGGTGGATGGGAAAAATAAAAAGAGAAAGAGGGTAATCACAGTGCCTTGTATGTGATGACATTAATTCAACAATTCTACAAAGAAAAGAATGAAAACCGAAGGGCATTAGGTGGAGAAAAGCTTTGTATGCGAAAGTGTTATGAAAACCCACCTCCATGCAGGCACAATGAATTATTTTTAAACGTATATTTAAACTCACAATGTAACATATTTCACATGTAGTTCCATGCTCCGTGATAATTTTCAGAAGAAACACACAGACGTGCACAGATTTAAAATTTTAAATGGGATACATTTGTGGTGCTGTACAGTAAGAAATCCCCAAAATGTAGACTCGCCCTAATAAAAATCTATATTTCCCACATCTGCAGGCAGGATTTCCCTAAAACATGACACCAAATTCGGTTAAAAATACAACATCTTCGGGACTGGACTGGGGAAACAAAACAAGCTCTGGCAAAAATGCTGAAACCATCGCTGCTCACTTTATCTTCTCATGCTATTGATCTCTTTCGATCCATCCATCCTCTCTCTCTCTCTCCTTCTCTACTCTCTCTCCTTCCTCCCCGATCACTTTCTCTCTCCCTTACCCCTCCTTCCCTCTCCTTCTCTCTCACGTGCCTGCTGCAGTTCACCTGGAGGAGCTGGGTCACTGGCAAAGGCACCAGGCGCAGCCCAGGGCTTTCAAAACTGGCCTCCAGCCCACCGGTGAAATGCCCACTGGAATAAAAGGCCTGTCCGTCCCTGAATGTCTTCAATGTTACTATTCAATTTCATATGCACTCCTCTCTACAGTGATCACTCACAGCTGAAATCAACAAAATTGTTTTTGAGGTTAGACAAATTCTTGGGGCCATTACTACTAAGATAGCCTGGTGCCATAAACACATAGCCAAGATCTGGTCCTAATGTGCATGTCCCAGGTCACAGGCCTGGCTCTGCCTATCAGGCTGATGGAAGAAAAACCATAGAGATGTCTAATAGGTATATGTATAACCAGGGACAGACTAGAAACATACCCAAAAAGAGATAAATATTAACGTGATGATGTTTGGATCTGTTCTGAAAGGTTAACGTATAGTTTCTTACCTGTAGGTGTAGTTTTGCAGCTTGAAGACTTTCTGGATTCACTATGCTGTGCATTATTCCGCCATCTAGTGGTTGGGTCCGGAATTGTAGTATTTCTTCTCTTTTTTTGTGGCCCAGGTGGGTGTTGACATACCACCATTTCGTGTCCTTCGTGACGTCGACGCGCTTCCTCCGGAAGCTCCCACCTTTGGTCGCCATCTTCGGATTCTTTTTTCTTGTCTTGTGCTACTTTGTTTCTCCTGTAATCTTTTAAGTCTTTCTCCAGTTTTAATCCGTTTCCTCCTGTCTCATCTTTCTGGCGGAGGAGGGTGGGTTCGCTAGTGAATCCAGAAAGTCTTCAAGCTGCAAAACTACACCGACCGGTAAGAAACTATACGTTTTGCAGCGTGAATCTTTCTGGATTCACTATGCTGTGCATAGACTTTGTAGCTGTTTGACCTTATTGTGGTGGCTGGGTGGAAGATGAGCTCTGGTTACTGAATATGTGTTGTAAGACCTTCTGTCCCACTTGCGCTTCCTTGTTCATTTGGATATCTACACAGTAGTGCTTAGTGAACGTGTGCGCTGAAGACCATGTTGCAGCTCGGCAAATGTCTTGAATTGGTGTGTTAGCTAGAAACGCAATTGTTGCTCCTTTCTTCCTTGTTGAGTGAGCATGAGCTGCTCCTTGTAACAGTTGTCCTGCTCGTTTGTGGCAGAGTTGTATGGTTTGTGCAATCCACCGTGCAATGGTATTTTTGGTAACTGGTCGTCCCAAAAAACTGCTGGCAAAGGAAACAAAGAACTGCTTTGTCTTTCTGCACTGCTTTGTCCTTTCTATATAGTGCATTACAGCCCTCCTGGCGTCCAGTGTGTGTAGTGCCCTTTCTGTGCTTGTGGCAGGTTTTTGGAAAAAACTAGGTATTTGGATTGTTTGATTGATGTGGAATCGTGACACCACCTTTGGCATGAAGTGTGGGTCTGTTCTCATCACAATCCTATCATTGTGTATTTGCAGGTAGGGCTCTTGAAGTGTTAGCGCTTGCAATTCACTTGCTCATCGTAGTGACGAGATAGCCACTAAGAATGCTGTCTTTAGCGTGAGCATGTGTAGTGTAGCCTTGTGAATAGGCTCAAATGGTGCCTTCATCAATTGAGTTAGCACCACGTTGAGGTTCCATGCTGGTGCTGGCATTCTGTTTGGAGGTGCGATTCTCTTTGCTCCTTCTAGGAATCTTTTTACTACTTGTGAGGTGAAGAAACTTTTCCCCGTTTCTCCTCTTGTGTAAGCTACTATCGCCGCTAAGTGTACCCTTAGTGATGTTTAGCTTAGTTTACTTTGTAGTAGGTGCGTTAAGTATTTTAGTACTGTTGATTCCTTTGTGATTCTCCTTTGCAGTTTCTCCCTAATGCACCATTCGGAGAGTCTTTTCCATTTTGCTACGTAGCACTTTCTTGTGGTAGGTTTTCTTGCCTCCCTGAGCACTGCCATTGTGCTCGCTGGTAGTTTGAGGTGTGCAAATTCTAGGTCTTCAGGAGCCATGCAGCTAGGCTGAGGCTCTCTGGCTCTGGGTGTAGCACCCTTCCGTTCTGCATTGTTAACAGGTCCCTTCTCTTTGGGAATCTGTGTGCTGGTGCTTGCGCCATTTCCACTATTTGTGAGAACCAGGACTGTCTGGCCCACTGAGGTGCTATTAGTATTAGCGACATGTTGCTGATCCTGCATTTGCTGAGTACCCTGTATATCAGTGGTATCGGGGGAAAAGCGTATGCAAATGTCTTTGACCAACTTATCCATAGCGCATTCCCTTGTGACCGATGGTCTGGTTGCCTGGATGCGAAGTGTTGGCATTTTGCATTTTGGTGTGTTGCAAATAGGTCTATTTGCGGTGTCCCCCACTTCCGGAATACTTTTTGTATTTCTTGTTGGTTGATCTCCCATTCGTGGGATGCTGACGTCTGCCTGCTGAGTCTGTCTGCTTCCACATTGTCTTTCCCTGGAAGATGTACTGCTAGTAGGTCTATTTCTAGTGGAATGGCCCACGTCCATATTTTCTGTGCTAACTCTGATAGTGCTACTGATTGTGTTTCACCTTGTTTGTTGATGTAGAACATGGTGGTTGTGTTGTCCGTCTGGATCAACACCCTGTTTCCGTACAGTTGCTTCTGAAAGGCTTTTAAGGCTAGGAACACAGTTTTTAGTTCTAGGTAGTTGATGTGTTTGATCGCGTCCTGCTGCGACCATAACCCCCTCACCTTGAGTTTGTTCATGTGTGCGCCCCACCCCATCTGGGAGGCGTCTGTTGTGATGGTCACTGTTGGAGTTGGTTGTGTGAATGGTTTCCCTTGTGATATGTTTTCCTTGTTCCACCACGCTATTTCCTGATGCACTGCGTGCGTGACAACCACTAGATCTTCCCAACTCCCTGTTGCCTGTGACCATTGCTGCTGTATCCATTCCTGGAATGGTCTCATGTGGAGTCGAATATTTGGGACCAGGTGTATGCATGAAGCCATCATTCCCATTAGTTTGCTCACTGTCCTCACTGTCAGAACTTGCCCCTTGCAGTACAGACGTGTTTCCTTCAGTATTGCCAGGGTCCTCTTTGTGCTGGGGAACACCTTGGCTTGTATGGTGTTGATCTCTGCCCCTAAGAATATCTTCACCTGTTCTGGTTCTATTGACGACTTTCCCCAATGGATTGAAAAACCCAGTTGGATTAGAGTTTGTATCACCTGCTGAATGTGTTGTTTGCACTGGCTGTAGGAGCTTGCTTTTGCGAGCTAGTTGTCGAGGTAGGGGTATACTTGTATTCCCTGCCTCCTTAGGTGCGCTGCTACTGCTGCTAGGCATTTTGTAAATACCCTTGGCGCTGATTTGAGCCCGAATGCGAGCACTGTGAACTGGTAGTGAGTCTTGCTGATTACAAATCTTAGTAAGAGTTTGTGCCCTTTGTTGATGGGGATGTGTAAGTACGCGTCCTTTAAATTTATAGTTGCCATGTAATCCCCTTCCTGTACCTGGGGTATTACCTCTTGCAGAGATGTCATTTTGAATCTTTGTGTCCTTATGAACTTGTTTAAGAACCGTAGGTCCAAGATAGGCCTTAGTGTTTCGACCACCTTTGGTACGAGGAAGTAGTTGGAATAAACACCCTTGTTTCTTTCCTTGTATGGTACTATCTCTATTGCTTCCTTGTTGATCAGTTCCTGTGCCTCTAGTACCAAGAGTGAAAGTTCTTTTGCCGAGTGTGACTTGTTGCTTGGCTTTTTGTTTGGAGGTTGTTTTATTAGCTCTATACAGTATCCGTATTGTCTGATGTTTAGTGTCCATTTGTCCGTTGTGACCTTCTTCCATTCCTGGAGGAAGTTCCTTATTCTGCCTCCTACTGGTGTTATATGTTCGGGGAACTGCTTGTCTTTTGAAAACTGTTTTTGGACTTTTTCCCTCTTTGGATGCCCCCCTTGAGGTGTTATCTGGGTGGGCGTCTGCCTCTTGGCGAAGTCACTTAGAGGCGGGTTGTTGCCCTCCTCTCCGTGCCTGTCCTCGCCCGTTTGAGTGTCCCCGAAAGGACTGGCCCCTTGGCTGGTATTGCCAGTTCTGCTGCTGCTGTCCCTGTTGCTGCTGTCCCTGGTTGTTTCCCTGATAACCTTGTTGGAAGGTTTGGTGCGAGGTACTTGGTTGGTTGCCTCCCCTACCATTTGGCCTTCTTGAGGGCGTACCCCTTCTCATTCCTCTGAACTACAGTGCTCCCATGGACCTTGCAGCTTCGTTGTCTTTCTTGAGTTGAGTTAACTTTTCGTCAACTGGTGTCCCAAAAAGTTGTTCTCCGTTGAAGGGCGTGTTCAGGATGTTATTCTGTACCTCAGGCTTGAAGCCCGAAATCCTAAGCCATGCGTGCCTTCTCTCTGTCACCCCGATCATCATCTGCCTGCTGGACATCTCCGCTGCGTCCAAGGCCGACTTTAAACATGTGTTTGCCATGTTTTTCCCCTCCTCTACCAGGTGGGTTGCCCTCTGCTGGTACTGTTCCAGTAGGTGCTTCAGGAGTTGCCCTACTTCCTCCCACTGCTGGTATGCATGCCTGTTGATTAGGTCGTTGGAGTTGGCGATGCGCCATTGGATTGCCAAACTCCATTCTACCTTCCTCCCCGTGAGGTCCATTCTCCTACTCTCCTTGTCAGGAGGTGGTCCTGCATTTGTGGGCACATTGGCCCTCTTCCTAGCTGTTGCCGTGATTATTGAATCGGCTGGCACTGATCTTTGAATGTATGCAGGGTCCTTTGAGGAGTGCTTGTACTTCTTTTCTGTTCTTGGGGTTACAGATTTACATATAGATGGCTCCCTGAATGCCTCCCTGCCCTGGTCCAGCACACTAGGGAGCATGGGCAGGAATTGACTCCTTGTTTGTGTGGGTGAGAGAGTCTCCAGGAGAAAGCAAGCCTTAGGTTTCTCCTCCTCCAATTTTACCCCATATGTCTGTGCAGCATTCTTGACCACCATATTATAGATCCCTATATCATCTGGTGGTGAAGGCCTCGAAGGGTATGTGTCTACCCCTTCTTCTGGCATTTCGGCGTCGAGGTCATGCCACTCTAAGTCTTGCGCCTCCGAGGACGTCGAGTCCTGGTAGGTTAGCTGTTCTTCCTCGCCTTCTCCCTCGAAGTAATACAGGGCCTCGTCTTCCTGTTCTTCGACCGGTTCAGGCGTTTTCGGCGGTTCAGTGTCCTCGAAGCCCCTTTCGACCTCGGCCGCGGGCTTCGGCAGGATGGTGTACTGACTCATCTTGTCGTCGAAGTTCTTTTTCCGCTGCAGGATGCTCACCATTTCGGCCTCGAGCCTCCTCTTCTTCCTTTCCATATAGGCAGCCTGTTCGGCGTCGAGGGTTTGAGCGCTTCGCTTCTTGGTCATTGACATGGACGTTGTCGTCAAAGCGGTTGTCGACCCTTCGTTTCTCTGCGTTGAAAAGTCCTTTTCGGGGGCTTCCTTCGACGACCTTGATTTTTCGTGGGTCTTTGCCGTCCGGGAGTCTTTTTCGAAGGATCCGCTGGGCTCTTTGTCCTTGGGTGCAGTTGCTTTCGTCGAGTGTTTCGATGGCACTGTTCCCTTCGAGGACTTTGTCTCACTTTTCGAGTGTCGGTCGAGTGTTTGGGGGCCGTCGACTCTCTTACCTCCTTCGACGTTTTCTTATGGACTTCGACGACCGTGCAGTCCTCCGGTCCTTCGGCGGTGTTGTCCTCCTCTCTACTGGAGAGGCCCAAGTCTCGGAGCGATGGAGGTGGCCCCTGCCCCTTCATGGTGTGGTTCGCCCTTCTCTGCCTCTCTCTTACTCTGAGGGTCTTGGGTGTGAACGCCGAGCACACGTTGCAATCCTCGCTGCTGTGGTCGAGTGGCAGGCAGAGGTTGCAGACTGGCTGCTGGTCCTTCTGGGCGTATTTGTGGTGGCAATTGGTGCAAAACTTGAAGGGAGTTTTGTCCATTCCTGCGCTCAGGGAGCCCCCTGTGTACGCATTCTCGTGTGAACGTCGAGTTCTCTCGAAATTTTCTTCTCCTTAGTAGTCCCGGCTACCTGGCCTGTAGTCGGGTGCGATGATAATCCTTGATTTTCGCGATTTTTCCTGTTTTCCGTCGATTCCTCTTCCAAAACTCTGGAACTCTTCGACAACGATCCAGACCCAACGGCGGACAAAAAGAATCTGAAGATGGCGACCAAAGGTGGGAGCTTCCGGAGGAAGCGCATTGACGTCACGAAGGACACCAAATGGTGGTATGTCAACACCGACCTGGGCCACGAAAAAAAAAAAAAGAGAAGAAATACTACAATTCCGGACCCAACCACTAGATGGCGGAATAATGCACAGCATAGTGAATCCAGAAAGATTCACGCTGCAAAATACATTATTCTCAAAGAGGACTAGGAACCATAACACCTTTGGATATTCCAGCTCTACTGAAAGATAGCAAGTATCCACGTGCTGTTCCTGCCTGGAAAGGGGTTAGGTTGGGGAAGGGAGGAAGATACTTAAGGACATATTTACATGACCCTAATGCCACCGGAGCATCACTTTTTCTGATGCTCCGGTGGCATTGTGCCATTTCACATATTTACAAGGTGGCGTTAAGCAACTTAACGTGGCCTAACGTCACCTTCTAAATATGCCCCTTACCGCCGCAGTCTGCTGCGGCAAAGAGGCAGGCAATGCGCGTTGCTGTGGGCGTTCCACCGCAACACCCATTGCTTTTTGATGCTGTCCCAGATTTACAAGGCTGGGACAGCGCCAAATACTGAGGCCATGGTTTGGTCATAGGTTGGCAATACGATGAGAAATTATTAATATTTGCTTTTTCCTATGTGTGCTGCATTTTGAAGCACATATAGAAAGAGCAAATCACCATTATTGATTGTTTATGTGCAGGAAGGCGTCCTATGGCGTAAGGGTGCCTGCACTGGCACTAGGCAGCATTTTTAGCGCCAGCACTAAGGGAAATGCAGGGGTGCGCTGTATTTTTGTAAATACGGTGCATCCCTGTGTTTAAAAAATGTCGGAGCATGGCGTTGCCTAATTTGGCGTAACACCTCGCTCCGGCATTTTTCTGTAAATGTGCCCTATAGTCTTCCACAGTAATTAAAAACATAAGAGCACGCTCGACGCACACATACAGTTAAACTTGAGATTTACCTGGAATGCCCGAATAAATGCGACGAGAATGTGGAAACCTTAATAAAAAAGTAGCATCATAAAAGGAATCACTCCAATATTACTCAATAGTGATTAATCTCAAAGTGGGTAAGTATACCATGGTAAGGATATTAAACTATGCATGAGAATAATGGGACTCCAACCTCTTAGTTATAAAATTATGTTGTAAAATCCAGTAGTTTCAGAGTTCAGGTCAAAGGCCGGTGTGCCATCCTTGCTTTACCCAAACTACACAACCCCAGTACCTCGAAAGAATTTCAGACGGTAACAGGGAAAGTTCGAGGGTATCTTTGAGTAACAAGTGCTCCTGTCTAGGTCAAATATTTTGTAGTAGTTAGTTCTTTTGGTTGGGTGTTTAAAGCCCATTCTTTCTTCTTCAGTTGGGAACACTTAACAATAGTCTTCAGGAAGAGTGGAAATTTTAGGACGACTGACCCTAACCAAGTTGAAAAAGAGGGTCCTCACTTATGGAAGCTCAAAGGATGCCGTCTTTTCTTGTATTGAAATTTGAACTCAAGATGTTATTGACTTTCCTACTATCTGTGGGTTTTGAAACCATTTAACTTCTTTTCCCAGTTTGGTTCCCGTTCTTATTTCTACAGTGTGCTAGAGCTGATATTTCTCAGGGATACTTAGGAGGAGGCTCCTCATGAATTTGATTTCTAGCCATTCGCGACCGCCACAATAAAGAGGTGGTGGGGCAGGTGGAGGGGGCGCAGGGAAGCACGGGAGGAGGAGCGCGCAGGGCGGGGGTTATAATAAAAAAATGCATTTAAAATGAAACCTTACCAGGAGCTGCCTCCCGCGTCGCACTCGGCACAGTCCTTCCTGGTCCCAGCAAGCACTGGGGCCACGTCACGGATTCCCTCAATACCCGCACAGCTCTCACGTGAGAGCAGGACAGAGATTGGTCTGAGCAGGCAGGAAAGATGCCATGCTCAGACAAGGGAGTATGTGGGGTTTCTCCAGCCCAGCTGCTCAATGCAGCAGGGCTGGAGAAAACATAAGCATGCTTGTGTGTTTGGGTCGGCTTTCAGATGGCTGGCCAACACACATATGCGCACTTAGGGAGTGGAGTGCACGTCGCACTCCTCCTCCCAATGCCCCGCCCCTCCCTTCGCAAACTGGTTCAAAGCCGGAAAATGAGAAACAAAATGATGACATTGTTTTATTTTTCATTCATTGGCTTTGAGCTTTTATGCATAACTCTTTTTTCTGTGTTCTCCAGGCCTGGCTTCCCCACTATATTTACCTGACCCCAGGAGCTCACACAGGCATACTGAAGTGGTGTCATGTCACTAAAATTATAAAGGGCAGAGTAAGGAAGTGACAACACAAATCCTTTGACTCTGTTGACAGTCGTATTTTAACCAACCTCTACTAAAAATTGGAAGGTGTGACACATGAATAAAAAATTGAATGACAAGAATACCCATGGAACCACTTCATAAAGGACTCCAACTCCAAATATACCCTTAGGGGCATATTTACAAGCCCCTTGTGCCACTTTTGCGCCGCCGTTCCGTCACGCATGTGACGCAGCGGCGACGCAAACCATGCGCCGCGTTGCGCTATATTTACAACGTGACGCATCTAGGGAGATGCGTCACGTAGTAAACCCTTGCGCCACATGAAACCTGCGTCAGGTTTCATGTGGGCGTACCGGCGCAGGGGGGGGCGTTCCGGTGCAGGAACGCCTCGGAAAAGTGACGTAGTGAAATCTACAAGATTTCACGCAGTCACATTTCCGACGCTGGTGCGTCAAATCCTTACGCCTGCTTCAAGCAGGCGTAAGGATTAACGCACCATGTTAGGGATAGGGAAGGTTGGAACAGTGCTGGAGTTGCATCGCGCTTGCGACACAACTTCAGCACTGCGCCAACCTTCCGCCGGCAGATGCGTCACGCATCTGCTTATCCTTGTGCCACGATGCGCCGCATTGTAAATGCGGCGCATCGGACGTGGCGCAAGGGTAAACTTGCGTGACGCATTTTCCCTGGCGCATCCCTGCTGATATGCAGGGATGCGCCAGGGAACGTAAATATGCCCCTTAGTGCTTAAAGACCAGTAGGCAGATTGGCTTAAAGGCATGGGCTGCAAACAAGTCCATAAAGTTTGCAAGCAGTATCATAAGCATAGCAATCACTACCCTTAATTCAGTGGTGTAACACACAATGATGGGCCCCCTGCAAAATGTAATGAGGGACCCTTGAATATCCCTTTTATCACAGATTTCATTAGCCTTGGGCTAAATGGGGGCCCCTGAAGTTTTGGGGGGCCCCTTGAAGGGTTGGAGACCACCTTGTGCCGGATCGGCTGCCGGGACCGCATTTTGCCTCTGCTCTAAGTTTGCCTGAAAGCACACCTCACATTTTGGTTCTCCGGGTATATTTGTGCCAAGAGTGATGCTCATAACAAGCTGTATTGCTGCCAGTGTCATTCTTTGCGAGCTTGTCATTCTCCAGGAATACAAAGGATCGGCTCTCATAGTGCACTGCATGAACGCCGCAGAGCTCCGTTCCTTGAGTTTCCTGTGCTCTGTCCTTAGCTTGAGCTCATTTCAGAGCTTACAGTTCAATGATGTCTGCAGGATCGAAGATGGAGGCAGATCAAAAGGCGTGAAGCAACCGAGGCTCACTCCTTTTCAATTAGACTGGATAAAAAAAGTTGGAGTCACATAATAACAGGAGAGTTCGCAAACCTCTGACATTCTCTGTTCGGTATCCAAGGACTTGACTGACTAGGTTGCATCCATACTTGCATGCTATGTGTTGCGAGAATAGATGGCCACATTCCACCAACGTATTCGATCGAAAGACATCTTTGTCTTGCCTATTCAACAGATTGTGACACTTGTGGCATACTTTGCAAAGTATTTCCCATTCAATTAATTATGCCCATGATGTCCCAAAATCTTGATAGCATGGTGTGTAGTTGTGCATTTCTCAACAATCCTGGATTCTATTTCTGTGACTGGCATGTCCCTCAAATTTCAGGGAATTTAATTAAGATCCTGTCCTCAGATTCTGGAAAAGAGAACACTCTAGTCAACCGTGCATTAATTGCAATTCTTTTGCACTGGTGCATAGTCCGCACCAGGATGAATGATCCTAATTCCCAACATGATGCACAAACTCTCCAAAATGGTGGACAGTCATTATGGATCAAAGTAAGTGCAGATCCCTTTCTGAGACCTGATTGAAAGCACAGGGATCATACAGCCCTAGCCTAGGCCGAAGGTTACTGCCCGTCGAATGTTTGTAGGAACAGAGATGTATATTTTTCAGTCATTAAGACACCACAATGTGGATTGTGGCAATTGAGAAAGTGCAGATCTGCTTGCATGCTAGCAAGTGATCTTCCAGCAGTGGCTAGGAAAAGACGTCCCAACCATGACCTTCATATGGTTTGAATTTCCACCTTGCCCAATGCACTCCTATGGGGCCAATGTTGCTTGCATGGATAGTGTATATTTTCTGTTTGGGTGTGTTTTGGTTGCTGTTTCCGGTCTACCGCATAGAGAATTTTAACATGAAAATCATTTGGCACTTACCAAGGCTGAATATTCAATTTCGGAGTAGAGTCAACTGATCTACATATTTCTTTTTTCCCCCATTCAAAGTCAAATATTTACACTGTGGGTTATTTGCCACAACAACTCAAATGAAGGTAACCTAAAATGGCTGCCTGGCACAGAATACGTGCTGAATGAAAACAAAAGAAAACCTGGTACAGTAATGTTACAGGGGAAGTCCAGTGCTCTTAGTGGGCCACGGTCTGACAGTGGTGAACCATGGATACTAAAACAGGGCCCTGTGTGGCTCTTTAATTATGTCCTTCATTATCTGAAGAAAATACGCTCCCTGCCTAGCTGTCACATCACAGAACTGCAATGCAACATCACCAGAAGCACCCTTTGGGACACAGTCGGCACTGTAGTTTGTCAATGGTGTCCCGGGGCCTAAAATGCTATTTCATGCCAATTAAATAACCAAGTTATTCCCTTTGTTGACTTGAATCTCGAAGGTTAGTAGCAGCAAGTATTCAAGGAACCGCTTACTTCTAAATTTACCTTACCAAGTGGTTTATTGATTATGGCCCAGGATATTGCTGCTATATTAACTGTTATATGAGTACCCTTTACCTGCTGATTTCATCTGTTTTGCGTCAATAAAACTATTTTTGGATTTGTTAAGTACAGGATTCTACTTTATATGTATTAGGGCACGCCCTTAGTGGCATAGGCCACACCTCCTGTGGAGGGTTCTGAGATATACATCTTAAGCGCCACTCCTTTTAGAATCCCACACTTCCACAATTTTTAACCTTCTTAAAGCACTGGAAGGAAGAGACTTAAGAAAAAGAAAATGAAACCCGTTTCCTCTTGCCCTGTGTGAAGTCCATTGGACAGTTTGTTTATGTTTTAGAGGTGCTGAGCAGGAGATATTTAAAAAAGCTACCTCACAGGGATACTGTTAGAACTGTCATCCTTAGGGTGGTCTTCCCCAAACTTTTTGCCTGCTTACCTCCTCTTTTTGCTGTATCTTTTTGTTGGCCCTAGGACTCTAAGCACTTTCCCACTGCTAACCAGTGACCAGTGCTAAAGGGCATGTGCCTCTCCCCTAAACATAGTTACATTGGTGAATACATGATTGGCATATTTAGGTTACTGATAAGTCCCTGTAAAGCGGTATACCGTGTCTCCAGGGTCTGTAATCTAAATGCTACTAGTGGGCCTGCAGCACTGGTTGTGCCACCCACAAAAGTAGCCTTTCGAACCTGTCAAAGGCCTGCCATTGCAAGGCCTGTGTGTACAGTTCACTGCCACTTTGATTTGGCATTTAAAACACTTGCCAAGCATTAAACTCCCCTTTTATTACATATAAGTCACCACTAAGGTAGGCCCTAGTTAGTCCTAAGGGCAGGGTGCTGTGTAACTAAAAGGTAGGACATGTACTGTCAAGTTTTACACTCCTCCACATTCCCATCACCCTCTCTGTTTCCTGTTGCCACAGTTTTAATTAATTAATAATTGGCTAAAAGTAGTAACTTCACATTGGCCACATTCGCCTCATTCGTGTGTTGCAAGTTGGCTGACATATTTGACTTAACGTTGTGAAATTTCAATCAAACTGTTTCTGTTTCCAAAACTTTATATGACACCAATGTCTTCAAGAGGAGCTCAATGTTTGGCGGTGTGATATGTTTTAGAAAGCATGCTGGTGTGCTCTTGTGAATTAGCTAACCAAAAACGTTTTCATTCTAGAGGCTCTCTTGAACATAATTAATGCTTTCGCATACCCGACCAGTGGACCAAGCAAAGGCCTATATATGGGGCAATTAAAAAGTATGACCCACACTAAAACAACAACCTATGATGACGTGGTTTAGAAGACGCCAACAAGAGTGCTTTGGTTGGCCTATATGTGTATGGGTAGCTGGAACCAAGAGACACACGGACCTCCTTGCCTAAAAAGGGACTGTATTGGTGTTTGAAGTGAGGCCTATTCTGCTTAATGAACGCTGTTCCAGGTGGAGCAGGGCAAATTGATTTGTATAAGGCTGGTCCCTCGCTGTAGTGGGCCAGTGAACAAAAACGAAAAAACAAGCACTGGCAAAGTCAATAGGTTTTGCCTATGCGAGATCTATTGGCTTTGGCGTGGGCTGCTATGGAAAATGGCTTAAAGTAAAGGAAAAAAAACTATGACGCTGGAAGTGTTGGCCGCATCATAGTGCTTTTTTTTTTCTTCAAGCCATGTTGCACAGCAGTCCGTAAGAGGACCTGCTCTTCAGTAGATGACGAGCTTCCTGTCCTCCCGCACCCAGACCGTCAATCTTGGCCCTTTTCGGTCGAAGTCGATGGAACTGACCAAGGGAGTTCCCCAGGGCTCATGTTTGAGCCTTACTCTGTTTAACATCTATATTGCTCCCTTGGCCAATCCTCTCAGATCTTGTGGCTTTATGCCCATTTCATATGCTGATGACACCCAGCTCCTCTTCTCATTTAACAAATCTGACATGTCGGTTCAGTCCACATTCTCTGCGGGAATGACAGCCATCGCAAATTGGATGAAAAGCAATTTTCTCCAGCTTAACGCAGGGAAGACGGAGATTATGCTCTTCGGAGATGCACCATTGCTGTGGACACCAGACTGGTGGCCGGTAGCCCTTGCCCCCACCCCCCTGGGGCACTCGCCTTGATCGCGCCTTGTCCTTGAAGGAGCGCGCTGCTCACACCGCCGGATCCTGTTTTTATGTGCTGGGCCTGTTACGATGAGTTTTCCCTCTCCTCCCGGATTCCACTCGTAAAACCCTCACTCAGACTATGGTTATGAGCCGGCTAGACTACTGCAACGCTCTCCTGGTCTCAGCCAATGAGTCCTCGCTCAGCAGATTGCAGGTGGTCCAGAATACTGCAGCACGCCTTGTCATGAATGCCCCGCCGAGAACTGCCTCCCTTCCCCTTCTTCAACAGCTTCACTGGCTTCCAATCCGCAAGCGTGTTAAATTCAAAGTTTGCTGCATCGTCCATAAGGCTTTGCATAACAAAGGTCCTCTTTACATCTCTTCGAAATTCAAGCCTTACGCCACTTCTAGGACCCTCAGGTCAGGAAACAAAGCGCTCCTCTTAGTCCCCAGGATCCTTTTCCTACCTCGCTCCCTCCTACTGGAACCAGCTCCCCATTCACCTAAGACAATGCCCCGACTATTTGTGCTTCAGGAAACTTCTCGAGACCGCTCTATTTTAATAATGCCGTCAGCCTGTCTAGCAGCACAGTCCAAAGCGCAGAGATACCCCTTCGGGGGTGATTCAGGCGCTATATAAAACCTACAAATAAATGTCTAAAAAAAGTGCTGGGAGCTGAGGGAGGAGGAAGGGTATAGAAACAATGCACAGCGGGGGTGGAAAAGAAACACCAGGGAGGTGCGTGAGAGGAGGGAAGGAGCACCAACAGACAGCGGGAAGAGACGGGGTGAGACCGTACAATGCGTGCACTCTTTTAGTATGCATGACAAAAAAAAATTCAAAAATTGCCTGGAGCAGTGCGCGGCCAGTGGAAGGATACTGGTCACAAACAAGAAGTTATGATAGGTCCATGCTCCACAGCATGGATAGAAGCCCCGGGAAGAAAGCAGGAGGAGATGAGCAGCCGGGAGGTAGCACTAATAAGAAGCAAAGAAATAAGAGTAACGTGAAAGCCATCCGATTGTAAGTATTAGTAAGTGATGGGCGTGCTCTAAGCCAGTTTTTTAAGATTTTTTTTTTTAACAACAGATTTCGCTGATAGCATGCATGCTTTTCATGCAAAACCTAAAAAGGATGAACTAGTATGTGCCCCAGAATAATTAACAGATGCTGAGATTAATTTAGGCGTTCCACGCAATACCATTTTTTTTATCTTATTGAATTCTGGCAGAATCCCTTACTTTGGTATCCAGGGCATAATGTCAGGGATGCGGGATTGTGCACCCCGCCCTTTCAGTCCACAAGAATTTACTTATTCATTTATTAACTTTGTGTTTTTTAAAGCACTCACATGTCACCTTTTGGCAACTCCAGAGTGCTTTTTGTGCATCTAACAACACAGCAGTAAACCTAGGGGACGCTATTTGCTCTTATGTGAGGTGAATGCTGGTTTTTGGGTAGTTGATTTCAATTGCCGAGCTCAGCCATTGGACATATATGAGCCAACGTCAATGCTGCTTCTCCTGGAAGCTAACCATAGGAAGCAAGCGAGATGGCCAGCTTGGACAGCAAGCTCTCTACTTGGCACCACAATGTGGGTGTCACACCGGCCCCTGCAGCTCTGGTGGCGCAGGAGGACCCCAATACTTCAAGTGGCCTCTAGCCAATCAGGGTCCACCATTCAGCCCAGGGCCAATGAATATCTGTGAGATATGGGAGACTCAGGGCCCCTCATTATATTCTGCAGGAGTGGGTGGGGGGCATTATTTTGTGTTACACCATTGGATGTGAGGAGACGGCAGCCGAATGAGGAGATGTGGAACTAGCACATGAAGTACAACTCCAGGCTCTGAATAGATGATTTCAATTTCAGCTCTTCCTGACGCAGTAATGACTGCCAGAAAGAGGGGCATCATCTCGTATTGATATCAATTGACAGTTAAAGTAAATGGATGTTTTAGCGCTGGCATAATGGCTGCTGCGGAGAAACCATTTTTCATGCCTTTCAATTCAAGCAATGTAGCTCCATATCTGTCCAAGTTTGGAAACTGTCTCATAAAAATGAGTGACAGCAGCGCATAAAACTGTCAATTACGCAGTATTATAGCCTGCAGTCAAAAACACCAGCAATCAAAAGAAACCATTACACAGAATACATTAGGAAAGCAAACGTTTACCTCACATCACCTGAGGTAAACAGAGGGAGACAACATTAGGTGAGCAACAAAATGGAGAGATTCGGCATACTATTATTCATGTACTCAATGCCTTCTATCCCAATAAATGGAAAAAAATATATATATATATGTATAAATATATGTGTGTGTGTGTGTATACGTGACCTTTCGCACATCACATCACAAGGCAGCAGACACCCATAAGCCACTGCTCCTTTGGCAATAACTACTCAATAAGCCCCAGACCATATTTATCAACGGTTGTGCCTCGGTTGCAACAAGAAGAAAATATTATTTTTTTGTATATAAAACTATTACAATAAATGCAAACAAGCAAGAGCAGGTGGTAAATTAGTATATTGACAACCACAGAAATGGCAATTCTGTGCAAAATTTCCCCCCTGAAAAACAGTGTCCTCGCGGTTATTCCCCATTTCATTGAGATTCACTTGTGATTGCATGGTTCAGGTGGGGGGTTACTGCACAGTACTGGTGTTTACAGGAGCAGAGTTTAAAGCAGTACTACAGTTATTGGAAGGTGCTTCTTCCTGTGGGAGGAATCTAACCAGGAATAATCTGGAATTGGCTGGGTCGACATGCCAGAAGCCCACGCACCATCTCTATAATTTCACCCTTTATGTCAAGTCCAATGCAAGGAGTGGGCTGAGGTGGACTTCTGGTAGGAACTTGTGCTTCAGTTCACTCCATTGAAATTCCATCTCCTCAACAAATACTTTACTGCCGAAGCCAACTGATCCAAGCTCCAATAGCTTAGCGGACTCTCCTCACAATCGAGACCATCAAGGATTGGTGGTCATTTGACGGTTTCATCTACATAAGCTACCACTTGCCCCTTTAATGTATTCTGTCTTAAAATGTTATGCCTATCTCTTTATGCATCCTTATATCATGTTGCGCCATGCTCTTTCTTTCGTGTATCTAAAGCACTCTGATACCCACGGGTCTAGCTAGCGGTTTATAAAACTTATAAATAAATTCATACTCCTCCTCCAGGATGTCCCGCCTTCAGAGCTGACACCACCACTGGGAAAGCTACACACTCTCTTAAGGTGGCATTTAGCAGTGGTCGGTGGTAGTGGCAGTTAAAGGTCTTCCCGGGGTTTTTGTTTAAGTTTTAGAAATCAGGTGTGCTTGTGGTCCTTCAGCCTGGACCCCCTGCACTACTGCACTACCTATCAGTACTTCCGGGTGAAAGACCTAGGGGCATATTCTCAAGCCCATATCGCCACGGGAACGTCACTATTTTTGACGTTCCCGTGGCGATAGGGCCAGCGCCCTATTCTCAAGGCAGCGTTAACCCACTTAACGTGGCTCAAAGCCACGTTAAGTGGCTTAACGCTGCCTTGAGAATAGGGCCCCTTTCACGCTAAACTTAGCGTGAAAGGGGGCGCGCAGTGGGTGTTGCGGTCGGCGTACCACCGCAACACCCATTGAATTTGACGCTACCACCTATTATCAAAGGCGGCGATAATAGGTGGCAGCGCCGAACTTAAGACCAGAAAAATCCTGGTCATAAGGTGGCGAAACGAGGAGAAATGCTTAATTTCTCCTCGTTTTTGCTATTTCCATGTGTGCTGCCTTGTGCAGCACACATGGAAATAGCTAAATGCCATGGTTTGTTTATGTACAGTAAGGTGTCCCTTCCTGTACATAAACAAACCTTTTTTTTTAAAATGCCGTTTTGTAACTTACATGTGTGCTGCATGGAGCAGCACACATGTAAGTTACTAAACGGCATTTTAGGTTTGTTTATGTGCAGGAAGGGACACCTTCCTGTGCATAACAAACCTCCCTGCTCGCAGACACCCTTGCACTCTGGTGCAAGGGTGCCAGCGTTGGTGTTAAGTCGTGAGACTTAGCGCCGTCACAGGGGGAAACGCCAGGCTGCACCACATTCTTGAGAATAGGGTTCAGCCTGGCGTTTCCGAAGTGGCGGTGAGAGGTGTTAAGCCAAGGAGGCTAACGCCTCTCACCGCCACTTCCTCGTGAATATGCCCCCTAGTTTCTTCCTGTGTGTAATTATCTATTTTTCATTGTATATGTGGGTACTTTACCCAGCCACACCATCTGTGTGAGTAAATGTCACACTTACATAGCCCTCCAAAGCCAGATCTTGACTTCAAGGCACCTAATTGTCTACTTACCTGAGATAATGGTTTTAATTCAGAGGAGACTGAAGGGCCATTCTACCATTGGTTGTGGTTTCACATATGAAGTTTCCATCTCAGAGAAGTTTCGATTATTTCATTTTTTTAATGAGAAATGCAACTTATTTTATTCATGTTACGTTCGTTTTGGGATATCGAATGCATAGTATGGTTGGCTCTCATTGCTGAGTTTTGAAAAATACAGATCTGGCATATTTTCAAATTTAAGTCAATGCATATACTTTAATAAAATATCTATGATCTCTCAGCAGCAGCCGGTTGCAGCCTTTGTTCAGTCGCCTTCCTTTTATCGAGTGATTTATTTAAAAAAAAAAAAAAAAGAGAGAAAAAAGCCCGTGCATTTATACTCAGGTTAAAAACGACTCCGGTGGCCTGTGGGGAAAATGGCCCATCTCTTGGTATGCCCAGCACTCCCTCCTTCCTGCAGACAGCTTAAGCAAGTCACGCGCACTACCCCTAAGGTTTTCAAAAGCAAATATCAAATTCAATTCAGCTCTCTCTGGTTGCAGCAAGGAGCACTGCTTCCTAATGGCAATGATTAGTGTAATAAGAGGGAAGGTGAGCGGCTGCACTTCCGGGAGCGCCCTTGCTGCCAGGGGAGCGTCCACACAGGTTTGTGTAAGCGCTCCTATGCTTGACTGACAGGAGTTTAGTTGTTTTTAAGAGAGAAAAAAAGCTCATAATACTCTGCATTGGCATTCAAGGTGCTATCAAACCAGGGCCACGCCAATGAACCAAAGCAGCCCTGGCAAAAGAGCTTAAACCAGTCCAGCTCCTTTTGTCTCTCACACTACCTCTCTTTTTCCATTCACCTTGTCACTGTCTCTCCTTCTCTCTTCTCCCTTTCTGATCCAGAGCTTGGCACCGTCAGGTAATTGTCAACCCCGCACTTATGATAGACTGCCACATGGTGGCGCAGCTCATCTAATTTAGAGATGAGCAGAACAACGGTCGTTTATGAATACGATACACATTAAAAATTAATAATACCTGCCTCCTTAGCCATTCCTTTAGCTTTGGGGACCTGGAATAATCTGAACTGTAGCACTTGCAGGCGAGATACATGGTTAGTAGTTGTTTGGCAGCGATGACAGGGGCGATGGGTGGTGCAAGCTGGAGTGGCTTCCTGGTCAGGGCCCTGGCACTAATTATTTTACAAATTAAGCACTGTCCTGATCACTTTCTCTCTACCTCCCCCTTTTGTCTCTCTCTTGAACTCTCCTCATGCCTTCTGCAATTAAACTCGGGAAAAGTGACAGAAGCACCGCAGCTGCTCTGGGCTTTCAAAACCAGCCTCCAAGTGCTCCAGCCCACCGGGGAAATGCCCGGTGGAGTAAAAGGCCTGTCCAGAGCTGGGCAGACAAGCAATTGTAGAGAGTCCTTTTTGAATCAGTACCATTTAACACACACTGCTTTTCATAGGGTTGCTTTTATTTTTAAATATTATACATCAGCATTTTTCTCCTCAGTCCTCGTTCTTTTTCATCCATTTCTGATTAAATAAGCCCAGAGGATTATTAACATATCGGTTGGTAATACATTTACAATTGCATCTAAACGTCTATACCTAAATGATTACACTAAATTCCTTCGTCTTATTTAAAAAAAAGTACCTAAGAGACACAAACGGTTTATATTAAAGCCAGAATCAACTTCAAAATGGTGTGTCTGAGGCACAAAGCTTTGTATCCTTGCTTACCCATCTATCTGCAAAATAAACTGTGCACCACATGCGGAGCCAGGTAATAGAAGCAAATCTAGCCTCCTACTTGAAATTCTGTGAGCATTAGAGTCCAAAACTCGGAACCAGGCATTTGCCTGCTGGACACCACGGACTCATTTATCAGATTGTGACGTAGTGCAGCGCAGCAAGTCACCTTGCTGCGCTGCACTGCATGACAGGGAAACGGCAGGAATGCGCCATATTTAAGGCACTATGGCGCATTCCTGTCCTTTCCTTTGCGCTGGCGCCCTTTTGGCAGCCTAACACCAACGCAGGCACCCTTGCACCATGGGGTGAGGGTGCCTGTGTTGCATGCAGGATTGTTTTTGTGCAGGAAGGGGCACCTTCCGGCACAAAAACAATTCTGGGAGGCAACGATGCGAGATCGCTATTGAGATAGTTCTCCTCGTTAAGCCTCCCCCGGGAAGGTGTAAGATGTTGGCGCATTCCTAGATTTAAAAGTTCTTGTAAATCTGCGGATGCATCAAAATCCATGGGAGTTGCGTGGGAACACCCATGCAATGCCCATGGATCGCGTTCCCAGGTCAGAGTAACGCAACATAGTGCTTTGCGCTGCGTTACTTCAGATTTTTTAATCCACTCAGAGCCACGCAAAGTGGCTTTGCACATTGCGTGCTGTCGATGTAATGCAAGCCTCTCATAAATATGCCCCCAGCAGTCTAAAACCTTCTACATAAAGAACTCAAGCTCAGCCCAAAGCAGATACTCTTGTAAAAGGACATAAAACACATCACTCTCAAGTTTACTTTAAAGACCGGAATCTATCTAAAGGAATAATACCGTTCTTTTTCATCCCACCATGACTAACACAGCTGCTACTCTATTTGGTTTATTTCCGTATACGTTCCAGTGACCATGTGGCTATGTCCCTGCTACATCCATATATATCATTGATAAATAGAATTATAGATGGGCAACTATCTTTTTCACCGAGGGGTTCTGAGTGACGTCAAATAGACAACGAGAGAGAGGCTTGAGATATCTTTAATGTTACTCAAAACGTTGAGGTGAAAAACATCCCCGTAACTCACAGTTTTCAATCAAACCAGTGCTACACTGCCAGGTACTCAAAGACCCCTGTAGGCCTGGCCAGGAATTCCCTTATGACATAGCAGCAGTGGGTAACGTGTTTTGTTATCAACTGTTGCGATGTCATAGCAGTGAATTACCAGATTTGCAATATGTTGTAAATGATAGAGACTTCTATAGAAGCCATGCATAACAAATACATTGTAGTGATGAGTAATAATGTATTGAGTATCTCTGAAGAATCTCTGCATAATCTGCATTATTCAATACATTTTAGAATGCAAGCATTCAGAAATTCTTTATGACATTGGGTGTGACTCACATAACAATCATTTCTGTTAGTACACACTGGAAAGTATGGAAATGCATGAACAAGGCCTTCTATCCTATCTTTGCCTAAACAGTACCCTGCTTTTGCACTTCTGGTATGTATTGCTATGACTCTCTTTGCTGGAGAGCAGGGAAAGACTGGGACCTGGTCACCAAAATGAAAGTGCCCCTCTTAGCGAGTCCGATATTTAAAAAGCAGGCCACATTTATAAATTGGGACAGTTTTGAACTTGTAAAGACCAGTTATATAAGGAATGGAGACTACATGCCTTTGTCATTTCTGCAGGCAATGTTTGTGGTAATATCAGAAGATTGTAGCATGGAATAACGAGGAAGGAGTATTGAGGTCACACAATATTGTGACCAGAATATTGAGGACCAAAATAGTGATAATATGTACACAGAAGGAGGTGTAGATTTTCTATTCTTAACTCCACATCTATGTACCTTGAAGATATAGATATACTGGTAAACAGTCAGAATATCGAGTAGGAAATGTCGACTTGCACTAATATCGAGTGCAAAATATTGTGATACAGAAATATCCACTGCCAGAATATCGTGGTCAAGAATATCGAGTTTAAGGTAAGAAATATCATTTTCCAAAATATTGAAGTTATTAATATCGTTTGCAAAAATATAGTTGTTAAAAATATCGTTTTTTAGTTAGTGTTATGTATTTTAGTATGTATTTTAAATGTATGTGCTATATTTTTTTGTCTGAGTATTGCATTTTTTTTAAATGTATGTGTTACATTTTTAGAAGTTATTAATTTTATTTTAATTAAATTTTGCGTTTTAGTTCGGTAGCGGGTTATGGGTTTATAGGGGAATAGGGTGGGAAGTAATTTAATTATAATAAATTGAATATTAATTTTTATTTATTTAATTTTGATTTTATAGTGTTAATTATGGTAATTGATTTATTAATAATTAATTAATTAATAATTGGCTGCTAATTTTTATTGATTAATTTATTGGTAAATATGTTAATTGTGTCATTTTTTTAGGAGCGGGTTGTGGGTTTATAGGGGAATCGGGTGGGAAGTAATTTAATTATAATTAAATTATTAATATGTTTTCATAATTAATATTTATTTATTTAATATTTTATATTGTTAATTGTGGGAAATAATTTAATATCAATTATTTATTAATTTGTTATTAATTATTATTAATTAATTGGTAATTATGTTAATTGTGTGATTTTTTTAGGAGTGGGTTGTGGGTTGATAGGGGAGTACGGTGGGAAGTAATTTAATTTCAATAAATTCAATAATAATTTTTATATAAAATGTATTAATTATTCTTTTATAGTGTTATTTGTGTGAATTAATTTATTAATAATTATTTATATTTTGATTGTTAATTGTTATTAATTAATTAATTAATTGTTAATTAATTGTGTTAATTGTATAATTTTTTACGAAATTGTTGGTGGCATTTATAGGGTAATATGGTGGGAATAGTAATTTATACCCCTACACTATCCAACACTTTCCCTACTGTTGTCCTTGCTGGAGTGCGAATAGTAATTTTAACCCCTGCGCTATCCAACACTTTCCCTACTGTTGCACTCGCTGGAGTGGGAATAGTAATTTTTACCCCTACGCTATCCAACACTTTCCCTACTGTTGCACTCGCTGGAGTGGAAATAGTAATTTTTATGCCTATGCTATCCAACACTTTCCCTACTGTTGCACTCGCTGGAGTGGGAATAGTAATTTTTACCCCTACGCTATCCAACACTTTCCCTACTGTTGCACTCTTTGGAGTGGGAATAGTAATTTTATCCCCTCCACTATCCAACACTTTCCCTACTGTTGCATTCATTGGAGTAGGAATAGTAAATTATTTCCCTCCGCTATCCAACACTTTCCCTACTGCTGCACTTGCTGGAGTGGGAATAGTAAATGATTCCCTTCCGCTATCCAACACTTTCCCTACTGTTGCACTCGCTGGAGTGGGAATAGTAATTTTTACCCCTAAGCTATCCAACACTTTCCCTACTGTTGCACTTGCAGGAGTGGGAACAGTAATTTTTACCCCTACGCTATCCAACACTTTCCCTACTGTTGCACTCTTTGGAATGGGAATAGTAATTTTATCCCCTCCGCTATCCAACACTTTCCCTACTGTTGTACTCATTGGAGTGCGAATAGAAAATTATTCCCCTCCGCTATCCAACACTTTCCCTACTGTTGCACTTGCTGCAGTGGGAATAGTAAATTCTTCCCTTCCGCTATCCAACACTTTCCCTACTGTTGCACTCGCTGGCGTGGGAATAGTAATTTTTACCCCTACGCTATCCAACACTTTCCCTACTGTTGCACTCGCTGGAGTGGGAATAGTAAATTATTCACCTCCGCTATCCAACACTTTCCCTACTGTTGCACTTGCTGGAGTAGGAATAGTAATTTTTATCCCTACGCTATCCAACACTTTCCCTACTGTTGCACTCGCTGGAGTGGGAATAGTAAATTATTCCCCTCCGCTATCCAACACTTTCCCTACTGTTGCAGTTATTGGATTTGGGATAGTAAATTATTCCCCTCCGCTATCCAACACTTTCCCTACTGTTGCAGTTATTGGAGTGGGAATAGTAAATTATTCCCCTCCGCTATCCAACACTTTCCCTACTGTTGCACTTGCTGGAGTAGGAATAGTAAATTATTCCCCTCCGCTATCCAACACCTTCCCTACTGTTGCACTTGCTGGAGTGGGAATAGTAAATTATTCCCTTCCGCTATCCAACACTTTCCCTACTGTTGCACTCGCTGGAGTGGGAATAGTAATTTTTACCCCTACGCTATCCAACACTTTCCCTACTGTTGCACTTGCAGGAGTGGGAATAGTAATTTTTACCCCTACGCTATCCAACACTTTCCCTACTGTTGCACTTGCAGGAGTGGGAATAGTAATTTTTACCCCTACGCTATCCAACACTTTCCCTACTGTTGCACTCTTTGGAGTGGGAATAGTAATTTTATCCCCTCCGCTATCCAACACTTTCCCTACTGTTGTACTCATTGGAGTGGGAATAGTAAATTATTCCCCTCCGCTATCCAACACTTTCCCTACTGTTGCACTTGCTGGAGTGGGAATAGTAAATTATTCCCTTCCGCTATCCAACACTTTCCCTACTGTTGCACTTGCTGGAGTGGGAATAGTAATTTTTACCCCTACGCTATCCAACACTTTCCCTACTGTTGCACTCGCTGGAGTGGGAATAGTAAATTATTCACCTCCGCTATCCAACACTTTCCCTACTGTTGCACTTGCTGGAGTAGGAATAGTAATTTTTATCCCTACACTATCCAACACTTTCCCTACTGTTGCACTCGCTGGAGTGGGAATAGTAAATTATTCCCCTCCGCTATCCAACACTTTCCCTACTGTTGCAGTTATTGGAGTGGGAATAGTAAATTATTCCCCTCCGCTATCCAACACTTTCCCTACTGTTGCAGTTATTGGAGTGGGAATAGTAAATTATTCCCCTCCGCTATCCAACACTTTTCTTACTGTTGCACTTGCTGGAGTAGGAATAGTAATTTTTATCCCTACGCTATCCAACACTTTCCCTACTGTTGCACTCGCTGGAGTGGGAATAGTAAATTATTCCCCTCCGCTATCCAACACTTTCCCTACTGTTGCAGTTATTGGAGTGGGAATAGTAAATTATTCCCCTCCGCTATCCAACACTTTCCCTACTGTTGCAGTTATTGGAGTGGGAATAGTAAATTATTCCCTCCGCTATCCAACACTTTCCCTTCTGTTGCACTCGCTGAAGTGGGAATAGTCATTTTTCTCCTCCGCTATCTAACACTTTCCCTACTGTTGCAGTCAATGTAGTGTAAAGTTTATGTTTAAAAAATATTACATATTTTAATATGTTAATTTATAATATAATTTTCATTTTTTTATTTTTATGTTACAGGTGTATGTATATATATATATATTAATTTTAAATTTTAATATATTTCTAACATTTTATAATTAATTAAAATTATTATTTATTTATTATTTTTATGTAAATGTATATATTACATTTTAAATATGTATGTTTAATTTTTTTTACATTACATTTATTACTTATAATTGTTAAAATTTACAAATAAATCTAAAAAAATTTTTTAAGTTAAATGTATTATTTAATTTATTTTACATAATTTTTTATACATATAAAAAAAACGATATTTTGTACTTCTATATTTTTAACAACGATATTTTTTTTCCGATATTTTAGTACTTACCATTATGAAGATAGGAGGTCGATATTTTTGACATCGATATTTATGTCCCGATATTTTGGTAACACGATATTTTTGTACTCGATATTCTGTCGGTTATCCAGATATACTGTCAAGTTATGTATATGTGGCGTAAGGTGTAGAAAATATATACATACTACCCAGTCGATATTTTGGAACTTGATATTCTGGTCACAATATTGTGCAATCTTGATATTCCCTCCCCGATATTCTGAACACGCGCTATATCAGAGAAATTAACAGTAAACACCAGCCCAACAGACCATAAAACAGGCCCACAAATAGCCAAAAATGCCAGTCGCCACACTGACCTGTCATATGAGGCCCTTCTGACAAGGCCCGATTACCCTATAGGTCAATCCGACCCTGCTGGGAGGGAGTCAGGGTGCGAGTGGGGATAGACAAAGCACAAACCTAAAGAAAATTTGATTATATCAAATAAGATGAGTCAGTGCGTCCACAGGGTATATGAAGTATGGCGTGCACACCTGTTAAGGCAGGAAAGGTGTACAAACGCATACCTATTAGTACTCTGCTTTCCTGGAATATATCAGGGTGCTGATCCTGACCAACATTCTAAATTGAAGCTGAATGACAGAAAGGGCAAAAACACCTCTCAGGTTTAGTTGTGAGAGTGTAGCTAAACGTCAGCCTATTCATTTCTTGTGATTCTGTTCATAATATATCAGTGCCACGGGGGCATCAGGAAATACTTGCCATGGCTTGAAATGCCACATAATGCATGCCTTCAGTGTCATTCCACACCTGACTTAAGCCTGCATTCGAACCTAATATCCTCAAACCCAGGGAGGCTAGATGTTAAAGCCCAGACATAGGACATACTACAGACATAGAAATAAGACTACATTTTGCAATAGAGCTGGAGCAGAGCATGATGTAAATGACAGCTCTCACCAACATAGAAAACGGACAACAATGAGACAATAATTTATGAATCTGGATATTCTTGCGGTTCTGCTAACTAATCCTGTATGGGTGCACATGAAGAAGACTCCTGTCCCTATACGATTTTATGTTCAGTTTTTATAAAGACTTTAACTACCCGACCAGTGCTTTCCAGCACTAATACAGTACAAATTAACACAGTGATGCTGACTTAAAAGAATCATATTTTGAGGATTTTCCTGAACAATGCTTCACTGCGAATAAGCCGAAGCTGAGTGGATGGACGTTTCAGAGTATGGGGGCCAGACAGCCGCGGCCCATGCAGGTACGAGCGGTGGGGCAAGGTAGGGGGAGGGGATTTTGACGGACGATGATGAGGGAAATTTAAATAAATAATTAGTTTTCCCTCGTCATCGTCCATCGAAATACCCCCTCACCCTGCCCCACCGCCCACCGCTCTTACCTGCACGGGCCGCGGCTGGGGTCAGAGAACTAAACGAGCGTCCTCCCACTCTCCTGAACCTAGGTTGCATTGCAAATTTGATTTTGCTAGCTGCAGAGCCCTGGATGGTTCATATGGCTGAATAAGGCCTCTGATAAACTTAGGCCTGGAGTTTGAGAAGGTTTTGTACCCAATTCATAGTGCCTTAAACATAATACTTTTTTCCACGGGAAGCCAGCGGAGTAGGGGCAAGTGAACAGACACTGAATGATTTTTAGGTATGTGAAGTAGCAGCCACGCTGTGACATTTTGTATCATCTGCAGTCGTTTGAGAGAGGACTGCGAGAACTGTAGCTAAAGCATGTTGCCATAGTTTAGACGAGAGATGATAGTTGCCTGGACTGTAGTGAGTAAGGCCCACAAGATATTTTCCAAATTATGGAGTAGGCCAAAACAACATCCGGCCAGTTTTTTAATTTTGAGGCCCACGCTTAGCCCATTGTCAAGCCAAATACCAAGGTCTTTTATTGCAGGCTTAGGTGGGGCAAAGGGGCCAGGCTCATCTAGCCACCATGCCGGAGAACTGAGTGTTGGCTGATTGAACACAACCAACACCTTTGTTTTCCCTCCACTGAGCTGCAGACAATTCATCCCCATCCAGTTGGAGACTGCCAGGAGACAAAACTGAAGGTGTGCTGCAGTGCCTCCATGTTCTGGGGAGAAGGAAAATAGTAATTGAGTGTTGTTGGTATATAAGAATGGGGTGAAATGAAAAGACTATCAGGACTGGCAAAGGATGAATGTAGAAAATAAAAAGAGTCGGGCTCAAGGATGAACCCTGGGGGACACCACATTCAACTGTAAATGTCTCAGAAAAATGGGATTTGTCCAGGACCTGGAAACTCTGTCCTTTAAGGGAGGAGGCGAAACAAGCCAGGGTCTTATCACTAATCCCGTAATCTTGAATCTGATTCAACAGAGTGTTATGAGAAACGGTGTCAAAACTGCTGAATTCTAAAAACAAAATCACTGCAGTGGTTTTGTACCTGTCCAGAGTCCATCCAAGTTCCTCTGTTGTCACCAGCAATGCAGATTCTGTGCTAAGTTGAGGCTGAAAGCTATACAAATGATTTAGTCTTTCCTCTTTGAAAACCAGGACATGTGATACTTTGAAACAAATTTGCCAGGACAGATGTTGAAAATTTGAGATTGTCCTCTCAAATCCGGACTGTCTGGTCACGCTATTCATACAGTATTGGACTCAGTGGCGGCTGCCTCTGTACGGGGGGTGGTGTGGCGGGAGGGCATGAAATCCTTTTTTTTCCAAAACTTGCCTTCTTTGCCACCACTGCACGTTTCTCATCCGTTCTCGCTCTCTGCCACCGGAAGCACCCAGGCTCCCGGAGTCTCCCAGCTAACCACTACGCTGCTCTCGTGATTGCTTTGAGTGGCCTGTTTAGCCACTCAAGCAGTACCTGGGAGGCTGGGCAGGTTCTCCACACCTCAAGCCTCATCATTGTGATTTTACTTGGATTAATGGATGCATGTTCTGCAGTGTGTATCTAAACGGCCATGACAGTCAAGGGGTGCAACGTCCAGGTACAGCAAATGATCAGTGTAAAGAAAAACTGGGGTGTGCTCGCCTTCGATTGGAGGGGGGTTAGAGACGATCCACTACTGCTAATATCGTACCCATGCAACTTGTGTAGATATCATACCTGCCAACTTGAACAAAAATCTCACTGTGTGAGGAGGGGCGGGCCATTTTGGGGGGGGGGGGGGAGTTTTATATAGTGCTAACTCGACCCAAAGGTATCAGAGCACTTTACATGAGCACCAGTTACATTACAGACGGACACGTTCATTTTTGTTATGAACGGGGAGATTAAGTGATTTGCCCAGAAAGACAGGATGTTGAGCATCCCTGCCGAGACTCGAACCCAGTTCCCAGCTTCGAGGTCGACCGCTCTAGCCGTGAGGGGGGGCGGTACCTAAGAGGCACTTTTGAACCCCCTCCTCCCAAAAAAAAAAAAAGAAGAAGAAGCTTGCTGAGGCTGGTGCCGATATCCTAGTGTTTTCACATCCCTTAATGGACGTCGGCAGTTCAAAGCCTCGGAAAATGAGCTGGAAATCCACTATTTACGGTGGGTTTCAGCTCGTTTTCCCTGCCACCGTGTGATATCTGCTCCTCGCCGGGTGATCATCTAATTGGCGCCGATATTGTGTGTCTCACGGTGGCACCGTGAGAGTTGGCAGGTATGAGATATTAATCTGGGGAAGGGTGGAGAGCAGAGCATGTAGCCTTGTCATACTTCACACTCTGTCCTACATCATAGCTATTCTTTTTTCTTCCCATTAATCTCTCACCGTCAACACTAGAAGAAGGCATGGATCTGCAGCAGTCTGGTGGAGCAATTCTTTCGTGAACTGTTCGGTGTTTGTTTCAAATATTCCTCTGTTTATTTGATCTGCACCATTCAAAAATGCAAAGACGGGAGAATGAAATACTTCAGCAGCAAAACACAACACTACGGCCACAGAAAGGGCCTGAAGACACCCAGCCAATACCCACCCTGCTCCACAGTCATAGTCTGCAACTCAAAATGAGGGAGACACTGCGCAGGCCATGGGAACCAACTACAGAAAGTACGTTCCTTACCGCGACTACGCACCTCTCCTTAAAAATAATGATTTCCCTTTTCTGAACCCTCTCCGCACCAACCCACTTCTCTAAGACAGAAGCACCTTGAAGCACTTTAGTTCACTGAGTTGCTGCAAAAAGACGCCTTCTTTATTTGTGCATTTAGAAAAATAGTGAATTGAACCTGTGGTCAGGATTCCCTGAGATTCCACATTTTAACAGATACGCAAAGGCCTTAGGTTCGGGGTAGGGGTAGACAAGCAGGCATACAGAACTCTGTGGCAATTATCCATATTGTGTAGGTGAAGAAGTTACAAATATTGTTGCTTGGAATTCAGTGGTTATACACTGCCATGCCACTCACTTCTATTTACTTGATGCCATGCACAATATATCCCACTGTTGACCAATAGATGGCGCAGTCCCCTAACGAAAGACATTCACATAAACGGCAGGGGAATGTGAAAGACTACATCCATCATCAGTGGATCACAAATATATTATGGGGCTTATTTACAAGCGCCTTGCGCCACTTTTGCGTAATTTTTAATATGGGAAAAGTGACTTACGGGTGGCGCAAGGGGCTTGTAAATAAGCCCCTATGGGGCAGATTTACAAGCCCCTTGCGCTGCCAGTACGTCACTTTTTGTGACGCACTGACAGCGCATTTCCTTGCCCCATATTTACAAGGACAGGAAAAGCCACCCTGCGTGGCTTTTCCTGTCCTTGTAAATATGATCCCTTTACATGCAGCATTTTGCGTGAAAGGGGCGTTCCATGGGTGTTGCTGTGGGTGTTCCCACGCAACACCCATGGAACGAGACACATTTCCAGATTTACGAGGATTTGTAAACCTGGAAATGCGTCAGTATGCTACGCCACCCTACGGGTGGCGTAGCGAGGCGCAACGAGGAGGAATGTTTTAATTTCTTCTCGTTTTTTTCCTCTTTCAATGCGTGCTGCATTCTACATCACGCATTGAAAGAGGAAAATGCCGGTAGTGATTGTTTTTGTGCAGGAAGGTTCCCCTTCCTGCACAAAAACAATCTCCCCATGGCGCAGGCAGCTGTTTGTGCGCCAGCGTAGGGGAGAGCACAGGAATGCGACATATCATTGTAAATATGTCGCATTCCTGTGCTCTGAAAGTGCCGCAGCGTGGCGCAGCCAAAGTGCTTGAGGTGCCGCGCTGCGGTACTTTCTTGTAGATCTGCCCCTATGTTTCTTAGTCCCTGCAATGGGCCACGTGTGCGTCTTTGTTTTGTGCAGCAGGAGCACTTGCACACTTACAAACCCACTGAAACAGATTTCAAATTGGTGTTGGGCTGGTGTTCATGATGCTACTGTCAGGTTCCAAATTACAGCACCCTTCCCTGAAATTGAGGGTTGCAAAAACCAGACTAAAAATGGTATGCAGTATAACTCCGTAAAATGTCGGATTTATCAAGTTGGCTTTAATAATAACAAAGTCGTTGTGTTTGTATTTGCGTTGTCTCTGGCCAGTATCTTTCAAACAGGCACAGTAGGGGGCGATTAACAGCGCGCAGGGGATAGGCAGAGTCTACTGTTGTGACGTCATTCACAAATAGACGAAAAAATGGTCGCGGTACAGAAACCGCAAGGTCTAAAATAGTGACGGAGAATTTAAAATGCGTTTTTCAATATCAAATGCAACTTGGCAAGAAAAAAAACGTGAAAGTCTTATACAACATATTGGGGCAGATTTACAAGAACTGACGCATCTCTGCATATCAGCAGAGATGCGTCAGTAAATTTGCGTCACTTAAAAAAAGAACCCTTGCGCCACCATGGATGCGTCGCATTTACAATGTGTCGCACCGTGGCGCAAGGATTGACAGATGCATGACGCATCTGTCGGCGAAAAGGTAACGCAGTGCTGGAGTCGTGTCGCAAGCGTGACGCAACTCCAGCACAGCTCAGGGGCGGCCTATACTTGCTGTGCTGCGTAACTAGCAGGCGTAAGGTTTTGACACAGCGGCGTCGTAAAAGTGACTCAGTGAAATCTTGTAGATTTCGTAGATTTCACTGCATCACTTTTACGAGGCTTTCCTGCGTGGGAACGCCCACCCTGCATACATTATACCTGACACAGGTATAATGTGACGCAGGGCTTTACAACGTGACGCATCTCCCTAGATACGCCACGTTGTAAATTTGTCGCAACGTGGCACATTGTTTACGACGCCGCTGCGTCACAGAAGTGATGCAACGGCGGTTGTGTCGCAAGGGTTTTTTTAAACCTGCCCCATTGTTTTTCGTTTAGCCTGTCTGTCACCTTCGCAAGACCCCTTTCTTCACGGTTACATAGTCTGACTGTTCTTTCGCGTCCATCTAAGATGATGCAAAGACAGGGAGCATCAGAGAATGTTCACTGACAAAAAGGCAAGATATAACACACAAACCGAAAGTTTTTACAGAGCGATAAAACGCTGTTGACTGATTCCTACCTGTTGCCGTCAGTTTACACATGCATCTCTGCAGTAGGCACATCAACCCCCTGAGCTATGTTACAAGCCTAAAATTCTTCTACTGTGTTTCCGTGATAGTAATTTTACTGTGTCAATGCTGGACTAGCAGACATATTTACGGTAGCCATTCGCCACTAGTGAGCTTTTCAAGAAGTGGAACACACGTGCCTTAAGTGCAAGGCCATTGACAAGCCAATGTACGTGCCATTTACATTTGTAGACTGGAATCTGCACCTGTTCTTCTGGTCTGCGTTTCTCTATAATTGTATTCACACTTCATTAGACTAGCATTGTTTTACGAGCCTGCAAGGGTGCAACAGGGTCACGTACAGATCGGCAATCGGGCTCTCAGAATGGGTTTAGGAATTTAATAAATTATTGGCTGATTGGGTTTACATTTAGAAATGCCACAAAGATCCTGGAATTGTTCTCTACAGAAATTGTCGATTTTCATTTGAGCTGCAAGACAATGCCCAGCGGTGTTAACACGAGCACCCCCTGCGGAATGTCATTAAAGGCCCTCCGTCTCCTGAATCTTAGATATATTCATTGGCCTTTGGCTGAATAGAGGGGGTGGGGGGCTTGAAGGGTTGGTTTCAGGGTCTGTAGGGTCCTCCATTACTCGCCCTCTTCCATCCCAGAGAGTTTACTCACTAGCGCAGCGCATTCGGCCGATTTCCGCAATCAGCCACTAGAGGGCGAACGCAGCCTTAACGAGTAGAGGGGTCCGGGGGCGATCTGACACGCCAGGTGCCTCTCGGCAGTTTACAAATTACCGATCTGAGGGGACGCGGGGCTGTGTAAATAATCTCTCAACTGAAACGAAAAAAAATCAACATTAAATAAGGGGAAAAACAGGGCACCTCGCTGTTTAGAGTAAGTGACAGGTAGCAAGGACAAATAACCCTTTTAGTAGTTCCAAATTATGTATTCAAATGCGAGCTAGGAACCTTTTCTGATCTTCAAACAACTCAGCAGGAAGCACAGAAATCAGTACACGGTAAAATATTTATGGGGGATTGTAATTCGTGTTAAGGTTCGGCTTGTCTAATGCCTTAAGAAACCAAGAGCAATTACCTGCCAAGCCGCTTCTGAAAATGCAGCCCCCCTGCCTCTGAAATAGCAGCCAAGTGAACGGGTCAGTCTAATTAAGACATTGCGAAGACAGGACTATGTTGGCCAGAAGCACCCTATTAAATGAAATTAACGTTATTATTAATTTAAAAGCAATTATTCGGCTATGAATGGATGTTGGCAGAAAGCATATTTGACAAACACGTTTTTATTTCAAAATGATACGCAAAATCGGGCTTAGCGCGGTGTGTGTCAAGTGCAACATCCTTTCTTGCGGTGAAGATTCTGCCTTCGTTTTGTTTGCTGGAAAAAAGGAGTAGAAACGCCTTTTTCCGTGTTTGGGGACAATGGCGCAGCATGTGTGACATGGGCCGTAGTGCAAGGAAGGAAATGGGCCCCCTGGCTGCTGTTTAAACTGTGCAGTACAACAATAATCAGGGTTCTGTGGGCCCCGCAGGCCTCGGGGCCCCAGTGCCAATGCACCTGCTGCAACAATGGAAGCTACTCGCCTGTTTGGGGAGCGCTCCAGTAGGCAAAATGTTAGTTAGCTTGGAGCGCGCCTAACTACCAAGTAGCATAATTAGGCCCAGATTTCCGTAGCTGTCACGGAACACAGCGCAGCAGCCAAAAATGAGAGAGAGCAGGAGAGTGACATATTCACAAAGATATGGCTCTCTCCTCCCCTCTCCCTAGCGCCGGCACTGATTTCAGCTTCCTAGCGCCACGCACACACCTTAGCGCCATTGCGCTAGGGTGTGTGCGTGAGTCTAGCATAGGTTTTGTACAGGAAGGGTGTCCTTACTGTACAAAATTGCATGCTTAGACAATTGAAAAAGCTTTTCCTACTTTGTACGTGTGCTTGCTGTACAGTGCAGCACACATACAAAGTTGGAAAAGCACGGAGAAATGAAAACATTTCTCAGTTTAACACCTTCTTTTCAGTGGCATTAATTTTTTGGTGCTAAACCCTTTCTACTGATGTTTCAGAATAGGATTTAGCATCAAAAAGCATGGGTGGTAGCACGGGTATGCCCATGTACCACCCACGTCACGCCCTCCCGACACAAAGTAATGCAAAGCAGCATTTTGCGCTGCTTTGTGCTACTTTCCCATAAAACCAACGCAAATACCAGTTTGCGTGTGTATAAACAAATAGACCTAACAGTGGTACCTTCTAACTGCCAGCACCTAACCTAATTTCACTCCATCAATCTTATCCCTTCAATACTAACTGGGATCTGTGTGCACACTGAGTAGCACCCACCGTCACAGTGCTTGTTCCTTCAGGAACCTAACAATTCAAAACAAAAGCACAGGTGCACCACAAAGCGGAATTGTAATCAATAAGGGAAGTCCATATCCAGACACGAAAGTTCTTCAAGTTTTTCTTTCTTTTTATTCCATTTTCATTTAACGTAGATAAAACACAGAGTCCAGCTCTGATGACTCAACACACAGTACAGCCGACGCGTTTCGTCCTAGTGCAGGACTTCTTCAGGGCACTAGATAATGGTAGGATCCAACACTTCCATAGTAAAAGGTCATAGAATTCCCTGCTAATGAGCTGTTTCCCGTCCGGTATGTTTATTATATCAAGGATAGGAACCGTCTATATGGAGGCCACGACCTAAAAATTAATAAAAGGCACGTCCCACAATGGTGGTGTCCAACACCGACAGGTTATGTTACGATGGTGTTCAAAACAAATCCTATGAGGATTTATCTTCAAAATATCACCCGAAGGCCTAGAAGTAAAAGAGATGACACCACTTGATGAGAGGTAGACTTGTACAAAAAATAGCACCGCTAGACCTATAAAACATCCGAGCAAAGGGGACGTCCCATCGCAAAGCAAAACTTAAGTCGCAAACCAATTAGGCAGGGAAACAACAGCCAAGGTAAAGCTGTCAAGATCAACGGAAACGCTGGGGAACGTAGCAACAAACAAAAAGCCGGGCAGGAATTCTATGACCTTTTACTCTATGGAAGTGTTGGATCCTACCATTATCTAGTGCCCTGAAGAAGTCTTGCACTAGGACGAAACGCGTCGGCTGTACCAGTTTGCGTGTGATTGCGAATCCCAAAAAGGGTTTAGCGTCGGTTTAGTGTTACAAAAGTAAAGCTAACCTGACGCTAAACCTTTGAGAATCTGGGCCTTCGTGTCGGAGCTCTTGGTTATGAGACTGCACATTTTGCCATCATTTAACTGTGCAGAAGAGTTGAATGCATATTCGATGTCAACGGCTACCTCCTTCTGCCTATTTTCAGTGTCCTGGAATCGCCTTATCTTCCCCGTCCACCTTTCTCCTCCACTTTATGCAATCCAGGCAGTTCTCTTTTCTTGCCTAGGCTACTCTTTGCAAACATTTGTTTTTTAAAAACGCGCAACACAATGCTGCAACCAATCAGGCTGCCTAGTGCCACATGCACCTTTGCACCATAGTGCAAAGCTGGGAGCGTGATTTCTAGAAAAGTTTTTGTGCTAGAAGGACACTGTTCACGTACAAAATACTATGCTTAGTCTATCTTTCAACCTTTTCAGACATTGGATGTGTGCTGTTCAGTGCAGCACAAATGCAGTATGTAAAAAGTTAGGAGACATGAAAATATTTCTCTTAGTTAACGCCTGCCTCAAGGAGGCATTATATTTTGGTGCAAAGCCCTGTCTACCAATTGTAGTACAAAGGACTTTGTATTTAAAAAAACATGGGTAGTATAGTGTGAATGCCCATGTACCACCCTTGGGATGCCCTCTTGAAACAAAGTTGTGCAACGCATTATTTGCGTTACTTTTAGGGCAGTGTTCCTCTGCAAAAATAGTTTTGCGCTGGAAAGCAAATGCTTTATCAAGACTTTGCACCTATTTACCTTACTTTGCATGAATTTTGCATGAGCACAAATTCTCGGTAAATCAGCAACTTTGGAACTTAGACTTTCTTCCTTCAGATCACCCGTCCCCGATTGTTCAAAATGCTGCTTCATGTCTTAGTCTCCAGTGCTTGAAATGGAGAAAAAGAAGTGCAGGTACTCTGTACCAAAGTACCTGTTTGTTTCTGAGAAGTGCCGGTACTCTCCAATTAAAAGTATTACGTCACTCTTGAGAAGTGCCGGTACTCTCCAATTAAAAGTATTACGTCACTCTTGAGAAGTGCCGGTACTCTCCAATTAAAAGTATTACATCACTCTTGAGAAGTGCCGGTACTCTCCAATTAAAAGTATTACGTCACTCTTGAGAAGTGCCGGTACTCTCCCTCTCAAAATAAAAAAGTGCCGGCCCTCCGTACCGGACAGTACCGGCCCATTTAAAGCACTGTTAGTCTCTCTTTACTTCAGCATGCTTTAATCTCCATGCGTGTGCGTTGACTACACTGGTTACCTATAGCAAAGCATTTCAGTTTCAAAAGTCACTGCATTTCCCATAGAGCCATTGATGGCAGACGGCCTTTTTTCTGAAAAGTAGTTTCGCCCCCTGCATTCCTTCTTCTGAAACCCTTTGCTCTCCTTCTGCAGTACGTTCGCGCTTCCCAAAAATCGGTACGCGTCACAGGGTGGTTGAGTTTTTGCCTTCTTGAGCACCAGAACTGGAGCTCCCAAATGTAAAGCAAACCCAAGGAGATGATGGATGGAGCACTGGAACTTTTCAGACAATGTAATCCATGAAGGACCAAACAAAGCGATTGTTTTTTCAAAGGTTTTAAAAACATGTTTTTCCATCCAAACATGAAACTATATACTGGACAGCCTGACTATCTCTTAGCCACAGGCGTCCCCCAGGATAATTGTCAATAATTTAAATATATAAACAGACTCATTGCTCTCAACAAAACAACATTTGAAGGACCCAGCACTCATTTTGATCTTTCCTGGTTTTAAAAAAGGCACATTTTTAGGAGTAAACTACCAGAGTGAATTCTGCCCAAGTTTTCTCCACTGGCACATACGTCTTGAATTTACAATTTCCCGCACAAGTTGGAGAACTTTCTGTTACTACCAGTTCTAAATCAGGCCCTTAGTCTTCAAGCCAGGATGCAAGTCACTCTTTATTTATAAGCGCCTGAGGTGGCCAACAACAGGATAAAGTTGAGCTAATACCTCTGGCGTGAGCGTCTCAGTGTCATCATTCATACCTACAGTCAGAGCTGATGAGGCATCACATCCCCCCAGCTAAAATGCACATTTATGATGTCTCTCCCCAGACAGAGACTGCTCTTTTCTCCCCAGCCCTCTGCTTTGAAGGTAGTTTCCATATTCTTGGATTTACAGCGTGTGTTGCAGGCGCCTAATTAAATTATTGACACCGTGAGTAATAGTGCAAGCGGGGCCTCCCGAGCGAATAGCAAGCAGCAGGCAGGCTTTATCTCCGACTTCACACACAATATTTCAGAGAGAATCTTGCTCAAGTTCCTAATTGTTTCTTGTTCTGACTATTTTCAATTCCTTTCGAACATTTTTTATTGTGTACAGAAGATTTTTTTTTTTTGCACATCTCGTTTTTAGTCAGGCTTTGAGGGCTCGTGATTTTAATTTAATTTTCTTGGCAAACAGCTCTCTCTTTCTTTTGCTGTTCGTTTCCAGAGATCTGCCTCCCTGCGGTACTTACTCCTTGCTCTGTTTCTCTGTTTCTCACTCACTAACTCTAGCTTTTTTTTTGTGTCTCTCTCAATCTATATCTCTTTTTCATTTTCTCTGTATTTTACCCTCTCCCATTCTTTTTCCTTCACTGTTTTCTTCGTCCCTTTCTCCTCATCTGACTCTTTTTTCCATCGAATTCTATCTTTTTTGTCTCTTGTCGCATTAATCTCTGGCCTCACTTTCTTTCCCCTTCTCTTTCTTGTCTTCCAACTTCTTCTGTCTCGATCTCTCGATCTCTTAATCTCTCTCTCTCTAACTCCTCACATAACATTTACTTTTCCTCTCTCCACTCTTCCTCGCTCTTTCCCTCTTCCCACCAGGTCTCCCTATGTCACTTTTGCTAGTATTATTTTTCACACTCTGCCTCGCTCCCCACCCCCCCTTTCTACCTGTTACTTTCGCCTTCTGAAATGTGCCATTTATGAAACAGACATTATTAAAATATTTTTTTCTTAGAGAGGTTGGGTTGAAAGTTTCGGTTTGTTTCTAAGCAACCCCATTATTTCTGACACACGCCTCCGCATGCGGGTTGGGTTGAAAATACCCTCCCCGCCTGGCAGCTCTAGAATCAAATTGTAGAACTCAGTAACAGGATTCTGTATACAATTTTTTTTTTTTAAAACATACTCTTAAAATGGCAAGTGAAATAATTCCGCCTTGGGGGCTGGGGGCATTTGCATGTGGAGTGGAGAATGGGGTGGACTAGTACCCTGGTAAAAATTCCAGTTGACTTGTTACAGATGGAGTCAAATGGATGAAGCTCGTAACACATGGGGTTTTGGCGTCTAATGAATTTCGTAACTGGTTAATTGTGTCTGCTGGTATCTATTGGTTTCAATTGGTCGTTTTATTTACCCATTTGATTTTCTCTTTTTTTGCTTTGGAAATAAATAGCTCAGGATTCAAAACCCGAGGACAGCAGCTGGCCCCATTGGAAACCATGGTTAGCAACATGTAGATGGAATGTCCATCAAGGTTGGATAGTTTTACCTGTAGATCGCACACAAGAGCTCAACCTTCTGAACTAACTTCCCACTGAGATATATAAAGTGTAAATTCAAAATGGTTGTGTGTGGAAGTGACGTTGTGAAATTTACAGAAACGATTCAGCTGACCTGTGGAAAGGAGACCAAGTGGGAAATTGTCAGGGGCAGGGGTGATGTGCTGCGTGCAAAATGAGTAGAAATCTGGTTACAAAAAAGGGGTTTATGGAAGGCATTCAATTTACTCAAGAAACAGTTTACCTGGAGCTTGTGAAGCGCAAATGGATAAGAAACTGACACAAGATGGGGTGCATTCTAGTATGGTAAAGGGGCTTCAAGTGGTGCTTCTAGCAGTTCTATCAGACCAATTCAGTTGCTTGCTTGGATGTTGGAACAATATAACTAGGAAAAAATACTTGAATACCTTGAGAAAGTGTCTTAATGGTTGCACAGTAGCATAGCTTCACTAATAATGCCACACAATTAAATGCCACACCAGTCTCATTCACCTGCCAAAGGCAGTAAGTCTCTTTTTCTATCCAAATTCAGCCTAAATGTGTATCTTTTTACCTGCACAGCGCATGACCAATCAGTACTTAATTTGAGCCGGTGGTTTACGGTGCTTGAAACTGGCACTTAATTGCCGGCACCTGCACTAAAAACAGCTGCCACATGGTGGCGCTGTTTGTGTAATTTAAAGATGAGCAGAAAAACAGTTGTTTGTTAATTCAATATACAAATTATAACAACTAATACCTGCCACCCAAGCCATTCTTAAAGCTTTGGCGGCCTCGAACAGTATGAATTGTCACACTTGTGGCAGTGCGATGGGTAGTAGTTGTGTAGGTACAGTGGCCATGTGTGGTGCAAATTGCAGTGTCCTCCTGACGAGGGCCTCAGCACTTATGTTTTTTTACAAATTAAGCACTGTGACCAATAACACTGAACATAACACATCGGAGTATAAGCCAAAGACCATGTGCTAGCACTACCAGAGCGGTGAGCACCCCCATTAGTCTGTTAACCCAACTGCAGAAGTTCTTTGTGGAGAGCATGAGCTACTCCACTGTTACCAGGAGGTGTGGGGAACTGAATACCAGGGCACACAAGATGGCTGATTTGTGAGCAGTGATTGCTTGCTGTTTATCTTCCTCTACACTGACCTTTCCAAACCTCATCTCCCGCTCCATTACTGTTTATGCTTAAATCAAGAAACGTATGCTGTTTATGTTTGATGATTGTGGCATGCCTGTGGTGAGCAATTCAAGGAGGGTGAGACACAGATTTATTAGCTCTGTATTGACATCAGTATGTGCTTCCAGCTCTGATGGGTTGGATTATCTTCACAGGTTGGTCTAGAGGATTCAGCCACACACACATATATTACGCGCAAATATCCTGCAGCTGTCTATTTGTCCATCCATCCATCCATCCACCCATCCACCCATCTCTCTATCTATGTAATATGTTAACACAGATTTATATAGCACTGTTAGTTATAGCGTGCGTTGTGGGTTTTGCTTACCATAACAGGCAAATTTCAATGGTTTTATGCTTTTTAGTAAGAATCACAAGTCAGTTTTTAACTGTTATTTTCGTGTTTTTTATAATGCACTTTATCACTAACGCCTGCAGCTGTGCGCATTGGTAGTTGGTAGTAGAGGCTAGGCCCTGTGCCCAAACCACTGTGGGCAGCCAACTCTCACCACAGGCCTCAGGCTGTGTGCAGAAGGGGTTAACCATGGGGCCAGGGCTGCAGCCAGACACTGTTCCCAACCCACCAAGGGCGCCAACCCTCAATGTGCATGGCCTTTGTCCATGTACAGCAAGTGTCGGCTGGAGGTCCTTGTCTCTGGTCAGGCCTTCTTCTCAATCCGCCACTTGCACCCAATCCCTGCAGCACACAAACCCCACTGCAGATGTCCTTCTCCCTCCCTCCCTCTTTCTCTCTCTCTCTCTCTCTCTTTCTGTCTCTCTCCCCTCCCTGTTTGGCTTATCCCCTATCTGTCATGTTTTCTCTGTCTCTCTTTTTCTTTTCCTCTGTCAGCCTTACACCCCTTTTTCTTTCCTTTTTGAACCCTTTCTGAAAGTCTTGAATCGAATCTGATTCACAGTTTTTTTCACAAAATGGCTGACAAATCTACTACGTATAATGGTGGCTATCAAAATTATGTTTTTGAGTCACAAATCACAAAATTTTACACTACTTTACTGAGGCAAAAGACTATTTTATAGTCTCTCCCTTTTTCTGTGGATTTTTTTTCCCCACAGCAAACACAAGAGGATGGACGGAGTGCTGAAACATTTCAAACACTCACCCCCAGTCAAGAGATCTGGGTTAAATCCATCGTTCTTTTGATCACCATGCCACTCCAGTTTGGACCCAGCCATATGCAAATCGGTCTTGACCCTGCTCCCCATGGGAACAGTCCAGCCCGAACTGCCAGGTCATGTCCTCCCTGGACTGGAAACAAGCATCCTGGGACCGGTTTTGTCTTGGCCACCTTTAACTTTTTTTCCCCCGTACCTATTTTCAGTTCTGGAGTTTCATTTGGTGATGTAGGGTGATGTGGGAGTTGTAGTCTTAGTTAGCATCAATTGAATCGATCGGATCCATGCTGCTTAAAACATTTTTTTGTAACAGAACAACTCAGTGTGTTTAGTGAGTGAGAAGGTGAATGCAGTGCCTGTGAGAGCAGTGTGTATACAGAGATTATGATGGAGGATGTGAACTGGGTTCATGCTCCTGCTCATCCTCTTACATTGAATGACTGCACAAGACCTAGTGATAGTGGTTTAATTGACAGAGAAACTCTTGCAACACAGTGGGGGTCTGCGTGGGTAGCGTGAGGCAGGTGGGTGGATGGGTGTGTCCAGTGCTTAATTTGTAAAATAATAAGTGCCAGGGCTCTAGTCAGGAGGCCACTGCAGCTTGCACCACTCAATTCTCCTAATCACGCTGCCAATAACAGTATCAGCACAGCTACCATCCACCACACACTTAGCAGTGTGACCATTAAGACTATTCTAGCCCCCCCATAGCTATAAGAATGGATTGTGCCACGGGTATTAGTTATTTTAATGTATATTGAATCAACAAACAAATGTTGTTGTACTGTTCTCTAATTTAGGGCAGTATGCCACATGGTATTGCTGTTTGTCTAAGTGCCGGTGTTGACAATTAAGTGCCGGTGCTCAGCACTGGAAAGCACCGGCTCAAATTAAGCACTGGGTGTGTCTGAAGCCTGCCAGAGCATAAATGCCCCGGGAGCGTGAAACAGTTAGTTGTGGAGACCTCAGAGAGACAGAGCACCTCTAGTTAGGCATGTGTGGGAGCAGCCATGGGAAGGCCGTTCCTGGGAATAATTACCTTGGGGTGACACCAATGATTTAAATGGGCCGGCACTATCCGGTTACTGAGTACCGGCACTTTTTTATTTTGAGAAGGAGAGTACCTGCAATTCTCAAGAGAGACGTAATACTTTTAATTGGAGAGTACCAGCACCTCACAGAAACAAGCAGGTACTCTGATACAGAGTACCTGCACTTCTATTCTTTTCATTTTAAGCACTGGGTGAGACAGTCTCTAAGGAAGATCCCACGAGCTGGACAGGTGGATGCTAGGCCTAGACTGCCCTGCAGGTGTGTGAATTCCCAGGGTGTCTCGATTCCTGAAGATGGAATGGTCCTGACCTGGCCGGCGACACAGCACTGATGATCCTGGAGCAAAACACTCGGTGTTAAAGATATGCAGGTCACTATGAGCAGGAGACTCACCAACTATGTCAGTGCACTGAGTACCCGGTGAGTTTGCTATCTTTTTCCAGGGTGGCCCCGACAGCATGCCAGGTGCCAGCCTAGATGTGCCAGAGGAAGTATAGGTATCTAATTTCCTGCGTTGAATATCTTAAATCGAGTAGTGCTGGCACAGTGATTCAGTGGCTGGGTACTTTTGAGAGGGGGCTATTATTATGCAGCTACTGGACTAGGGAAAGAACTTTGTAGTGATGAGGTTTGTTATTGGGTGCCTTACATCCAGGGTACTGGGTTGCATGCACCCCTACTTGGGTCTGTTACGACAGTCCTGCTTGCTGTTTACCAACACTGATCAATCTAGCTTCTTTCCTAGCAGGAACAAGCATTTGCAATGCAATCGGTCACGCCTTTGGGACCTTATATGTATTTAGCTATGCATCACATTAGCCTGGGTGCTGAAACATCTACTGTTCTTTAACATGAAGGGAAAGTAAGCACCAAACTGCGTGACACGCCAGGTATGGGAACACATGGAGAGAAATATTGCCTTTCAGTGGGAAATGGTATAGTCCAAAGCTCTGTTTTTAATATAAAATCAGGGCCTTCGGGGGTCATATCACTAAAAATACAAGATTTCAAAAAAATATGATTGTCTACGGGTGCTTGTGGAAGACAATTTCTATGGACTGGAATCTAGAGAATGCTAAAGTGATTCTGGTATTTTACTGACCTCTGCTGGTCGTTTTCTATCAAGAAAGTTAAATAGAGGCAGTTGAACAAGCAGAAAGCAATTCTGGTATTTTACTGACCTCTACTGGTCGTTTTCTATCAAAACAGTTAAATAGAGGCAGTTGAACAGAAAAAAAAGTTCCTAAGCGGAAGCAGACAAGTCCTAGGGCTGATCTCCAGAGCCCACAAAGTACATACACATATAAGTATATACTAAAGTATATACAAGAGGTCTCGAATGCTCGACCTAAAAAGGAACTATGGCCTGCTCTGTCGGTCTCTTTCCACAATTACACTAAGGGCTACATTTGAACTGAAAACATGAGCCCCGATTTACTGAACGTTTGTACTGATACAATGCAAAGAGACTCAAACAACAGCGATGATCAACTTTCATGTGCAAAAACAGTTTTGCACTAAAAGTTGACACTCATTAGTGCACTACCAAAACTGCTTTGTGACAGCCTCTTCTTAATGTCTGCAAAGGGGGGTATCTGGGCTGAAGAGCACAAAAAAGTTTGTTTTGGCACACCACCAGATCTACTTAATATGAGGGGCGGCACCACCATTTGAGCGGATTAGCGATGCCCCACAAGCCCCAGAGCAGAAAAATAAAATGGTAACAAAGGTTATTTATCACCATTTTATTTTTCAGCAACCCGTCCCGAACTAAATGCGCATTTTAAAGTTCTCTAACCTAGCTGTCTTAGACAGCTGGGTTAGAGAAAGCGCAGACCTTAGGAGTGCTGAGAGAGCATGCTCTATCCAATCCTGGCACTGCTCTCATGCTGTGAGAGCAGCGCCAGGATTGGGTAGTGTAGTGTCCTGCATCCGGCATCCAGAAGACACCCGAGAGAGGAGGAAGTCGCGCTGCACGTGGAAGGTAAATCTATGTTCTTTCTTTCTTTTTTTTGTGCCCCCCCGCCCCACCACACTCGCTACATGCCAGCTGATACTGCTTAATATCAAATGAAACCAGGCACAATTAAGGGGACAATCAATATATCACTTGACACATCTATGTGTAGCATATGCACTTTACATTACAGCACGCATCTTACCACGTGCGGTGGTCTACAGGTAGGAATTTGTACTGGAGGGTACATCTCATATTCTAATCCTAAACTAGACACTGCTGACTTGCTTGTACTGTAGTGCAAAGCTGAACGGTCTACAGAACAGCCTTTTTTAGTGCGTGCACCACCGATGATGTCATTAACAGACAACTCATACTACATCTGCTGGTGCACTATTTGTTTGTCCTCCACACTATCCAGGGATACAATTTTTCACACAGAACTCTGCTGCATTAAGGATCTTTAGGCCTAGATTTACTAACAGTTCATGCAATGCAGTGCAGCAAGCCAAGTTACGTGAGCGGGAGAGAGCAGAATTGCACCATATTTACAAAGCTATAACGCAGTCCAGCCCTCTCCCAGCGCTGGTGTATTTGTAGCTGCCTAGCTCCGATGCAGGCACCCGTGCGCCACGGTGCAAGGGTGCCTGCGTTGTGGGCAGGATTGTTTTTGTGCACAAAGGTGTACGTTCTACTCAAAAACTATCCTTAGAGGTGTATAACTCTTTGTATGTGTGCTGCAGCACACATGCAGTTAGGAAGTATTGAGATAAATAAAGATATTTCTCCTTGTTATACGAGCCTCATGTAGACACACCATTTTGGTGCAAATTCAGGTTTAAAGACTTTAGTAAATCTGGGTTTCAGTCAAAATACTTGGGTGGATGCACAGGAACGCTCATGCTCCAACCATGGATAACCACCCTGTTGCAAAAAAACACAGGCAGCGCTGTGCGCTCTGTTACCTTTCTATTTGCACAAACCCATACAAATTTGGCTTTGCATGGCTCTGTAAATGCGTCGTGGCTGTGCGAAAAAAGTGGCACACCCAGGATGCATAATGTTGGTCAATCTGGGCTTAAATTGGTCAATGATGTCCTGTTGACACGGAGCACTCAAGCAAGCATTCCCCCAGCTTCCCCGCCGGTTAGGGGCTTAACGGCGGCCCCAGCTCTCCCTGTGACACAGGGGGACCCCTGACTTCATTCAGCCCAAGGCCAATATATATCTGTGAGATATGGGAGACTGCGGGGGAGGGGGGGGGGGTGAGGGGGCACCGAAGAGCCATTCGAAGTTTAAATCGCCATTGTCGAATTTGAAATAATATTTATTCACACACATTCTTTTTTCTCCTAGCAGAAGTGAAACATTACACGAAGCTCTGGGTTCACGTTGATCATTGGTATTGACTAAATTCCTTCGAGCGACGCTACGCGCTCTGAACGTGACTCCCAGTGATGGTATTATGAAACTATATAATAAAACTGCTCAATATTCATCGATTAGGAAAAAAGAAAGGAAGAAACAGCCATTTAGCCAAATGTATTTCTGTCCTCTGTGCTAGGTCTGTATTGCTGTGTTGACCTTCTTGCAATGTGCCTGCCGGTTGGGAGGGGGGGAGTTCTTCTCTGAATGCATTAGTGATTTGTTGCACCGGGAGGTGGGGCCAGGGGAGAGCTACCTTGCCTGGTTGAGTGTTTGTCTGGACTGGAACAGTTAGTAGGGGGCAGAGGGCAGTAGCCGCTGGTCCCGCAGCAGAGTGGCAGGGCGGAGGAGGGGTCTGAGGTAAAATAAACAAACAAAAAAAGAAAATAACAGACCTGCTCCTCGCCGATCACCGCTCTGCCGCACTTCTCCTTCTTGCTGTGTACATGCTGAGGCACCCAAACTCCCCAAGGCCAATCCCAGCGCATCTCTCATGCCGGCCAGCATGAGAGAAGCACTGGGATTGGCCTGAGTGGGCTTGCTTTCTGCTCCAAAAGGGACTGGGAGCCTACGTCTGCTGTTCTCTCCATCCGGCAATGCAGCTCAGGTTGGGGGGGATATCAATGCGCATGACAGTTTGGCCGTCCTAAGACGGCAGGCCAAACCGTCATGCTCTCTGACAGCAAGGCTGTCCACCACTCCCCTTCTGTGATTGTCATGGCATGGCCCCGCCCCCGAAGACTCAGCTCTGTCCAGAGGAAAAATAAAATGATAATAATACTGTTTTATTATCTTTTTAATTTTCCTTTCTCTCAGCTGGCCAGCAGGGGGCGACTACTCCTCTGCCATAGTGAAGGAGCCGCTGCCGGCAGAGGGTTCTTCTCTGCCTGCCTGAGCATTCCACTGCTATGGGAGGGAAGGCGGAGAGGTCGCTTCGCCCTGAATTATTGTTTCTCTGCAATAAGAGAGATGGGGACAGGACGGCCTTCTCTGCCTAAGCCTTCTTGAGTGTTTCCCTGTGCTTGGAGGGCTTAGAGGGTAGAAAGGTATTTTCTACCCACTTGAATGTTTTTCTGACCTCTGAGAAGGCCAATTAGATCACCCATACCTGCCTTACTATTTCTCTTTACTGGGGAACAGTACCTATTCTGCCTGGGAGGTCTACGTTGCTAATCTGAGTGCCTCTCTGGACTGGAAGATTTGGGGGGTTAGGGGGTGCAGAGAGTCTTTTGCCCTGCCTCAGTAATCCTGCGCCTTGAGAGGGGGGGGCAGAGGGCATTATTTGTTTCTCTACACTAGTAAAGATGGGGACAGGAAGGTCATCTCGGCCTTCCTGAGTTTATCTCTGCACTGGAAGAGCTTAGAGGGCTGAGAAGTCTTTTCTGCCTGCCTGATTATTTTACTGCCCACTGACTGGACCGTGCAGACCTCCCATGCCTTCTTGAATGTTTCTCTGCAATGGAAGAGCGGGGGTATGGGGCAGGGAGGTATACTCTGTCCGCCTGTGCATTGGTAGATACATAAATGTTCGAATTAAAGGACTAAACAATTACATTTGACAAAGTGGAGCCAGAGGAACAGCTACCGAGAAACAGACAAAGATGCCATCTCTATGGGAAGATGCCATCTCTATGGGAAGATGCCATCTCTATGGGAAGATGCCATCTCTATGGTAAATTATAACAGCAAACATCTCTCAGGCTGGATCGCCTGCTGAGGTCCCCAACTCTGAACCTCATCTCCCCCGCATCCCTCTCTCAGCAGCCAGTACAATGGATGCACACCCAGTGGGCAGTTTGTCTGACATGAAGCCCCAGTGGACAGCCTCATAAATCCTGAATTTACATCATTGCCCAAATCAATGGTTTTTGTGTTATGACCTTCTGAAGGATGAAAGGCTGTGTTGTCACTATCAGAATTGAAACGCGTCCTCTCAGTGGTACAAACACAGCGCTGTGCCGTCCGCTCAATGCGGCAGGATTTAAGCTGGTGGGGCCTATTTTAGGGGCTTACGTCCAAACACGCATAAGGGCCAGTGGCTTAGCTAGAGCTTTTGCTGCCCGGGGCGGTCCCCAAGTTTGCGGCCCAGTGACGGTTGGCGCAGGTAAGAGCGGGTGAGGGGGAAGACATCGACGAATAAAATTTAAAAAAAGAAAACACACCTTGCACTCGCCGCTGCTCCCCAAAAAAGTGCAGCCCGGGGTGGACCGCCCCTCCCCTAGCTACGCCACTGATAAGGTCGGTTTTATGTAGCCCTCAAAATACAGAAACACCCAAGCAGTATTTTAGGTAATTTTGTGCTTGTTATATATTGTTCTTTTTCTCATTTAAGCCGGCATATACAATATTTGAGATATATTAGGAGCTAATTACACAGTTTTTGTGAAAAGTTTAGGTCCTGGATGTAAAGATAGATGGGGACAGTAGATTTGTTTCGCTTTCGTATTAAAATCTATTTTTCTCTATATGCAGTGCTTACCACAGGCACACACTGCTCGGACTCTGAAAAAACCCCTTTGTGCACATGACATTGGACTGATTTGCAGAAATCATCCGTTCTCTAACCTAGAAAATGCGCATAAATACAGCTTCTTCTTGTGCCTTGATTCTGGGGGTGCTATGATGTATGGCTGCAGTTGTGCCGCTGAACACAAGAAATTCTTTTTTTGCTACAAAACTTTATCATAGATGTGGGTTTTAAAGAAAAAAATAAGGTCTAAAGTCAAATTCTATAATTTTTTTAAAGGTTTTCCATGATAGAATCCGTACATTTAAAGTACCGATTTTAGATTGAAATCGTTCAGTACATCAAGTAAAGGGTTTTGAAAAAAACAAGACGTGTTTCTCGACTTTGACAATTGTTTTTGTCACGTCATCATGGATGGACAGTTCGCTTTTTTTTCCGTGGCCTTAACATTGGAAGTATTGGACCCAGGCAGTGCTTAATCTATAGGAAACAAATAAGGGTAGGTGCTCAAACTTTTTCTTAGCAAGCCCCAGCCAGTGCCGCGGAAACCAAGGCCACCTTGTCTTGATTCTGCCTCATGTCTTCCTTCCACCACCCTAAACCCACTGTCTCTTTCTGTAACTCTTTCAGGTTCTTGTTCATCTCTGGTTTCTTCGATTGTCACTGTTTACCTATTATTCTCTTCCTCCCCTTATCGCTCTTTTCTGCCTTTCTCTCTCTTGTTCTGGATCAAAGTCTGAAGATGAAAATAAGTCCTGGTCCCTAAAAGTGAGAAGCAGTGCCCACCACTTGCAACCGCCTGCTCAAACTAAGCACTGCAACTAGGTGCCCCTGAAGGTATGCCTATTGACATCAATGATGTGAGATACCTAGGCCATGACTGCATAGGCAAATCAGAAATGTAATACTAAACTCTAGTGTATTGACATAAAATCTGGCAAAAAAACCAGAAGGCTGTTGAAGGACAATCAATCAGACTCAAGCAACAAACAGGCGACTCAAGTAAATAGTCTAGCAGAAAAAAACAAAAGGTGATTCAGCAGTGAAGGTTAAAGTTCTTAGGCCCCGCAGTGATTCAAAAACAAGCGTCAATGTTCTCACCTAACCAGATTTTTTGAAAATTACAACGGATTTTCATGCAATCCACCACGGGCAACTGAAATTCAGTATAAAGTGTGCCAGTTTCTTTGATGTACAGATTTGTTTAAGTGATGGCCGAAGTCTCTCTGGCCACCGTAAGTACAAAAGACAATGCTTTGTCGTTGGCTACTTTGTTGCAGTCAATGAAAAGGTTTGCGCGTATCAACTAAGAATGTTGGTGTATCAACTGAGAATGTCGACGTATCAACTGAGAATGGACCTCTCACTTGAAAGTCGCTTCTGGAAATTCTGAGTCACCCTTTTAGAGACCAGCGACCCCAGCCAGTTCATCAGGACCAGGCTTCTTGGGAACAAGAGAAGATATCGCGTGGGGATCGTTCGCGTGGTATTTGAACTGCCTCAGCCACGGCGGTGCTATTCATCATCTGTATTGTGTGGCACTGGCTTACTCATGTCTTGGAGGTGACGTTGATGCCTCCCTCGGCGGGAAATTACAGACAAGTACAATCCCAGTGGGCGGGGGGGATAGGCAGCCACTTTTGCACAGACTTGAATTAATGGCCAACCTTTTGAAATTTTCACTGGGAAAGCATGCTTCATGGTGGGGTGAATAGCTACTCCGGCCAGGCTGTTGAAGCTGACAACGCTGACAAAGCCGGGATGTCATAGCAACTTTCTTCAATGCGCCCAACCAAATAAGGAACAAGCAATGTGTTTTTCTCAGTTTTTTTTGCACATGCGCTGTTCTTTTGGCTCATTATTCAGTGGTGGAAGCATATATCCTGGAGTGGCGGCGTTTAGAGCCCAGAGAGAGAGCAGGGTTTGGGTCGAGGAGCCTATGTGGGATAATGTCAGAATCATCTGGCATTACAGTGCATTACAAAGTGATTTTTGACCGGCTCTGAGGTCCCCAGTACTTGTCTCGTGACTTCAGTGGCCTAGAAGGGATTTTGAAGGGATGCTGGACACCTATTTCACATGACTATTACAAAGCAGAATCTTCTAAAGAATGAGATGTGAGCTTTCCAAGTTTTCTGAGAAGATTATAATATATGGTACCCATTTGCACTCAGCACCCTACTCCTTCCGCAGCCTTCAGTAGCTGCCTTCGAACCATCACTTATAATGTTGGCATACTAAGGGGCCAATATATGAGAAAGACAAGGAACATGCTTTCATGACCATATATGGATATACCACGTAATTACACAGAAAGGAGCAAGAGGCGAAAGGAACGGCAGGGAGAAGGAAATAGGAAAAGAGAGAATCAATAGAATGAGTGAGGGGAGGTGAGTGACATTGCATGATATAACACAGCAACCTAAGTGCAGGGCAGCGCAGCAAGTCATCTTGCCGCGCTGCCCTCTGTCACAGGGAAAGGGCAGGAATGCATTGTATTTACCGAATACGGCGCATTCCTGTCCTTTCCCCCTGCACAGATGCAGTTTTGGCAGCGTAATGCCAATGCAGGATTGTTTTTGTGCACGAAGGAGCATCTTCCTGCACAATAAAATTCAGAGAGGCGTTACCTCTTTCTAAGTGTGCTGCAAAATGCAGCACACTTAGAAAGAGGAAAAAATGGGGAGAAATAAAGATATTTCTCCTCGTTACGCCTCTCCTGGGGAGGTGTATCTTTTCGGCGTATTCACAGGTTTACAAGTCTGTAAATCTGGGAATGCATAAAAAACTATGGGAGCTGCGTGTGAACACCCACTGCAATGCCCATGAAACGCCTCCCTGGCGCAGAGTAAGGCAACGTAGCGATTTGCACTGCGATTACTTATTCCATGTTGCGTGGTACAAGCATGACGCAAAGCTCTCATAAATATGGCCCCTAATGTGTAACTCCGGTCTCCTATCTTCAGATTGGAGATGAAGAACAGCAGTAAAGAAACAACCTAGACACAAGGTGCATCCAGAGTATGGAACCACAACCCCTCCCCACATATCAGGCTTGACGCATTGCTGATGCAGCCGAGGAAAGATCTGAAGAAATGTCTTCAAGGCGCATCTAATGGAACATTAAGGGCCACCATCATCTTCTGGATTATTAAGGACTCCTCTTTCCCTGCTTACGTACAGCATCTCAAGTTTAAGTTTTGTTAATTAAATCTGTTATTAGTGCAAATCAAAGCCAGCCATGCTCTGCACAAATGATTCATTACAAAATGTAAACATCTTGAAATACAGATAGAGAGTGTAGTAAAATACAGAATGGTCACTATTACCAATATAAGCCATTGCCAGGTTAACATTCATGCTTTCACACTGGAGAAGCGATAGTCGCAGTAGAAAATAATTCAAGTTCATACATCTCAGACAGGGCTTAATTTGAGCTGGTGTGTGTCAGTGGTGGACACCAGCACTTATTTTTTGGGACCAGCACTTAATTTTCTGCTTCAAACATTTACGGATAGCAAGAGAGGGAACAACACACAAACTGGAAAGACGGAGGAAGAGAAAGATGGAAAGATCGTCAGAAAGGAAGAACGCAGGAACCTGCAAGTATGAGCTGAAGGGACAGGGAGTGTCTGCTAGTGGATTAGAGGCCTGAGGTGGGTTTAGGACTGCCCAACCTTGGTACGCACATTCAATTGCATAGGCCACATGTTTCAGAGCAGAGGTTAGGGCACCGGCACTCTTTCATTTACAATTAACCACTGATCTCAGGACATGTCCAGACAACCACTACATAGGGCAAGGATAGGATAAAAGCATTACTCACATGCCTTCATTGGTTGTCAGGTTTCACGCCCTTTCACACAATAATAATTCACCTTAGAGATAAGCTTCCCAATTTCACCTTCAATATTGAACGCCTAATAACTTGCTTATTTATTAGGAGGTAGTCAGTTATATGTCACTTTTGTGTGTGATGAATTGTGTTTTATTTCATTTTTTATACTTTAGATGTTTTTATCTGTTCTTAATGTGGTTTTTCTTTTACGGATATTTTATTATTCGAATAAAGATGTTTTTGACTGACTATTAGGCGGTAGTGTGCCTGCGAATTCGATCCCCACCACATTGCGACGGGACACTTAAAAACCATCATAGCTCACACAGCGCTCTGTTGGCAAGGACCTTATACAGAGCATAATCGCTTACCTAACCCGTCAACATCCCTAACTCTATTGCTACACACCATCTTGAATCCCCCACTCCATTTCTGGTGCCATGATGTCTCAATTTTCTGCTCTGTATTGCTCTCAAATAGCTTTATGTCATGTTAATACAAATATGTACACACCTACAGCAAGTGATTAATTTGTGCTGGTGGTTGCTAGTGCGAGGCACCAGCATTCATTTTTGGGTACTGGACCTTCTTTTTAATCTTCAGACTTTAGCTCAGAGCTAGATAGAGAAAGGAAACAAAGGGGAAAGAAGCAGGAAGAAAAGATAAAGCAGAATTCGAAAATCAACCTGCAAGTGAGATAAAGGGACTGGAAGCGCAGGGCGAGGAAAGAGGTATGAGATGGCATCAGAACTGGTAATCAATGAAGCCTTGGTATTCGGCAACCCTGGCATTCTGCAACTCTAGAATTTAGCAGTTCAGGTGGCAGGCTCCTAACTTTGGCCATCTGTACTTATTATTATTGTCATTTCACAAATTAAGATCTGTTTACACTCACCTCCCCTCTGGCTTGTAACCTTAGCCCAATTAATGTAATCCTTGCGAATATTATAAATAAAAAACAATACAACTCTAATCGAACTTGTCGAAAATTCTTGCTGGAAATGAGACAAAATGCAGAACGCTATTCCATGAGGAAATCTCATCTAAAACAGACCATTCAACTATTGTTCACAAAGGCCGTCATAAACATCTAGAAGTTGTCCCCAGGTCTTTCTGCAATGTGTGCCTGTCTCAAAACTTAAAGGACACTGGTTTTAACGTTCTTAGAACAGACTTACCAACAAGTTTCGAATTGACACACTTATATTTTAGGTTTTATAACGTTTGGAGGTGAGCTTTTTACCTGCGGCACTGGCTTTTATCTTCCTGTAGGGCAACACAGATGTGCTTAAGACGGTGAAAAGGCAATGGGATGTAGAGAATGGACAGGCCGTCATGACGTAAGGCTCCACTCACCACCCTTTTGATTCCACAGACGTGCGAATCCGAGGAAACACCATGATTCCCACAGGGTGTTCCCCAATACCAAGTAATCTGAGTATTTCAGCTCCGTGAAATAACCAATGCCAGTGATATCTCTAACTCAGGGAGGAGGCAGGGAGAATAATGAGACCTTTTCCAACTAACTTCTAAGGGGCGCCTCAATGTCTAAATTATACTGAAGAACCATCAAGGATAGTCAGTGGTCAAAGCTTTTCTGGTTAGCGGTCTATGTTTATGTATGAGATTTATAAAGCGCGGCTGTTACTCCGAAGAGTGTCCTGGTGCTACTGCAGAAGGACCATCAGCAGGAAGAAAGAAGGACAGGCCTAGGGGCAGGAGAAAAGCCAGGTCTTAAACAATAGGTCCCTGTTTCGGTTCTTGAACTGTTTATCGTTCCTTCAACAGCTTTTTTCGGTCAATCGACCATAAAAGCTGCAGAGCATCGCCCAAAGAGGAGGACCCAGGGAGCTGTGACGTATTTAAAGGGGTTCCATCCTGCCCCGGAAGGGAATTACCTGGAGGGGGTTTCCCTGTCTTCAGAGTTATGAGACTTCCCCCAGTCCTATGGGGGAACAAAGGAGGAGGAGAAACGATTTGCAGCCTGGCAGGGGAATGTCGCACTAAGCTGCCCCCTGCTCAAGGTATCGCTCTAAATTTGACGCAGACAGGCACATAGTGCAGATATCCCATAGCCAAGCACACCCCTCTCTGATACATTAAATGCATGTATGCCAAGGAAATGTTCACAAGCAAATGACTGAGACCACACCAGTTTCTTTGGAGAAAAATATGTTGCTGGTTTATTTGGTAAGGTAATGCGTTAACTTACAGGCGATCTAGGGGCAGCCAGTGATGATATGACCTAAGCTGACCACCCGCCTAACTAACCAGCAAGCACCAGGAATAAGACCATCAGATGCAGAACCTTTGGGGTTCACCCACATCTGGACCCTATAGTCCAGGAAAATCAACTCAAGCACAAAGGCAGGGAATTGCCAGGCAAGCACCCAGTTAGTCAGGCTTACAACTGCACGTGCAGGACCGGACTGGGAACAGAAACCGACACTGGCAAACTGCTCGGCCGGCCCCCTGGGAGGGGGGGGGCTGCGGCAGAGCTGTTTGCAGGGCCGGTTTCGGCCGATTTTGTTACAGGGGGCCGATATTGCCGACCCCCAGTAACACAAGCATTGGCATAGCCAATAGGTCTCGCTTTTGGGACCTTCTAAGTATTTAGTTATGCAGCATAATATCCTTGGTGCAACAACATTAACTTTTGCATGGTTAAACACTTATAAGGTCCCAAAGGCGAGACCTATTGGCTATGCCAATGCTTGTTATTTATTGCTGGCGGGCCGGAGGGAGGGCGGTGTAGGAGAAAACACTGAGGGAAGGAGGACGAGTGTGGGGCAATACATACAAAGGCAAGTCTGTGAAAAAAAGTGCTATGATGCAGCTAGCACTGGCCGTGTCATATTTTCTTTGTATTGTAGGGCAGGAGGCAACATGGAGATGGTGGCAGAGGCAACGAGGAGGGAGGGGAGGCAACTTGGAGTGGGAAGAAGTACACAAGGAAGACACCTGAAAAACTTGCACTCTTGTAGAGTAACTAAACCAAAATTAAAAAAAAGTAGCGAGAGGGGTCAAGCAATCGCACGGACAGCAGGAGAGGGCTTGATTGGGCAATGAACAAGGCAAACAAGTGCACAGGTGGGGGCAACCAACAACAGGTACAGCATGAGGCAAACACTAACATGGACAGCGGTTGGGGTAAGCAACAACATGGACAGAAAAAGGAGGCAACAAACAACACAGAAAACGGGTGAGAGCAAGCAATAACAGCAGGTGGAGGGCGAGAGGGGCAAAAAAACATTATGGAGAGCAGGTAAAGGCAAACAGCAACATGGACAGTGGGTGGAGACAAGCAACAACACAGACAGAAAGATTGGGCAAGAAACAACATGCACGAGGTAAGAAAGACTATAAGCACATGAGGGAGCCAACTCTCAAACACATAAACTTTCAAGGAGTGCCTCCAAAACACGAGCAGTGGAATGACACACGTTCTTTGGCCATGGTCCAAAATGCGAACTCTGACCTCGCTCAGCATCTGTGATGACTCATTGCCCCTCACTCATCGCCATTGGGTCATTCCAGACCTATCAGGAGCCCGGTCTAGTTCACAATCATGGTGCAGTGTATTGATGTCAAAGTTGCAGTTATGTGAACAAAAGACGCCTTTCATTAACAACTAAACAAAAGAGGAATGGGCGTCAATTGAGGATCACTAGGGGTAGCAGCTGCTACTCCTGAATGGATGGTTGCTACTCTCCTCAAGTAGCTTGTGACCCCTGCCGACAAGCCTGGCACATTCTAGGTGGATGTGTGTTTATGCACAGGGGAGAAGCATGTTCCCTGCTATTTACTGCTGTATGATGAGTGCTGAGGTTTGTGTCACCTAGAGTGTTTTTGACATTCTTCCTGGACTGCCCCTGCAGTAGTTTGATTGTCTGAAACTATATGCATTTATTTACAGTGTTTTATCATCGTTGTTGCCATATTGTCTTTTATTTGTGTTGTTGTGGTTGGTGATAATAGTTCGTACAGCACTATATGTCGGCTGGAGTGCGCATGTGCTCAAAGTCCTCGGCCCAAGCTCTACAGACAGTTGTTGCTGCTGGCAGTGATCAACGGTCAGCGGAAGTCAGATTTAAGGAGGGTGAGGGCAGCTGGTTGAGTTTAGCATGAGTGCAACATAAAAAGGAAGATGTATAAATATGACAGAGATGAAAGAAAGAGAAGACAGATCACCACAAAAGGAGGGCCTCCTGGTGGAGAGGCAGACCCACCGAAGGGTTGAACAGAAAAGAAAATGGCAATAAATGAGGAAAAACCCGCAGGACAAACTTGAGAAAGAGAGGACGTAAAGACGTAGGAGCAAACGAAGAAGCTAGAAACGACAACAGGAGAAAAGAGCGAAAGTAGAGGAAGAAAAACCACATGAGGGAGAGACAGGGAGGTCATCAGAAGACGTGGCAGGGAAGGATGTGGGCAGCAATAGGAGAGCGGGAATCAAAGGTCAGAGAAAGAGAAGAGATAGAGCAACACTTCGAGGGAGAGACCGCGCACGTGAAGAGGAGGAAAAACGTGTAGGATGAGAGCAGAACAATATGGGAGAGACATAAAAGTTGAGAGAAAGAAGAGAGAGGGAAAGACCGGAAACGAAGTAGAAACGAAGTGAGAGAAAGAGAGAAAAGCCGGAAATAAGAGAGGGAGAACATCAAATAGAGTGTGAAAAGTGAATGGAAGCAAGAAACTGAGAGTGAGCTCAGCGAGCAGGAAGAGTGACAGAGGAGACAAGCATTGGCCGCGCGGCCGTGAAAGTGACACGGCCGCGAAAGTGAAAGTGATCGCGATCAAGCGCGGCGAGCGATGCGCTTAATGAGCATGACGAGGAGGAAAGCCATATGGCGCCTCTGCTCGTAAGCGCGCGCCCACGCGCGTAACAGCAAGCTCTAGGCCACAGTGGTAGCATTTTCTGAAGCCCTTACTAAAAGTCTCGCCAGAGCAGCGCATGCGCTGGCTCAGGCGAGACCTAAAAAACGGCCCTCCAGGGGCCGAAAACCGGGCCCCACCCTGGCGGTCCATCGGGGAAATGCCCGGTGCACGCTACGGCCAGTCCGGCCCTGTGCGCGTGGGAATAACAGGCCGCCGGCGCTCTGGCTCCGGGGCCCTTCTATAAGGATGCTGGAGGTATTAGCAGGAAGCCCCCTTTGGGCTCCTTCTTGTGGTTGCCTCCAGCACTAAAATCGTTTGGATCGCCCTGTGACTCCGCCAAGCCTCAGGGGTGGAAACCGCCGATGCTGAGGCCCCTCATCATTACCTGTATTGTTATCCGACCTGCCTTTATTTCCTGGTGTTCTGTTTGCTGAGACACCCTTGTTGCCACCACTAGTTTTGTAGTCTCTCACTGCATTTTACAGCAGTGGTGTGCATTTCCTGGTGCGTTGACTGTTTTGGAAAATGTAGCAGCTAAGATGTGCCTCAAATCAGCAGATTGACTGCAATCCACATTATTGGCCCTCCCTCTGAAGTCTGAAATTTGTGTCTCAGACCTTCGTTATTTATTATAAAATCAATCTGTGGCAGGGGAAGGTTTTACCCCATTGCTACCTATGCCAATGGCAGGAGTACTATGAGGTTCCACCTTTCTCTCTATTGCAAATTACTAAAAACCTGTCCTGTTATACTTGTGCATCATTGCTGTGCAGAGCGGCACACAGGGCCGGCGCTAGGCATGGGCAGTGTGGACAGCTGCCCAGGGCCTCGCACTCAGCCTACCAGTATGGGGCCCGCACCCATTTTCTTTAGGGGAGGGTCTAGTGAAATGCATGCAACAGCACTTCAGGTCATCTATATTCAAGCCGGCGCTCCTTTTTTTAGGTCTTTTATTTAAAAAAAAAAAATCTTTAAATGTATTTTCAATTTTGTTAATATATTTTATGTTTTGACCAACAGAACTTTTTTATAGACGTCACCTGCACTGCTTGGGGAAACCCATTAATGTTTGAGACTTTGTCAGGTTATTACATCACTACACTATACCTTAAGTGTCCTAACCATGTAAATTTACAAGCTTATCATGACCCCTCATTGCTCCATCACCCTTCAGCAGCACGTATCCCAGATTTATCCGGGTTTCCAAGTCTAGCTATTCCCTACTTCTGTGCTGAATTTGGCGTGGCATGCGCCTTCAAATGACCCCTGAACCACGGGTCCTCATAACCCCACAAAGATCCTCTAGTCGTAAGGGGAAAGCACATGAATATGACTCCTCTTTAAACTGTTACCTGCTGTAACTGGCCCCAGATCAGTGCTTCATTTGAGCCAGTGGTTTCCGGTGCTTGGCACCTGCACTTAATTGTCAGCACCTGTACCAATGACAGTCTGCCACATGGTGGCGCTGTTTTTTGAATTCACAGATAAGCACAACAACTGTTGTTTATTATTTAAATATACATTAAGAATGACTAATACCTGCTGCCAAAGCCATTCTTTTAACTTTGGGGCCCTAAAATTGTCAGAATTGTCACACTTGTAGAAGTGTGACTTATTAGTTATGCTGTTACTGTAATTGACAGCGGCAATGGGCAGTGCAAGCGGAAGTGGCCTGCTGACTTGCGCCCTGGCACGTATTTTTTTTTAACAAATTAAGCACTGCCCCAGATGGTTTAATTCCAGTCCTCTGAATGGCCACAGGGGCAGCAAACTCTGTAACCTACCCAGGCAAAGTGGCCTCGCTAAGGGGAAATATCCATTAGCACAATGCGTCGCCCAAAGAGGAGGACCCAGGGAGTTGTTATGTATTTAAAGGGGCTCTTCCTGCCCCGGAAGTGACTTACCTGTAGGCAGTGCTTAATTTGTAAAATATTAAGTGCCAGGGCTCTGACCAGGAGGCCACTGAGGCTTGCACCACACATCGCCCTTGTCATCGCTGCCAAAACAACAACTGACCATCTCTCTCGCATGTAAATGAGACAGTTCAGATTTGTCCAGGTCCCCAAAGGAAAAGGAATTGCTGGGGAGGCAGGTATTAGCACTATTTTAATGTATATTGTATTCCTAAACAACCGTTGTTCTGCTCATCTCTAAATTAGATGAGCAGCGCCACCAGGTAGACTGTCAACACCATACTTAGAACAGTTAGGTGTCGGTGCCGAGCACCGGAAACCAATTAAGTGCCGGTGCTGAGCACCGTTAAGCACCGGCTCAAATTAAGTACTGCCTGCAGGTGGTTTTCTTGTTTCCCCTGGAATGAGGCCTACGGGGGAACAAATCAAGGAAAGAAAGGATGAGTAGCCTGCTGGGGAATGAACTTGAGCTTTCTAGTCCGAACAGGTCCCATTTTTTAGAACTGAACTGTTACTGTTTACATTTAAGAGGCCTGCGTGGTGATGAAAACGGATTTGTTACCTATTTAAACAAATGCTATTTTCCCATGTTTTTGTCTCTTTCTCGCTGTTTTGCCTGCATCTACCAAGGACTCTCTCTGCCTGCCTGCCATTATCAAGCGCTATTCTTGTTAGCTTTCCTCTGCATCTGCCTGGTTGTCCGTGTTTTTTTCTCTCTCTCTCTCTATTCTTTCTGGTCTCTGTTACTTTCCCTCTCTCTGTGTTATCAGCAAATGTAAACCAATAAACGCCCTTAAGTACTATGAGGCTGTAGGGAGCTGTGACTCCCCTAGTCCCATCTCCCACCACGGTTGTGGGAGGATGTGGCTTAACGCCTAGCTCGGCCGACTTCGAAGCTGGGGAACCCCGTTCCAGTCTCAAACACCCTGTGATTCTGGGCAAATCAATTATTCTCCCCGTGCCCAAAAAATGAATGTCAGTCTGTGATACAACTGGTGCTCATGTAAAGCACTCTGACACCTTCGGGTCGAGTTGACGCTATATAAAACTGCAACAACAAAAAATTATGTAAAGCTAATTTTATTGAAGCTATGAAATCTGGGTGGCGTTTTCTTTCCTGCACAGCGGTCTGCTTCAGGCTGTCACGATATTCCTGACCTCGCGGTGGGGGCGGAGCACGGCTGTCTGTCACCTGCCACCCATCAGCCAGGATACATTTTATCAGCTTCCTTTTTCAGATGTAAATGCGTGTTTCTGCCTCTCACGCACGAAAAAACGTCGCTCGCATTAGCATATTTCAGCTCTTCCTTTGTTAGCTCTCTGAGTTAAGCTAGTCAAGAATGCTGACATAAAAACACGGTACTCGGAAGCAACGAGCAAACCGGAAGACTGCGTCGTGTGAGAATTCCGTCACCCAAGCCCACGTAAATGAAAATCTTTGCTATTTAAACGGAAATACACTCACCACCTTTCAAGTGGGCATGGTAATGCTTTGTAATAAAGTCGATGATACATATAATGTGGCACTATTAATACATTTGACGAACAAGCATGACGAAGAAGCCCAACAATAGAAAGCAAGTCAAAAATAGAAAGCCGGACAAAAATAGAAAGTCAGACATAAATAGGAACCACGAAAAAAATGTGGATCGATATGTGCAGTGAAGCTGACCGTACGTGACCTCAGGTGGATTGCGGTAGGGAATATTGAAGCCAAAATATTGACGGGTCACAATATCGCAAAATGTTGAAGAGGTAAGTGCGCAGAGAGAGGTATGGGTTTACTGTTCTTAACTCCACATCTACGTATCTTGAAGATATCTAAATCACCAAGGTAGATTTAGGTGGTAGGTAAAGAAAATCAGTACAAACTTACCTTTCGATATTTTGCCCCTTGCTATTCTGCCACGATATTGTGATATGTTGATATTCTGGCTTTGATATTGTGATCTGTCGAGGTTCTGGCCATGATATTGTGATGTATCGATATTCTGGTTTCGATATTGTGATCTGTCGATATTCTGGCTTTGATATTGTGATCTGTCGATGTTCTGGCCATGATATTGTGATGTATCGATATTCTGGTTTCGATATTGTGATCTGTCGATATTCTGGCTTTGATATTGTGATCTGTCGATGTTCTGGCCATGATATTGTGATGTATCGATATTCTGGTTTCGATATTGTGATCTGTCGATATTCTGGCTTCGATATTGTGATCTGTCGATCTGCTGGCCACAATATTGTGATCTGTCAATATTCTGGCTTCGATATTCCAAGCCCACACATTCAGGTGCCGATTTGCTTCACACCTAAAGGATAGCACTCGGAAACCCCACTTTGGGCATTCCCCAGAACTCAGAGTTAACATGCCTGTGGGGGGGGGGGGGAATTAGCTTCTGGAGGGGTGTTTGTGGTGTTGCACCCCCCTACAAAATGTATTCTGTAGTTAATAGTTGGGTGCAGGTGCTTTCAGTCAGCTATGGTGGGGTGTCTGTCGGATTTCACTCTGGATTTTTACATGCACAAACAGACAAAACACACATACACACTCTCGCATCTGCCTTAAAACTTGGTTAGTTTGAAAACGATTGTGTTTTAAGTACTCCAACAATCCACACTCCTCTCTTTTTCACTGCCTCCTAAGCCCCCCTCCGTGTGCCGCTTCTCATAATGTATTTTAACAAGATATGTCAGCATGATTGTTGGAAAATCTGAAGCTTACACCCCCCAATTTTACTGACCAAGCTACGCCTCTGCCTGTGGGAGGATTTTTGCAGCACTAGGCAAAGTGACAAGATGCTGCACTTCCGAGCCCAGCCCAAGGATGAACCACTGACCTGGGAGCGACAATTTGGCCCTCACTACTGGTGCCAAACTAAGCACTCCCCTACTCTAGCCTTACAGCTAGCAGGCTCTCTTGTGGATTTTAGAGGACAACAGAAATTTGTCTAGCAAGTTTGACAGTCTAGTGGCCACTGATGATCATGATGACCCTACGACCTACTACGACTCTCAAGGCCAACATGGAGTTGCTGTAAACTCTACTTGGTGCCATTGCACACCTCACACAGTAAGACAGATGTGCTTGAAGTGAGAATATTCCCTCACTTTCCAACAACCCCAGGCTGCAATCTCGTCATCCAACGGAGAGGAAGTCCTGGTTCATGGGAAATGCCTGAATCAAAGTGAGAAGGAGTGAAGCCACGGATCCCTTAACTTCCGTCTCTAAGTGAAGGTGCAAGACACAGGCAGGAGACTGTCAAATTGCGATTAGAGATACAAATATATGTTCAGATCAGGGTATGTCCTGAGACTAGACACGTGGGAGTGAGGGAAAAATCCAACAGCGTTTATATTGACAACCTACAGCTCATCCTGACAACTCCTCACAAGGTTCTCCTGCCTGATCCTGGCTTTTGTAGGGTTGGGATGAGCTCACCGCAGCTCTGCTCTCTGTATGAGGGAAACTCAACAATCAAAACAATGGAGGCTCAGAGGACCCGATTAGGAGTTGGGTACCGTATGATTTTTGGGGAAAGTGCTTAATCTGAAGGAGGAGCTACTCGCAGCATTGCAGCAGTCGTATAGGTATCGTGAAGGGAGTCCTAGAGATGAAATCGCCCAGTAGGTGTTTGTTTTGGGCTTGTGTGGTAGTTGTGCTGTGCAGTGTCAGCCTTCCTCTCAAAAGCAAGTATTTCAGTAGTGGGATTTTGCAGGTTCAAAAGCAGAGGGTGCGCCAATAGATATTGTGCACAGAAGTCTTAAAAGAGTACAGAGGAAGGTAGCCATTTTAAAGTTTATATTTATAATTCCATAAGGAGAAACAGTTAGGGTGCATGTGATAGTAAGTAAGCACTGGTCAGCTTAAGCATACTGCTTGAGGAGCAGCGATCGATGTATCTTCAGTTATGGGGGGCGGGGATGGCATTAACAGGATCCTCCCTGAGCCTGGGCCTTGTGCAGAGTCGTACACCCCATCTGTGCAGGAATGTATCACAGGCTTCGGCAGCTCTTGCAGAGCAGGTTCTGGTCCCAAGGAGTCCTCTTCTCAGCCAAGGACTTTGCATCTCTGTGAAGCTTATCTGAAGCCCACACTGTGGGTGAGGCAGGACCCCCAGACTGCCAGCATCTCCTCAGTGGGAACCAAGCGCATAACCTGAAAACCCTCAAACCATTAGCCAAGACACCTATTGCCAACAAATAAATTACCAAGAAGATCAGAACAATATATGTGGGCAGGGGCTAAATGGACAGGACTCAAGCCTCAAAGGAATGTGCGGGTTCACTAATATAGAAGGAGCTATGCTGACAAACATAATGACAAATGTCGAATTGGGGTTGGGGAAATCGATTTATTGGCAATGATATAATATTTATTTTGACATAGATCCTAAAATCGTTAATGAAGTGAAAAGCTATAGCAAGTTCCTTTCCTCCTGAGGTATATAGTAGCGGAAGATCGAGAACTAAATTTTACGACAAAAAATATCATAAAGATAAGTATATACAAGATAGAAGTTAAGTACAGATTTACTATACGTAACTCCAGATATATGTATCTTGACTATATATCAAGGTACGTGTAGAGTTAAGAGCAGTAAATCTATACTTACCAAAATATGCTTACCTCCACGATATTTTAGCTGTCCGTGTTTTGGCAATGATATTATGATATCTCGATACTTTAGTACTCAATATTCTTACATGCATCCCCCTGACGACCTCACCTCTCAACACGCAGCTAGGTTGTTTCTTCTAGAAGAGTATCATAGGTCTACCATTTTGAATGAACCACTTCCATTTTGTGTTACCTTTAATTCAATAGGGCTACGACAGGGCCAAACTAGCTCACGTGTTTTTGACTATGCCATTGATCTCATTAACTGGGAACATGGCTTGGCAAGTTGACAAGTTCGAATCCTGGCTAGGTTACCCCCGCTTTTTGTTGAATAAATTTAGTGCCATTAAACGAGTAAAAGGCAACACCAGTTATGTACAGCGCAAAGAAACATATACATGAGGCATTCCGCACTATGTGAAACAAGTTATCATTGTAGTTGTTGTTTTTATCATTAATCTTAGTAGTAGCAGTTGCATTGTTGTTGTTTTAGTCACACCCCTAAGCCTGTGCATCTTATTATTGTGGTAGTTCACCACAGAATCGAGGCATGGCCCACGTCGTGGACATGCGCAGGTACACACCAAACATGTGCATACACAGGGCTTCAAAGTGCACCTTGATTGTATGGTTAATGTATCCAAACAGAGGTGTTTGTGCGGTGGCCTGTGCGGTGGCTGATGTTCTGAGGGCAGAACTTGTGGTTTGCTCTTCAGCTTGTCTACTGTTGTGCAAGGGAATCCAGGGTGCACTGTATACCCAGTTGTACCCGTTACCCTATCTGCAAGAACCTGGAGTGCTTAAAAACACCCGTTTGGGGTGGTGGGGGGGTGAACTGTCTACACTGCACAGCACCCTGCCACCTGCACAAGCCCAGGTCTTTTGCTGTTCTTTTGATGTGAGACCCGACCCCGACCTCTGGAGTTAATCCCCACGATTCGGTTTACATTTGGGGTGGGGGGACGCTCGTATCTTCCTTTCACAGCATCCTGCACTGCCGATAAAGCAAAGTTATCTGGCTTGACCCCCCCAGCCTGGCCGGCCCCAAAGGGACCCCCCCACCCTATGGCTGTGTCTGGAATGTGAATGCCAGGCCTGGCTTGTTTGGCCCGCACAGGGCCTGCCCCGCTGCAGATACCGCGCTGCTCTTTGATCAGCGGACGTGGCAAGGCCCAGGACTTCCCAGCCAGGCCCACTCAGGGTGTCTGGCCGTCTGTCCTTATCACTGCTTGTTGTGGTTCCTACCCTGCTACATATTTGTTCGAATTGACTTACACGTGCAATGCGTTATTAACAACTGCCCCCTCCCCCCACCCCCCCTCTCCATTTGGACTGAACACATCTTCCACTCCCACATCGTGGTCCTCGGCCTTGGGACACCGTGTCCTGGTGATAAGCAGCAGCGCGTGTGATAGGAGCCTTTTCGTTGGAACCTATCGTTTCTGTTTTATAAACACAACACATTTCTAAGCTCTCGAAGAAACCGGCCTCGGAAATATTTAAGCCAAGTTTGCAAATACATCTCAGCGGTGCATACTGGTAGAATCTGTTTGAAAACAGGCATACACATCTTCAACACTGAAAATCTTACGAACCGACTGCTGATGTTAATAAAGGTGCAGGGTCAGAATGTTCTAATAGCGCCTAGAGACTCTGTTAAGGAGTGATAATATAAGGTGCCACCGTTCCTATGCTCTAAGAACCATGCACATGTCTAGAGACCCGTTGTAATCTTGAGAGATCCATGTTGTTTCAGGCAATAAACATGTGATGACTGTTACCTACCCATGCTAATCTCTATACACCTGCGATCATCTCTATAGATCGCTGCTAATTTCTGGACTTTGAACCCTATCTTTACCCACAGTGATGTGTGAGGGGACTGACATACACAACCCAGAAGGCAAGCATTGGTTTAGTTCTACCGGAACTGGAAGTCACTAGAGGGGGCTCTTGAGAGGGGAGAGGCCCGGTAGTAACACCTGGAAACCCTTTTCCCTGAAAAGTGTCATAAATGCACGGGACTGCCTGGCACTAGGCGCTGCGAAAGGACCACAGTACAAGAATGAAAAAAAGGCCTGTGATGAGACAGGATATGATAGAGCACTCACAAAACCACGGTATGACTTTCAGCTGTAGACTAGGAAAGATATTTTCTTACTGTAGTGTCGTGATGGTCATTGTCTGCCCCCAAATGCAAAATGTGTGAGAGCTGGGGAAGGATACATATGTCAGGAAGGGGTGCATGGGTGCAGAGGGGGAGAAGTGGGGATATACTCTGTAATCTTGCCCCCCAAATTGGTGAATATCTTGGTTAAGGCGCAGCATGGTCAGTCAGCACCCTCTAAGAATGTCAGTAGTTGCTTGTCACAGGTCACTTCCAACCACTGCGGCCAACCTGAATTAACCACAACTTGCTGCCACCAGAGTTTGGGAGATCTGACCAGTGGTCTGTCTGTACCATGGGAACAGCTCATCAGCCTCCATGTATGTGACTGAGCTCCAGTAGCTAGCTACCTTCACAAATAAACAAAGGATGACACAGCAAGACAAAGAAAGAAGAAAAGAGGGAGAGTGAGCAAGAGAGGGAAAGGAAGACAGAAAGTTCAACAAAGAAAGAGAAAGGAATTCTTAAAATATTTGTAGATCGTGAGATCCATTTTTGCCACACACGGTATTAAATTAATGAGAAATGGCTGTGTTTAAATATGTTAAAATAAAAACTGCTCTCCTTCTGATAGTATCTCCTTATAAATTGAGACATATTAAACATCAGTACAAAAGTATCCAGGCAGGTAACACTGCCATTAGTCCAGGTGGAAAAGACAAGCCTGGAGTATGAGGGGTGAGAGGAGGCCTCTTTAGGACACACCTACCAAAGACATCTTGTGTGCTTACCAAGAACCTAGAGGGGCTTGCAGCCCGCCCATTGCTTATAATTGGTTGGCTCTACTGTCAGTATCATTTGCCTGCTTGTTATTCAATGGCTCGCCTTGTCTAGCGTGCCTGTCCCTTTCCTGGAAAATTACCAAATTACGTGTGTGCTTCCACTGCTCCTTTTAGGGAACAACCTTTTTCGTTTGTCCTAAGCACTCCATGAGAATGCATGTGTTTTCCAGCTGTTTCATAGTCTGCTTTTCTACCAACCTCTACCCTGTGTGTTACTCTGTCTCACTCATGTGCTTCTTCCTGCTGCCCTCTGTGATGTGGTCACTGTCTTATGTTTCTCCCCACCTCGCTGCTTTCTCACCCGTGTGCTTCTCCTCCTCAGGTCCACGTTGCTCTCTCTCTCTCTCCCATTTGCTTTTCTCCACTACTCACCCCCGCCCTCTGTGTTGCTTCCCCCTACTCACGTCCTCTGTCTTGCCTCCATTCCCCATGTTGTGTTTCCCACTCACTGTCAAAAAATGCTTCTGCAAATTTTTTTCTTTTTATTTACTGATTCAACATGGATCGGTAAATAAAAATAAAAAGAATGCGCCTGTATAATAGACTCCAAAATAGCATGGGCAGCAGCAACATAGGCTTTATTTTTATTCTTTTTTAGCCATGCTGCACAGCCTTTTGGATTTCATACAGCCTCACTAAAAACCATTGGCAAAACCAATAGTTCCCAAAGGTGAGACTGACTTTACCAATGCTTGTTCCCTTTACAGTGACTATATGCCCCCTGTATTTGATAGTACTACAGAGTATACATCACATTCTCAGAGCCTCACCAAAAAGTTATTATGAGGGCCAAAATCGACTATGACAAAGCTCTTATGGCCTGTAGCACTGGAAGAAATGTCCAAAAGCACAAGGTTGCAGGTGGGGCCCACCGGCATTCATTTTTGGGGACTCATCAGTCTGCGACCCAGGAAAGAAAAACCCACAAGGGGGAAAGAAGGAGGAAGTGAAAGTTGGAAAATCTGTGACAAAGAGAGAAAGCTGGGATGAAAAAGAACCAGCAAGAGTGAGACAAAGAGGCTGGGAGTATCTGGTGGAGGAAATAAATAGGCATGAGGAGCAATCAAGACGAAGCAGCCTTGGTGTTCAGCACACTGACATTCAGTGGCATCAGCTGCTGGCTTCTGAGCAAAACTTTGGGCCTCAGCACGTATTCTTTTACAAGCTAAGCACTGGGCACAAGCATTGCAAATCTCCGTTTTGAGAATGGATACAGGCACCTCCAGATTTCAAGGCATCTTCCTTGTACCTTGCAGACTTCATTGGCTGTCAATGCTGTCACGGCTGAATTTCAAAGCCATGATAGTTGGTCATGAGACATTCTATGGCCAGCAGACCCCCACTAGCCCTTTGGACAGTCTGGCATTTCCCCATTGATCTGCAACCTCTGAAAACGAAATGTCTGTTTCTATGGCCAGGTGGGCTGCCATGGCCAGGTCTTGAAAGCAGGGAGCATCCTTTCCAAACGCACTGGAAGGAGACTCGCTTGCGGCACTCCCTCCCTCACGTGCTGCAATGTGGGGCTGATTTGAACATGTTAGTCAGGGTTGGTTTTGGTTCCCAATCCGGATCGGATGGTCAGTCCCTAGCTACTTGAGGAATAGATTCATGCCCAGCAGTCAACCTATACTTTCATGATTCATTTTTGTCTGATCTCCCAGATAGAAGAGGAGCACATGTGGGTTGTTCTAATTTTAATCTTCCAAATTTTGGAATTAACTTTCTCTGGTTATGCAACGTTTTGCCTTCAGGGAACCTAGCTGAGCCAGTTATGTTCTGGTACATCCTTTCCTGTGAGTTTCTGTGCTCTTGGTGGCTCACCGCGAGCTGATTTAGTGCTTTATAAGATTTCATTGATGATGATGGAAACAGCGAGTTATAGGGAGAGAAGGAGACAGAGATAAAGAGAAAGTGAGAACAAATTGAAGAGAGAGATAAAAGACTGAGAGTCAGGGAAAACGAGAAACAAAATACAGAGAGGTGCTAGAAAGAGCACGAGTCAAGTTAGAGAAGCAGGGCTTTGAGTGGAGTGGTTGCCTATGGGTCTCAGACTATGCAGTAATTAAAAAATGACATTTAAATCGCTGCCTTTCAGGCCCTATAATCATGTCCTTAACTTTGCAGACAAAAACACTGATCCATTTCTGAGTAATGATGGTAAAAACCGTTCAATTAATCCATGTCAGGAATGTAGTTCCTGTTTACATTTCACATGTTTTACCTAATCTTGCATTCCCAAAGTGTTTGCTTTTTCCAAGATGTTGTGTTTCTGTAGTTTCTTAGTTTTTTCATGCAGCATATGACTCTTGTATAGTGCATATTGTGAACCAAGGCACCTCTAGGTGTCTGGGTAACCTCAGGTTGTGGGTGAGTATTTATCACAGGCCACAATTGAGAGTTCTGGAGTGTAGGCTGAAGGTAGTGCAAGTTTTTCTCAGTGCCTTCCAGTGGGTCATAAAGGTGCTCAGAATATATGCTCATCTTGTCCTTGGCCTCTCTGCAGATTGCACAAAGCAATGATCGCATGTGCCAGTTGCATTTGTGATTCTACGCGAGAGTGTGTGAAGAAGTCACGCAGCTGTCAAAATACAGGGTGAAAGTAAAAGAAAATGCAGTGCTTACATGTGAGTGAGTGCCTTAAGTGTCTATAGGGGAAGGTGGATTAAAGGAAATGTATGCAGTAGAGAGTGGAACATGAAAGAGATGAGGTAGGAGATATGCTAATGGAAGATTTTAAAATGATGTGGGGGGAAGGGCACAAATATCTAACAGAGACTTCAGAGTAAAGTGTTGCGAAGACACTGAAGATGGGTGGCCCTTATACAGACCGTAGCAATGTTTAATTAACAGTCTCATATTTTTGAAATCGAAACTTTTTCACTTCTCATTATTCACAACAAAATGATGTTTTGCTCCAGAATTGGGATCTGGGTCTGGTTGCTCAGTGGATTAATGCGCCAACTGCATGGGCCTGTATTTGACCTCGGGGTCACAGGTTCAAATCCTGCTAGGTCCGCTCAGCCTTTCATCCATCTAAGGTCTATAAAATGAGTACCATTGGGTAACACAAAAACATCTCTTACTCAGCGCCAAGATGCCTACGGGTGAACGTGCGCTTTACGAATACACATTTTATGTTATTTACCTGGTGCTGCAAAAGGCATTGGCAAAGCCAATACGCTTACCGTTCAACAGGTGCGTGTGCTTTACTGTGCGATATATACATTTGGATGCAATAACACAAAGCTCACAAAGAGACACCAAAATACTGGCCAGGTGGTTCCCTGTGCGAAGCGCAGGATTTTACTTTACCTCTCAGGAAGGATTCCTAGTTATGTTTCTTAGGCCACGCCCCTTTTTAGAGACCCACCCGCTTTTTTCATCCCACTTAAAGCCACGCAAAGGACCATGGGCCCTGTGCACCCCACATGAATAGGCTCTGTGGTAAAGTATGAGGAAATCTCTTGGGATATGAGGGAGGGCTGAGGATTTCAAAAGGACAGGAGAGAATGCTTCTGCGTGCATTAAAACAAATCATGTAATTCTATTGGCACTGCTAATGCAGTGGGGTCTGGCAGAGCGCCACGTCTATTCTTGTGAGAGGAGCACAATGCAGAGGCATTTTCTCATCTGGTAGCCTCAGGTGGAGGCCCCAGTACCCTAAGCAGTAGGGGCACAGTGATACTGCACAGAGAGGTCGCGGGCTCCGGCTGTAAGATTTGTGCTCCATGAACACTGCTGGAGCAGCCCCGCAGCAGACGTCACCCCCTGACTCTGAGACGTGCTGCTGAATACAGACAGCTCATTACTGGCAGCAGTGCACTGCAGAGCGTCTCTCTCTCTCTATCACACATGCAAATACAAGGGGGCTGTCAGAATACAGCATGGCACACACAATCTTTTATTTAGTTACTGAGAGGTTTTCTAGAGCAACGTGCCTTGACTTTTGAGTGCTTCAGAGCGCTTTATAACACAATCAGTGAGAGAAAGAAACGTGGGGAATTACAATCTAACTAGGTTTGCGGGTCCAGAAACATAGACTTTATCACAATTTCAGTACACGAGTGAATTGAATGTGGGCTGCAAAAATTCAGTTCTCAGGCCCTTCCTGGAATGCACTTGTTGGGCTCTGTCCTCAGGCTTGGATTTCATGTGGTGTAAAAAGCATAGGTTCATAGTGAACAAGCATTTGCAGAGCCAGTAGGTCTGGGGATGGCCAACAGCTTTTTGGATTTGTCAATGCTTATTTGATTCTGTCATGGTTTTTGCAAAACATCCTTGTTGTGTAAGCTGTTGTGCTCTCTTCAATAAAAAAAAATGGCTAAAAGTAAAAATATTTTTGGTCTCAAAAAACACTCTTTACCATAGTAGTTTCTGGCACTTGAGCAAAAAAAATTTGTGGGTAGATGTGCTGCTTATGAAAGGGCAAAATGCTGTCACTCACAGTGAAGTTAGCCAATGGCTGAAGTGGGCTGACCCACTGCCCCATGCTCTATGTTGTAGTGGGCAGAGGAAAAATGTGAATGATGCACTAACAGTCCAATGTATGAAGAGGGCGGGCTTGAAGCCCCTATAAGTAAGAATATTGTACATACAGTTTTAGAAAAATCAAATGATATTCTTTAGCAGCAGACCCAAACAGAAGAAAGTAAGGATCTGGGCATCGAATGGACTAGTAAGAAGGCAGTGGCGTAGCTAGACTAGTAGCCACCCGTGGTGGTCCCAGCGGCGGCCACCCTGCGGCCGGGTGTAAGATGCCGCAGGTAAGAACGGGGAGGGGGAGGGAGGCTGCCGCCCCAAAACTCGTGCCACCCGGGGCGGATCGCCCTCCCTTGCTACGCCACTGTAGGAAGGTGGTAGAAAAGAAGATGGTGGAGGTAGCACTGCGTTTCTTCCCTACAGTCCCATCAGTTCAGAACTTTGTTTCCTATTCACCTCCATCCAAGACTTTCTTTTTCCCAACAATATTTAGGAAGCGGGGCATCAGGAGCATCCCATAAAGATGCCCGCTCTTCACAAAGGGCCTCTTGGTGCTAATCTTAACAAACCCGTTATGTGTTGGGAGGGCAATGCAGCCATTTAACAACCTTAGTTGTTTTAAAAGTTTCTAGAATTTTAAATGGTCGTAGTAGTTGAGCAAATGAAGAGGGTGTGTTTCACGTTTTGGGTCTGGCCACCAAAAGGGAACCACTCACTGTGTTAATGCCGTAATCAAGGAACATTCAGGAGTATCTCATCCTGCGAACACACAAACCACCAAAATAAACTACATGACACTTTTTTTGCTATATTTTGCTGTGAGTTACAATGATAATAGCCTACAACAGACCACTGGCGTCATTTCACCAAAACCAAAGGGTCTGCGACCATTTGCAGACAGATGGAATCCTACAGAGATTGAAAGACTGTTGTCTATAAATGATTTTCCTTCATCAGAAACAGTACATTACAGGTGCACACACACATGCCCACCCACACATTCTCTCTGTTTTCCTCTCTCTCAAGTCTATAGTAAGATGACTCAGTGAGTTAATTTCCATTTGGCAGGAATCTGCGTTCCTGTGGGTTTGACTCATAGCGGGCTGATCCAGCCTTTCATCTCCCCAGGGTCATTAAAGAAGTGCTATTGAGTTTGGAAAGTGTCATATAGCAGATATATGTGATTGACAATGTATTGGTATTGTATTGCAACATTTAGTGCTTACTACACCTATGTCGGGCGCTGACGCGCTTGCTTACATGGGTAGCAAGCTACAGCATGTAGGGTGTGTGGTTGGAATTGTTAAGTCTATGTTTTGATTCTATGTGGCAAATTTTTCCATGTCCTGCATGATGCCCACCATGGTGCAGTTATCATGCTATGGGACTCAAAGCTTAGCAGTAAGGATATCATCAAAGATAAGATGGCCTCATGCCACCGACGGCAGTTGGCACCAAGTCGGTCTTTGTTCCCGGTCCCATCAGCTAACCTTGCTGCCCCCGACCCCGGAACACGGCCCCTTAGATTCTGCAATCGCAATTCAATGAAACTAGTTCTAATTCAATCTACGAGGAAGATGGTGTGCGGTCACGAGGAGTTCTCATGCGCTGGCGCGCGCTGACCGGAACGGACTCCGCGCTGCGATGAAAAGGATTCCAAGCCGACGCCATTTCAGAGCCAGTCTGACGAACGGGCGCATCAAAGGCCGCGCGCCAGAAACCACCGGAGCTGATTTCGTGATCACAGGAAGGTGACACGGTGAATGGCGACGCCGGCTCTGCTCGTCAGATGGGGTAGGGACGGAACACAATACATTGTTGAAAAATGTGGACGGAAGAGCACAAAAAAAGGGTTTAATGAATATTGAGTTGCGCCATCAATGCATATTGTGCCTTTCCCCAGTCATGCGTGTCATGTCCGCTGCGCACCCTCTGGTCACAAGTCAAAAGGACCTTGTGATTCGCTTTTGACTTCGAACAATGAAAATAAAATACAACAAAAGGAATTCTGTCCTGGGAGGAGACGTGACGAAAGTAGCCTTTTCAATTGATGCAGTCAAGTGCTGGTGGAGTAACGTGGCGGGTGGGTTATCCTGTAATGTGCATAGACGTCAGTTAGCTAAGCTGGCTAGCGGAGAACCGCCAGGCTAAGCAAGAATGGCGGATGTCAGCACGAGCACGCGCTTACCCCCTCACTTACTGTGCATTGAGCCTCTTGTGTAAATGCATAGGCATATGTTTACTCCCTCACCTACTACGATCTAGGCCTCTAGTTTACACACATGCGTATGCACAGTTTTCTATCAATAACTTCTCCACAGGTGCAGCACCAGCACTTTTAAGCGGTGCAGTTTGCCCCACAGAGGTGGTTGCACACAGAGGCTTGTGAGGATTCTTCGTGCGGATGCGCAAGAAGGTGAGCCTCTATAGAGGCTGGAACACCTCGATACCAAGGTATTCAAGCTTCAATATAAGGGTTTTGGGCCGACAGCTACTAGTTAATGAGGGTCTGCCAGTTGTCCCCAAGTATACTAGTGCGCACATGCTAACTGAGCCAACGGAAGAGCAGCCTATTCCGATTGGTCTCCAGCAACAAAGACAGTCAACGTTGCCTACTGTTGTCTTTAACTTCTTTTATACAAGATTGAATGTTCACTTTATGTGTTGAGCATCACAGCCGACACCTTGTTCACCACCTTTTGATCAGACATTTGCCCTTGAATGCACAGCTCTTGCATCGTTTGTAGCATTTGTAAAATGTAAAGAGACCGGTGTGGAGCCACCTCTATATAATATGCCCTTAAGGCCTCGAGAAAGAACAGTAGGTGGTATCCAGATGTTAAAAGTGAAAGACGTGTAGGAGTGGTGGCCTGCACAAAAACAGAGTTCAAAAAGCCAGACTAATGAAGTCTGGTCAGAGCTGAGGTCAGCTAGAGTAGAGATAAACACCAGTGTGTGTCCCTAAGTGCTACAGCAGGAAGGGAAGTAGGAGGACTGCATGGCCACAATTTATATGAATTTATTAATATTAACATCCCAGTAATTGGCAGATTAGGAACTATTTGACCGTTTGTAGCAGTAGAATATGCAGGAGCGTAGTAATCAATAGTGCAATAGATGCAGTGGCACTGGGGCCCAGATCTGTGAGGGGCTCACTACCAAACCAGGATATTGAAGGCCCAATTTCCATGCCTGCATTGCAACCAGGGCCACTGGAATTATGTGGCCGGAGAGGGACAAATTATGTGGCAGAGTTGAGTAAATTATGCAGCAAGAAAAGGCAAATCATACAGCGGTATGCAGCACATTTGGTAAAAACATGACTTCATTATTTCATCATTTTTAAATTTAGTAACACTCTGTGGGAATTGGTTGCATCTCACTGGTTACAGTTTAATATCCAAATATAGCAATAGAGCAACAGAAAGGTGACTAGTCCAGCTTTACAAAGGGCCTTCCATTTAGCGGTAACATGTTGTCAAATTTTTTGTAACTTTTGAACCGTTTGAGCTAGAAATAATTATTTTTTTGTTAAAATCAGCAGATTATGCGGCAGATGATGGATTATGTGGCAAATGTGGCAAATCTATAGTTATAGAAAAATCGCCACAGCCGCACAATTGCATAATTCCAGTGTCCCTGATTACGACCCCTGGCACCCTTGCTCTGCCGTTGAGAATAAGGCTATATGTAGTTTAGCTGAGCAGACGTGTGACTCCTTAGGAAGGCGGTCAACCACATAAACTACTAACATCAATCCTCTCTTACACCTTCACACCTAACAGGAGCCTTGTGTCTACAATCTTCACCGATTCTGTCTGTGCGCATGCCTTGCGCTCCTCTTTGATGTCTCGGAAGGTATCTCCAGGGTCTTCCCCTTTCCCCTCTTCTGTCTGTACTTTACATATAGACTATGAATGCTTCAGCATTTATTATTTGACATAGCCTAGATACAATGTTGTTTTTACTGATGGTGAAATCGAAATATGATAAAACTGAATTCCACTGAGTACTCTTGAATAAATCTTTGCTGGGTCCTTCTTAAATGTGTGTAATACTCAGTGCTTCAATGAAGAACACACCCAGAGATACTTCCACCCCCAATTTCACCACGTAAACATTTTGCACCTCGCTGGAGAGTTAGCTTCGACGCCCAGACTATTCACTGAAATCTGTGACATCAATTGGGGGTGTCAACCAGCGGGAACATGCCAGAGACCCTCTCCATGCCCTATAATAGACAGCTGTGTGGATGACACCCAAGTTAAATGTGCATTGGTTCAATGGAAAACCATCTGTCTGATGACCACGTAGTTGAAGTCTTTCCAGGGCAAGGATCAATCAATCACTTTTTTGTAGAGCGCGCTTATCACCCCGAGGAGTATCCAGGCGCTAGCGTGAGGAGGGTCTATTGGAACAGCCAGGTCTTGAGCCCGCTCCTGAACCCGGAAAGGGAAGGTGGCACTGACAGTGAAATATATTCTTCTTGTCCTACTTTTGCTCAAGCCATATCTGATCTGCAGGTGAGCATGAGCTTTTGGCCTCCCAGATCACGTTGGATTTCTTAAGCAAGGCATGGAAAGGCGTCCAATTGAGACACTTGCTTAACCGTCATCTGTTCAGGCCAAGGATACCTTACTTGTGGACAAGGACATCTTGGGCAAATCATCTTCTGCACTGAACTATTGAATATAGAACATAGAAATATTGTGAATAAAATATTGAGGCCCAAATTTCAAAAGGTAAATGCATATAGAGGAAGTACAGATTTACTACTCATAACTCCACATCTATGTACCTTGAAGATATATATATATATATATATATATATATATAGTATGTATAGAGAATATATATGTATATATATATATATAGTATGTATAGATTTTCTATGCCTAACTTAACATATTTGTACCTTGAGAATATATTTCATCCTCGATAGTTCCATACCACCGTATTTTATCTTCTGTATTCAGGGGGCATACCAACATACCAACATACCAACATAGCGCTTTCTGCATGTCAAAGTACTTGATCATGATGTGTTTTGGCAGTAGCTGTACCCAAGATCGCCAAAATAGTTTTTGATGAAATGTATCAACCTCAGCCCCCAGTGGAGGACCACTAAGTCTTGCTTTGCTCAAGGCCTGCTTCACTTTTCCATGCTTCATTGCCTCATCCACCATGAACAGCGCATGAAGTAATGTCTCCCAATGTTCGCATTACAGTGCGCACATTTGTCGTGCACCGTCACTTATGGGGCATGGCGCTTTTGACAATCCTGCAACTGCAGTGGTACCAAGTCAGTGACAAACAGCCCGATAAAAGAAAAGACAAAAAGTCCGATGACTCAGCACAAAATGGAGCTATCGGTTATGTCCGCATCCCTGCAAACTGGTGTCAAGCAGCACGTTTTCGAGATGCTGTTCGGCAGACACCAGTTAATCTTTGCCATTGTGTTCTTTTATTAGCAAGGCCCATTTCAGAGCACTGTCTCTCTTCGACGCCAGTGCCCTCCATGTTTTTTCCCAGTTGTGTCTTCGCCATGGTCCCAGATGACCCAAATAATTCATTGCATGTAGCTTTCCCGGGGCATCGCTGCACCGGTGCTACCGAAGGGAGGCATTTAACTGTGTTCTTTTTGTGATTTTCAGGGATTCAATTGCAGGTGGTGACAGGTTGTCACTAGATATACTCCTGTGAGATTTCCTTGTTAAAAATAATTCCACATGAAGTTTAAAAGGTTCTCGCACATCTCTTTTCGCTTAAGTCTGAAAAAGTCACAAGTACAAAAGGAAGGGGGGGGCTGCCTATAAGTGCATTTGTAGAAAAAAAAAAGCTGGATAGAAGCTAGCAGATCTAAAGGCAGATAATCTCTATGGTTTGTGTACGAAAACATCATTGTCACTGGCATAATTATTGTGTCATAAACATCATCTGTAAAACTATTGCTCCATTGCAGTTAGCAATAGAAAATCTGCACATAATGGGACAATATTTTTGTGAACAATATTTAGGACACAATATTTATGCCAGGCGATATGTCTCTCTATAGTATTCTGGTACACAATCAAGGCAACGGGGTGAAGTTGGAGGCGTCCTATGATTAAAAGTGCTTAATAGGTACTGGCATCACCACTCAAAGCCTTGTTTACCAATCGCTGGTGACAGAAATGGAGCTTCAGGACTAGAGTGTATCAAATGCAATTCCATTTCAAACAAGAATTGGTAAAGGTAATAGGTCTGGCATTGACTACCAGCTTTTTTGCTTTGACATTGTTTCTTTTGATATGCCATTTTTTTTCGTAAACTTTATTCTAGTGGGAGCTGCCTGGCCCTTGCCAATAAAACAATGGCTGAAAGCAAAAATATTTTTGGGTTTCAAAAAGTTCACATTTTCTCAGTAGTCACTGGCACTGAAGGAAACTATTTTATTGTGCAGATGTGCTCCTTCTGAAAGGGCAATGTGCCGTCACTCACAAGGAAGTTAACCAATGGCTGGAGTGGGCTGAGTCACAGTCCCATGCTGTATGCTGTAGTGGGCGAAGAAAAATATCATTGACACAACAGACTAAACAGAACAAAATATAATGGACACAGAGGGTTGTCTGAAGCTCATATTAGTAAATATGATATATATGCCATTTTAGTAAAAACAGGTGGTCATGGTTAATTCCAGACCTAAAAATGTGTCCGCATTATATGTATGTATATGTGTGTAGTACCAACCCACCTAACGGCAACAGGGGACAAGGGCAATAGTAGTCATTTTTGGTTTAGATGCTTCTTGAAATAATGTATCTTTTAACCCTTTCTTATCTGCAGGAGCGACATGGCTACCCTGGTGTGTGGGGGATGTTGTTCCACATTCTTGGCACACATATAGAGATAGTTTGCTTTCAAATGTCTATTTTCTTACAGAAAGGCACAGGCTGCCAAATGAATTCCTGTAAACCAACCACTGTGGGAGGGACAATTAATGTAACACATATAAAAAGGAAATTAGAGTACTGTCTCAAACCAAGCAGTCATTAGGATTCATGGCAGTGTGAGTTCATCAAGCGGAAGGTCACGTCAGACCACTTTGATGTCCATGCCTGAATGGCTGTGTGAATTGGGTCCTAGATTGTGGAAGAACAATGGATGTGGCCTACTTGAATATCAGTCATGTGATTCATATGCATCAGCATGTATCCTCCTACTTTCCTAATAGTAGCACCACCTCATTTCTTAACTGCAGAGCCCCTTCTAGCAGTAACCTGGTCATTATTTCATCGATAAATAGAAATAGTCTCTGAACGAGGTGACATTAAGTGAGAAAGTGAAAGAAATCTTTCACCTAAGGCACAGTTCATGGCTAGTGAGGGATCTCCCCACCATGCAGTCACATGCCCTGCACAAATTATTAGAGCTTATTAGAGCGCACGCAATGGGGTGAATAGTAGGCACTGATCACAAGGCTTATTAATCTTCAGTGCCTTCAGATTACACAGAGATTTCTACACTGCATAAATCCCCAGGGCTATTGTATCTGCTGCACAGACAGCTCAGTTAAGTTATTTCCCTTATTTTTAAATTCCTCCTCAAAAGAACACCAGTGTACACTGGTGGCTTGTGATGCTCAGGGCAGAAGCTTGCTCTCAGCCACAAACAAGAAAACCCTGCACTGTGCTGCTGGTAAAGAATGATTTCACTGATGTATTCCAGAGCAGTAGCACTTGAAGCCCTGCAGAAACTGAAATATTACCATCGCCTGCGAAGGTTTCAGTGTGGCACTTAGCGGTGGGGCTCAGCGGGCTGAAATAATACGTTTCTTCCTCCAAGCCAGGGAAGTTACTGACCCTTGCTAAACAAGTTTTCCCTCAGCACTGCAGGCGAGAAGAAGCATAGCATGGGTCCAGGCTCAAATAGCAACCATTCGAGCAGCAAAGCAGCCCCCTTTCTGAACACATCAACGCAATCTTTCTTTTTGTATGAATATGTCGACTGGACTTCAGTGCACGCGATAGCGTGTAATTGGGGACACAGAGGCGCATGTTACTCTGAAGCAGTGAGGAAGGCAAGATGTATAATTTTCTACTCCCCGCCACCCTGTTGCGATCCTTGGCAAATGGCTAATATCAATGGTAGCTATCTAGGTCGGCTTTAGCGCTAGTGGCGCCCTGTGCAGCAATGTTTGTTGGCACTCCCCAATGGCCACCTCTGCAAAGGATTTCCTCACTACCACCCTTTAACAGTGCCCCTCAAGTCTTCATAACCACTCTCTCTCTCAGATGCATTTAATTAGTTTTATAGCACAACCCATACCAGTGTAGGGTGTCAGAGCACTTCACATCAGACATAGTACACAGATACAATCAATCATATGTTTGTAAATCACTGTATAGGAAACATTACATAAGACAGAGGACTACAAAGGTGCAGGAGTCACATGCCATCCATACTCGTAGGCAGTATAGTCTAATAGTGATTGGTGTGGAGAAGCACAAACTCAGAATTTAAAACATAACACCATGGTTGGGGGCTCACTTTAATAATCAGAATTGGTTTCTAGCCAAATTAACCCTTTTTGCAACATCAGAATAATCAAGACTAGGGAAAAAAATCACAACGCTCCAATTTATACCTTGCAGTTTGCATGCAGCAATTTGATGACAGTTTATAACTCACTATTCTATGTTAGGATTTTAACTTATAAACTGCAAGTACCAAAAGGATCTCTCTGACAAAAACAGTAACCCACTGACCTGTTTACATTATATGAACTTTGTGATCGGCATGATACATGTTCTATGCAGCAGGCACATTAACCCTCTGCAATACCTTACCATGAATCAAAAACTCCACTAGACAAAACTCCGATCTCTCTCTCTAGGAGGAACATTAATGTTGAAATTTTTATTCTTGCCTGAAATTTCTGGAGGCCAGGAACGCAGCAGCAAGTGCTTTTAAAACCACAATATACTTGCAAACATGACGCCCCCACCCGAAGTCAGCGCCCGGTGCGGTCGCACTGGTTGTACCGCCCTAAAGCCGACCCTGGTAGCTATAGTATTATTTTGTATATGCAGTGCATGGTGCCCAAGATATCTGCCATTTTTTTAGTTTTGTAAAAAACTGATGTCTCTATTCTCAATGACCTTTATTTTATCAAACTCCAAAGGATTGGTAGGTTGAGATTCTAACCTGAGACCATAAAGTTACACACAGACCTCTAGTGTGCTGAATTATCTTACAAGAAGTTTCCCCCTCTTGCTAGACGTTCTTCGGAACTACCCCTGTCCTGTAAGAACAAGGTGCGTTAATATAACACAAACGATTGTTGAAGCGAGCAAAAATGTAACCTTCTGGAAACTCCTTACTCGTGCTTAATTTGTAAAAATGAAAGTGCAATGGCCCAAGGTATTTCTCAAGAAGCCATTGCAGCTCACACCACCCTCTTTCCTTGCCATCTCTGCCAAATGCTACCTACTAAGCATCACTCAAACAATTGTGTTATTTTGGACTATTCCAGGCTATGTCAAGATTTAACAATGGCGCTAGTTTCATTATGTTTTTAAAATATCTGCAATTGTAAAACACTGCACTGATCTTAAAATAAGACAGTGCCACCTTGTGTTAGTCTATCATAAAGAAGTACCAGTCTTTAGAAATAAGTGCCAGTGGCCACCACCGGCAAACACTGGCTCAATATAACCACTGCTCTTTATTCGCCCAATGAAGATCCCACTGCTGGGGAAGAGGCTAAGCCTAGTCAAGATGCACATACACCGTACAGTTAGCAATACCAAATGGCTGCTATTCCAAGCTTGCACTTTGGAAAACATTTAACTATCTAGCTAAATAAGTAAGTGTAAGCTGTATTAATTGAATGAATGTTTCCAACAAATACCAGTAAGCAAGCTGTCACCAATGGCGAGCCATCAGAACGCACAAAGTAGGAACTTGGCATTTGAGACTCTTAACCCACTCCATATTCAAAGAATCATTGTAGGCCCTGTGATGTTTAACTGGTGCTGGTGGTGAGAAAGGTACAAAGAAAACAGCAGATATACCTCGTAGGTTCTTGCTTCTTGCAGCAAGTATCCAATATTACCAACAAATAACTTCACCCGTTTGCTCCATTCTACCAACAAGTACTGCCACCCAGAAGTGGTTGACAGCTTCAGTGTTAAGCATGGTAAGAAAGGCAGCCAAAGTGTGTAAGTTGCTGATTCTGGAACCCGGAATTTTAATCGAAGTGTCAACACTTGCTAGCATTGTGTGAATATCTTATCCCACCTGCCCCTCAGGTGCCTGGAGCCATTTCATTTGCCACAGCATCTGTACCCAGAATGAAAACAGCCCAGGAGTGCCTGACTTGGAAAAGTGTGGCTGCATTCTCCCCGTTCTCTGTCCCCAGGGAAACAAATGACAGGGTGGAAGTGGCCATTTGGGAAAAACACAGCAATTGCCACATTTATCAGAACAATATATCGTAATTGTCATTTATATCAGTACAATATATTCATGCCCTCGGCACCATATGTAGCTCATACTATTCCTGAATCACTACCAATTCAAACCCATGCTGAGAAAATAAGCCACCCATCGCCCTATCACAAAATTGACAGCAGAATTCAATGCACAACTATACCAAGAGTTCAATTTCTAATAACCAAGAAATACCTTTCAATGGCTCAGATTCTTGAAAGACTGTTAGAGGCACATGCAGCTGAATTTTCAAGCTAACTTTAACACCTGAGTAAGGCTGTGTGAAGACATTCCAAAAATATCTTCAACTATCATGCTTTTAAATAAGGAAGATAATCTGGCAGAATGCAGGATGCCCGAAAGTGCACGTTTATAACGTGCGACGTACGTAACGTTAACGTTTAACTGGGCATTTCGGTACCTGTCCTCGTGATCTTTTGTCTCGCGCACAACTAACTGGCCTTGATCCTGCACTGACGGAGCGCGCGCAGCAACAGTGCCCACCAGCAACCCACACAGAGACCCTGCTGCCAATTAAAGGGTGGAACGCCCTCAACGTGTGCATTATACTTCAGGGAAGAGCACAAACCATACAAAAATAACGAAGCTGTGCTGAAGATGGCGCTTGAATTATTTAGTAATTGTCGGTGGTTAGATTAGTTGGCAAACACATTACTCAGACTTCATTATGCAGCGGCTCCTGATAAACTTCAATCTGTCTCTGGATAGCCGATGCATTCAAACATTTACTAGGCAGTTTTAACTTTAAATTACAGTTGAGCTGCCAAAGCAGTCTGGAGTGGTTTTTTTTTTAACAGTTTCAGCCAAAGCTGATACATGGAGAATGCTACGCGAGCAATAGGCACTTTTTGCTTATGAGACCCCATGTCCTGCTTGAAACAGAATGAGTGCCTTGCTACCTGCCCGAGGTTGGCACGAATAGTTCGAGTTTTTATTTATCTATGAGGGTCAGAGGCAGGTTCGGACTGGGACAGAAAATAGGCCCAGTCACCCAAATAAAAGTGCACCCATTCACAAATCGTGTAGCTAAAAAGGTGGCCCACATTTGCCAAGTGGGGCAGTTTGAACTTGTAAAGACACGCTGTATAGGTGTTTCGAAAGTTATGAGAGGCTATATACATCTGTGCTAGCTGCAGGCAATGATTATAGTAATATTAGAGAAATTAACAGAAAAAAGCAGCCCATAAACAGACAAAAAAGTACACACACGTACACACTGGTACGTCTGGCACTGCCACATTGCCCTTTGGGCCAGTCTGACCATGGCTAGAGGAAAGAACCTCTGTCCTATATCACTGGTATGCCCCAGGATCTGTGTATATGGATTCGCACGTATGGTGTCTTGCAGATATGGCTCAGATCTCTTTTACACTATAAAGTGCTCTACTGTTTCGTGCGAAACATTCCCTTTATAAAATTAAATTTAAATCCAGAAGTACTGTTATGGCTTTTTTATCGAAAAGGGGTGAATGCCCTCAAAAAGTAAAGTCTTAGCTGTTTGGTAAATACATCATAATCAGTCACCAGCCTTGCTGCAGGTGTGCTCTATATGTTTGCCAGCTATTCATCCGTTATTGTCAAACCGAGGAGAGGGCCTCGAGTGTTTGCTTTCATGCTGGGTACCACTGTATCCTCTTAGGCCAGGTGAGATGACTGGTAACAGGAAAGCAAGACTAACTTGGACAAGTTTACTAGCGAGTTAAATGTTACATGGTATGATTAACTATCTTGTCTATTTTAAATCCACATTTTAATCTGCCTGTGAAATTAACAAATGCGAGAAATAGTTCCTTCCCTTCCTCCTTCTCTCTCATTTTCTCACCACCCTCCCTTACGAAGTAGTCGTCCTGTGGCACAGTCACTGAACTTTCAATCAGAAGTCCGATTTCGAAGCACTATTTATGTTGGCTGAGGGTTCATTTCTTCATATTGCTTGTGCCCTGATTGGTCAGAACCCATACGTTCATCCTATCATCCTAATCTTGTTCATCTATGGTGGTGTCTCCAAGACTCGCTGCGTGAGACACATCCTGGCACTACCTGTCATGCATGGTGCCACCCCCACTGAGAGGTCTCCTCTACAGTCATTCGTTTCTGCACCAGACACTGACAGAATATCAAAGTCCACTATAATTTAAAGTGAGGGTGCCAGACTCTAGCAGCAGATTGAGTTCATTGAAACCAAGGGCCCAGACCCTAGCAGAAGATAACATCAACTGCCATTAAAAGTCAGGACCATGGACTCTAGTAGCACTCTGACCTGACTGTCTTTGAATCTAAGGTCCCCAGACTCTTGAAGTAGGTCAGAACGAGACTGCCATTAAAACTGATGGCCCTGACACTGACAGGAGACTGTATCTTTTATCAGTACTACTGAGGGCCCCATACTCTGGCAGGAGGCTGAACCTGAAAACTGAGAACCGTAGGCACTGGCTCTGTCTGCAAGCCGGAAGCAGGCATTAAGAGTGAAGCTTTTTTGGGAGTGACGCACTTAGGGTTGAGCAGCTATGCCTCATGAGTCACTCAGCACGTCGCCCCTCGCCCTTCCTACGTGAGGTGCCGGCTCTACGCACATTGCGCAGGTTAGGATTCGAGAGCAGCGCTCTTCTCGCCCCACGGATCTCCTCTGTGATGTCATGGACGTCGGCGCGTTCTCCTTAATTACAGCACGGTGCAGCCATTTTCATGCTCTGGTTGGTTCTTCTACCGGGCTCAGACAATCATTTTGCAACACGAAGGCAGATAAAAGGCGTGTACTGTAAACAATTTAGAATTGCATTTTAATTGAATAATGGAGGGGAAGGCGCACTTGATGGCTAAATGAGCACCCAGAGCGTCATATCAATGCAGAGCGGTGCTTCCCCTTCATTACGGTTTAATTAAGCTGTTGTGTTTCTATTTATGCAGAAGTTTCTGTCTCTTAAGTGCCATCTGCGGTGCCCAGTGCGCCAGCAACAGTGCGTACCATGCTGATCCTACACCAGCAACAACACCCACGGCAGGCTATTTTAGTGACCACGTGCCAATTTGCAGTGCATGCCACTTTGTGGTTTCTTTAGCAAGCCAGGTAATAACCAACAAGTCGCTCTGCAGTCCTTTGCTCTCTACTTACAAGTTTGGAAAAAAGATATTTGTAGGGCCACTGGAATTATGCGGCGGGGCAGCACCAAATTACGTTACAGGGCTGACTAAATTATGTAGCAAGAAAAGACAAATTATGTGGCATTATCTTTGATAGTATTACTTATTATTCTATAAATTTAACACATGGTAATAATGTCTGGGCAAATATTTCACCTCATTGGTACCATTTTAACAACCAAATACATAAATAAGCAACTGACAGATGACCAGTAAACCTTTATGAAGGGCCCTCCACGGCACATGAACACATGTTACAATGTTTCTAGTAACCTTTGATCCGTTTGAGCAAGAAACAATGTGTTTGCTAAAATCTTCAGATTATGTAGCAGATGATGGATTACGTTGCAAATCAATAATTATACGAGAAAAGCAGCACTGGCAGAATCGCATAATTTCAGTAGGCCTGGATATTTTGTAGAGGCAAACTTGTTGCTTCTGGAACTATAAGGCCTTCACTAAAATTCCAGCTTCTGCATGGTTGTTGGCGAGAAACATTTACACACAATTATCCCCTGACCTAAATATTGTTTCTTAAATATCAATTAAAAAAAATCTCCCATTGGCATGCATTTTCTCATAACTCTAATGAGGTAATATTTTTGTTATCGCTATTTAGGACATGATATTAATGTCAGATGACATTCTTACAGCTACATACATACAGCTTAATTATTTCTTGTGGCCTTAGATACATTACTTACTATCCATATTTCTAATTTCCCTTCTTTGTAAAAAAAAAAAAAAGAAAATGGACAACTGAAAAAGACTAGGGCTATTTTACAAGCCCCTTGCGCCGTTAGTATGTCACTTTTTCCCATGTTAAAAGTGACGCACTGGTGGCGCAAGGGGCTTGTAAATTAGCCCCCAAATGTTGATAATAAGAACTAGAGAAAAAAGTAGACTATAAATGTATACATCCATGTGGCGGGACCACGACCCTCTACTGCTCTGAAAGCTGTCCTCACTGTATAGAAACAATCAAAATACTATGTGAATCTAGAAGGTCCAGAAAGAGTGATGAACAGTCAACTAGGCCTCCAGGTAAAGATGAATGCAGAGGAGCCAAGCACATACAGACAGCGGAGTTGCTTCCATTAGTGCAGCAGGTGCAGTGGCACATGGGCCCAGAGGCCTGCAGGGCTCTCCTGAACCTGATTATTGCTGTATTTCACAGTTTAAAGATCACCTGGGCAGGGGGTAATTTAGTTACTTGAGCTAAGGCCCACGAGACACTTGCTTTGCCACGGCATACAGAGTTACAAAGAGGGTCAGTCCCAGGATGGCGGTATGGTACATGCCTGAACCTTACGTTAAAGGACCAAATCTTTCTGCCTGTGATAGCACAATCAAGAAAGGCTCACTTACTACATGTTTAAGTGTGAGAAGGTGGGATTGCAGTATCCAGTTTTGTGGGACGTTTAATACCAGTGGCCAGCGGGTTTGGGACGCTCGCAGTCTTGTGAGGTGAGAGAACTTAAGCATGGACAGGTAAGGGGAGAGGATGTGGCGTAATAGCCAGAGCTGCCGACTGTGGTGCTGGGGACTAGGTTCGAATCTCGACGTTGGCTCTACATCCTGTGATTCTGGGCAAATCTTTTAATCTCCCCATGCCTAAACAAAAAAAAAATGAATGTTGTGTTATTTAAATGCTACACATGTAAAGCGCTCCACTACCTACTGGTCGTGTTTGCGCTATATTAATTCGCAAAAAAGCGAGATGCCCAGGGTTACATATTTTTGATCAAGTCAGGGAGCGAGGATTATAACTGCAGTCTCCTCCCTGTTAGGCAACGGTTTCGGCCGTTAGACCACACTACGTTTAAATCTCACCTCCAGTCAAGTGTCAGCAGCCTGAAGAATCTCAATTCATAACATACACGGACTTCCCCCAGCGCTTCCTCCCTGCTCTTGGGTCCAAATATGGCCTGCGTTCTCCTCTTGGGCCTGCTGGGGCCGTTAATCCACGCCGGCGAGGACAAGGCCTAGTCCTGCTTCGTGTCACACTCAGCCGCCTCACAGGAGGAGTCAGACCTTGCTACTAGGTGGCTGCAACGGCTGACGGAAATTAAAACATACACTAGACCCGTCCGACCACCAGAGACGCTCCTGTGAGGAGAAACAGACGGCCCAATATAAACGAACTGAACGAGTTTAAATATTGCGACAGATGGCCTCGCCGAACGTGTAGCAGTTTTATAATTTATGACGCCCCAGAAGGGTTGAATCTCCGAGAAGAAAAGCGGCCCTCTTCTCCTTAAACAAGAAGCCTGGGGCGAAAGACACCCTCAGATTACACGACGGGCGCAGATATGATTGATTCGATTAATGCGCGTCGAGAGAGCTGACAGTGTTGACTTTTTGAGAATGTGATTGGTTACAGGTGGTGATGTTGCGCCCGCAGGAAGCCAAGCATCTAATGTGTTAAGCATGCAACCTACCCAGTCACGGCGTTTACATTCAACAAACACCAACACAAGAGCAGATTATAGTTAATTTCTACAGAAGGCAAAAATAATGATTTTAGAGTTGCTTGAAACAGGTTGAGATGTTTTTCTGGTACAAGCGAAACACTGAGGTACCAAATGTTGAAGGATGTTGTCTGTCTTAGATGAGATGTATCTGATTAAATCAAAGAGAAGTTTAGAGAATGGCCAAGGGTATCCTATTGCAGTTCCATCTACAGTTTGTGAAACTATTTAATCAGTTATGTAGCATTGCTGACGGAGGAGCCAGTCAATAATGCTGGTTACTGCGTCACTTGACCTGAGGGCCCGTGATGCAGGTGAGGGTGCAGAAGACAAAGGGACTGCACCAGCGTTATTGACAGTCTCAGTGGTCACTAATACTATTAGCACCCGAATGTTGCAGCTCTGTCCCCCTCATGCCCACCATCACCTGCCCTCTGACATGACGGCTCTCTGTTGGAGACTGCATTCCAGGAAATCTCATTGACTGTGCCCCTCTCAACATTCCCTCTGTGTGCTAATGCTGCAACTCACTTGAGACAGAAATTCCCACTATATCTCAATGCCAAATAGTGTTGAGCTATCCCTCAATAAGGGCTACTGAGTGGCACTTGTTAGAAAGACATGCAAACACACACACAGGCGGCACACATCCACCCACACCCACTCATTCACACACACGCACTCACCTGTAGGCACATACACACACACACACACACCTGTAAGCAATAGGCACTTGGGATGGATATCCATTCACCACCATTCAGTCAGCACTTTGAGAAAGCTTCAGTGGTGAGCAAGCATCCCCGTGGTCTGTCATCTGACGGAATAGGTGCTAGAGTGAGGCGAATGCTCCAGGTGGCACAACCTGTGGGCACTGTTTCAAATTTTTGGGAGGAGATTCTGCTTGTGTTGTCACGGGCCCAGAAGGATAACATTAGCATGGTAGGCTTTACTATAAATTAGAAGTTGCAAAAAAGAGCAGAATTCCTTGACCAAGTAAGGGAAGCAGGCCCGATTTTACTTTCCTTTGAAGGTCACGTAGCACCAGGGTGCCTTACATTATGCATTGCAATAGATATGTAATTCATGAACATACATAGCCAGCCTCCTCACTTTACACCATTTAATATAATGGTGTCCCCCTTCTGGTCCAAAGGAGCCTCGGAAGCAGATATGGACAACAAAACGTGGAATTTAAAATGGGGTTGAAGCAAACAATCTGCAGCCTATTATTTGGGGGCAAACACGTTTTGAACAGTTTCCTGCAGCGCGTTTTAGAACGTGTGGAACATGTGCAAACAACCCTGCTTGCTTTAAGACAGACAGGCAGGCAGTCAGATAGATAGATAGATAGATAGATAGATAGATAGATAGATAGATAGACAGACAGACAGACAGACAGACAGACAGACAGACAGATAGATAGATAGATAGATAGATAGATAGATAGATAGACATGTACCTAAATATATAAGAAAGAAATATAAACTGAGATTTTCTCTTTTATGTGGCAATTTCAGTTCCACAGCTTATTTCACAGCACTTGACATAGCAGTTAGTTGCATGTGCAGAATACACGAACCAACCAAAATGGTAGCGGCAACCAAGCACACGGTCTGAATATTTTCCTGACTGGCATGACTGAAAGACTCATTTCCAATAAACAACAGAGCACATGCCAATCTGAAATACTTTTCTTTTGACAAAGCACAGCAACAAGAAAGAGACAGAAACGAATCCAGAAGCTACTGTACCCAAAACACTGGAACAAATGAGCCTAGTCCATGAATATGAGCAGTACATAAACATCATTGACCTTGCATAGCCCTAAAACCTGAGCAGGGCAATCAATCACTACAGACTCCCAAATAGGAATTAAGGTGTATGGTATTGCAAGGTCTCTTTCTGAGAAAACCGGACACTGGAGATGAAAAACATTGTTGCACCTAAGCTGACAGGCACCAATCGATCCTTAGAAAGAGCAAGCACCTCTAAAATATGGTTTGAAAACTCAAAAATATAAAATGGGAAAAGAAGTAGCATGGGGAGACACAATTATTTTGAATTCGATGTTCACCTCTATTTTTAATACAATTAAGAAGTTTGGTCACTGGAGCTCATTACATCTTCCTTTTTTTGTTAAGACTTGATGCTTTGACAAGGCAAGCTTAAACATAGAAAAAAGAAATGAGCCATGATAAATTGAATTGAAGTACAATGTTTTCAAAGTGAAATTTTTGGGCAAGTACAAAAATCTCAAACCATCTATAAAATAATGTGACTTTTGGTTGGAAGACCCAACCAATAAATTTTGTATAAAGAGATGCCCAGACATCCATATTGGTGGTGATGTCGGACTAGGTAATGAGAACTGGATTTTTACCTTTTGTCGATGGTCCGTTTAAAGTGTAAACTTGAGATAGCAGAAATATTTTCTCCGTGAGCATCAACCAAAAAGGGATGTCAGTAGTTCCTAATGCCTCACATTAGCTTTCATAATTTGGCAAGTTAAGGTATTCACATTGTTCTTTTTGCTTTTATTCATAAATTGGCACCCAAAGCAAGTCTTGTTAACTTTTATTGGCTAGTCTCTTAATTGGCACATTAGGCCCTCCTTAGTGGTTCTTACAATACGTTGACACTCTAGAGGCACATCTTATTGTCTCTTCTCATACATTGGCATGCTATGCAATTCTTATTGGTTCTTACCATAAGTTGACAATAGGCAACTCTCCTTAGTTCATATTCGTTCTTTGGCCCGATATTTCAAGGCCTAACAGTTTTAGTGAGGATTCATTTATGATTTAGGGAACATAAAACTGCCAAGGAAGACCTGAAATGGGCCACCATTTCAGTATTAGGAACTGGCTTTGAATCATAGTATGGCGATAGCTCATTAGATTCAGAAGAAAAGACCTCGGTCAACACCATAATAGCCAATTACTATAAGCTGAGTGGTACATCTTGTTCACAGCCAAGGCATTGCCATTTTTCAGAGGAAAAAGGGAGAAAACCACACAAATAATCTAAATTGTTTTTGTGATATGATGAGTGCCTTCAATTCTTGCCTCTTACAATTGTAGTACCCCATGTTGTCAGTTGAGCATTGCGGAGAATCGATTGTTTATTATGGTTTACACCTCATTGGATATATATTTGTAACCATTTTGATGTATGGATGCAACAAAAAGTTTTTTGTTTAAAGCTTGGAAGGGAAGGCCCTTTTCACAGAGGTCCCTTCTCACAGAAACCTACATTCTCCTTGGCTCCTCACACTATAGCTGCTTCTCCATCCTCCTTTAACCAATCATGAGGTCCTCTCTTACTTCTATACATACCGCCACACTTATTTTGCAGCGGAAACACACAGTTCTCTGGGTGCATTCACTGAAATATTCAGCACTAAATTATTAATTGTCTGGACTTTTTCAGTCATGCCAGATAGTTTTATCAGTGGTCATGTTATATATAACCAGTGGACCTACAAGTCCCAGTAATATATGCCTCTTTAGTTCTTGCATCAATGCCTGACTCATTTCAAAAGTCAGCATCTAAGTTCTAGATTAGAAGTGACACCACTTTTTCAAGATACTCAGGGGTCGATTCCGATTCGGGCCGGAAAAAGCACCGACCGACTCGGATCCGGAAAAAATACCGACCGACACGTACCAGTGGCGCCCGACACGCCAAGTACGATGCAAGCCGCGATAAATCCGACCGACACGTCAGGAAACCAAGCCGACCGACCGAGCCGCTCGGAAAATTGCAATCCGGCCGGAAAAACACGCGAATCCAACCGACCGACACGCACCCGGAACAAATCCGACCGAATCGTACCCGCCAACTCCAACCCGCAAAGTACGATGCAAGGCGCGAAAAACACGACCGAGTCGGACGGAGGACAAGCCGTCACGACCGACACGCATACAAAACCGAGCCGAAGCAACACAATACACCGCGACCGACGCGTACGCAGCATACAAAACTGCACAAACACAGCGTGAACGAAACGGAAAACACCGTACGAGACCAATGCAGGGTCCGACTCGGTCACAAGAACGTTTCCAACATACACAAACAGCACAAAGGAAAAATCAACCAAAAAAAGGCCAAACAAGCAATTACCAAGCCAATAAATACTGGGGGGGTGGGGACAGAGAACAAAGACACACCCACAACTCCACCTATATAAAGGACACAAATCACTACCATGAGCCTTTGCAAATGCCATTTCACTGCCAGCACCCAAGAGAAAGCAACCACACACCCACAGCTCACCCCTCACACAAGCCACACACCATCAGCACACCAACAAATACCTACCTCACATACACCCAGCAAAACACACACTCACACACCCTCACCTGCACACCAACACACACATCACTCACCATCACCACCCATCACCATGCCCCCAAGAAGAATCCCAAGTTCCTAGATTGTGAATTGGAAGTCCTGGTAGACGAGATCCTCAGGGTGGAGCCACAGCTGTTTGGCACTCTGGTCCAACAGACCCCCATGTCGCAGAAAACCAAGATGTGGGAGAGGATCATCAACAGGGTGAACGCCCAATCATCATGTCGGCGCACAAAGACGGACATCCAGAACAGGTGGTATGACGTGCGCAGGAGGGTACGGGACCTGCTGAAGATAGACTACATCAACAGCCAACATACCGGCAGTGGCCCTCCTGCCAAGCCAATATACCTCAGGCCCTGGGAGGAGAAGGTGCGGGCCATCCTTCCGCCAGTGAGCGTATATGGACTAGAGAACATCCCAGAGCCTGGTGAGTACACAACAAATGTACACAATAAACTGCCACAAAACACACACATCACTGTCAAGGGGAGAGTCAAACCATGCACACATAGCAATTACACAGCAACTAGAACAGAATCATCCCAAAATGTGTATGTCAGTCAGATAAACACAACACATGCCATCAAAAAAGTCACATCCAACTGTGCCAACACATGTACAAACACAACCACAACTACAGCTAGGCAGTGGCACAAATAGAACTAACGCACACATCCACACATGTAGCCACCACAACAACACCAACACACAGTGAAGACCACTCAAAGGAAGGAATTCTGTGTATGCTGGCCAAGTCAGTGTAGCCAATAGCATCATGGGAGTCGCAGTCACACATATTGCCCCCCACAACTGTCCCATCAACACCACCCTGAACCATGCTCACATCACAGGGAGTGGAGAAGGACTCACAAGATGGCTGACACTGGCTACTGCTGTGGGGAGCACAAGGCCCTGCTGCCAACTGTGCACCAACAAACAGCAGGACACCACTGACTGACATCCTGAGAGACAACTTACACTCCCTGCAATGCAAGCACGTTCCATGGTGGGATATCTGGCTGGCTGGGTGGGAAGGGGGACTTGCAGCACTGACTATAGTCACCAGCACCTCCCCTCACCCCCCCCCAACACAAACTCCACAGTACCCACCTGGTAGAATGCAATGCCCTCCATCCTAACACAAGATCCCACAAAGCACCACCACCCTGGGTTATGTTGTGTGAAGCACAGGGACACTCTTGGGACTCTTAGCCAAACAACTGCCAGGACAACACTCCCAGCCATCCTGTCAGCACAGCCAGCCCACCCCACAGGGAAGCAGAGTCAAAAGGAAGGAAGCATGGGCATGCTGGGAAGGGGGTGGAGGCAATAGCATGATGGGAGTCGTAGTCACAGACATAGCTCACCCCCACAACTGTCCCATCAACACCACCCTGAACCATGCTCACATCACAGGGAGTGGAGAAGGACTCACAAGATGGCTGACACTGGCTACTGCTGTGGGGAGCACAAGGCCCTGCTGGCAACTGTGCACCAACAAACAGCAGGACACCACTGACTGACATCCTGAGAGACAACTTCCACTCCCTGCAATGCAAGCACGTTCCATGGTGGGATATCTGGCTGGCTGGGTGGGAAGGGGGACTTGCAGCACTGACTATAGTCACCAGCACCTCCCCTCACCCCCCAACACAAACTCCACAGTACCCACCTGGTAGAATGCAATGCCCTCCATCCTAACACAAGATCCCACAAAGCACCACCACCCTGGGTTATGTTGTGTGAAGCACAGGGACACTCTTGGGACTCTTAGCCAAACAACTGCCAGGACAACACTCCCAGCCATCCTGTCAGCACAGCCAGCCCACCCCACAGGGAAGCAGAGTCAAAAGGAAGGAAGCATGGGCATGCTGGGAAGGGGGTGGAGGCAATAGCATGATGGGAGTCGTAGTCACAGACATAGCTCACCCCCACAACTGTCCCATCAACACCACCCTGAACCATGCTCACATCACAGGGAGTGGAGAAGGACTCACAAGATGGCTGACACTGGCTACTGCTGTGGGGAGCACAAGGCCCTGCTGCCAACTGTGCACCAACAAACAGCAGGACACCACTGACTGACATCCTGAGAGACAACTTACACTCCCTGCAATGCAAGCACGTTCCATGGTGGGATAACTGACTGGGTGGGTGGGTGGGTGGGAAGGAGGTCTGGCTGACAACCAAACACAATCAATGCAGACCATGTTCACACCCCAGAGAATACATAGAAATGCCCAAATAATGCAGGACAATGTGCCACACCAATATCAACCCCTGACTGTGACGACTTAGGACAATACAATGTACAGGCCCGCACCCCGAGGCACAGTCACAACTGTCAGGTGTGTCAACCACTGATGCCTGCAGAAACATGACATACATTGTTTGTGTCTCCCAAAAACAGGTGATGATAGGGACACAGCAGCAGACGCTGAGGAGTCCCAGTCCCAGGCTCAAGAGGATGCCGAGCTCACTGGCGTCGTACAGCCTCTGTCCTCCTCGGACGATGAAGAACAACCTGGCACATCCGGTGCAAGTCAACATGCTGCACCAGCAGGACCACCAGCTGCAGCACCAGCAGGTCCACCAGCTGCACCCCCTGCACCCACCCCTCCAACGACTGTCACCACGAATACCATCCCTGCCGACATGGACAGAATAAGGAACAACACCAGCGCAGTGACCCTGGACCAACCTGGGGCCATGGACACCACCACCACCACCAACCCCCAAGGTGGACCAGGGTTATCTGTGCGTGCAACTGCACACACTGCACATGTCAGCAGGGGTGGTGGGAGGGGTGGGAGACAGAGGTCGCTGCTTGCAGACGTTGCTGGTGTGCATGAAGACCCACAACTGGTACGCATAGCTGATGCGTACCAGTCCAGCACCGGAGAGCTCAGCCAGGTAGTGGGGCTCCTCAGAGACATCAAACAGCAGCAGGCTGCCCATCATGCCCGCTTGGACTCCCACATGTCCCAAGTGGAGTCACACATGTCACGTGTGGACTCCCACATGTCACGTGTGGACTCCCACATGACCCGCGTGGAGTCCAAGTGGGATGTACTACATGAGATGACGGCGGTGCACAGGGACATTTTACAATGCCTCCGCCAGATGAACAGCAACCAGTCCACACCTCCCTGTGTGCCAACAACATCTGGTACCGAACAAACTGCAACTGCCACAGGGAGGGAGGAGGACTCTGGCGGAGAGTCCCCTGCACCGCAGCAGCCTGCACTTGAGGCCCCCCAAGAAGAGGGGTCGTCCGAGGAGGGGAAAGTGAGAGGCTGATGGCCAAGCGCAACTCCCAGGAAGCCTGAACCTGTTCTGGATTTTCGCCTTTGTGCACAGACTGTTCACCCTGTTGATGGCAACACTACTCCCACACATAGCATGGGGAGTACAAGTTGGAACAATGTGTCAGACAACTGTGGCCCCGATACTGGGGATCCTGTCTACCTGGACTTTCTATTCATCTAGGAACTTGGGATTGCAAGATTCATGTACAGCACAATCCATCCTATGCACTATTATCACAATAAACACACTAATACACCATACTTGCCTCTGTCGTGATTCCAACGTGGGTGCTGTTATGGGGATGATGAACTGCAAAATTACACAGTGTATGCGAACTGCAACAGCAAGGACAACACAGGCATGTGAGTACAGGCAACGTGACACATATGAGGGAGACACACCACCAGGGCTACACAACACATACACACCTAGGCCATCTGACTCATTGCCTACACTGATGTTGCCAGGGAAGACGGTGCAATGCACAGACACCACACCCATTCCCAGTTGTAGTCAAGTAGCCCACAGGTGCAGTAAGCAAATGGCAGTCAAATGTGTGACCACAGACAACGCACATCACTAAGTGAAGCACAGGTTTATTACACAGTAGCAACATGCCGTAACCACTACAGATGCAAGGTAACCCCACCTGGTAGCGGGCACACAGTCAACAACTGTAGACAGAAGGAAGTCCATGGGTGTGGCGCACATCACCTGTAGGGACACAACAGCTACCAGCCTGGATGTGCAATCACGTCGTCGGTGGACACAGTTGACCAAACGAATCTGAAAGTACCCTGTGAAGGACAGAAATGACACACAGTCAAAAGCAATGCAGTACAGGACAGAACAGCAAAACTCATGCACAATACATGTTACAAGATACCCACCCAGAACCAAGTTAGCATGTCAACACTGTTGGGGAGTACAGCCCACCTGTCACCACACATCGCAACACACATCCTGTCAAGTAGCCCATGGACACACTCCAACAGCACCAGAGCACCACCCACACATCATGCCAACTCACATCATTCACATGACACCTCAGGATACTCACATTCAGCTAAAGAAGTTGGTGATGAGCTGTGTGCGGACATCACCATCACCATCATCATCATCATCGTCACTGGCATCGTGGTCCAGGCCAGGATCCTCCACAGGTGGCGGATGTTGGTCATCGTCATCCTGGATGAGAGGCAACTCCTTCCGCACTGCCAGGTTGTGGAGCATGCAGCAGACGATGATAATCTTGCACACTTTCGCAGGGGCATATGGGAGGGACCCTCCGGTCTTGTCCAGGCAGCGGAAGCGGCTCTTCAGGAGACCAAAGGTCCGCTCAATCACTCTCCTGGTCCGACCATGTGCCTCATTGTAGCGCATCTGGGCAGGTGTCACAGGGTTCCTGAGGGGTGTCAGCAACCACGGCATGTTGGGGTATCCCGAGTCACCTACGGACAGACAAGTGCACATCAGCTGACTTGGAAAAGTGGGCGGAATACTACAGATCAGATCACACACAATGGCACAAAGTCAGTACACACCGACAAGCCAGGCACGCTGGTTCTGCATCTGTGCCATCAACCTGGGGATGCGACTACTCCTCATCACAAAGGCATCGTGTGCTGAACCAGGGAAACGGGCACACACGTGTGTGATGGTCATGTCTGCAAGACACACCACCAGTGCATTGACCGAGTGGTAGTGCTTGCGGTTCCTGTAGGCCTGCTCCTGGGCCTGTGGTGGTACCAAAGCCACATGTGTCCCATCAATGGAGCCAATGACATGCGGCATCCTCCCCAGGGCATAAAAGTCACTCTTCACGTCAGTGAGTCGTCGCAGTCTAGGGAAATAGATGTACCGGTTCAGGAAGAGCAACATTGCCGCCAAAACATCGCGGAGCACACGGCTGAACATGGTCTGTGACATCCCACCAGCAGACGCCACAGTATGTTGGAAGGTACCGGTGGCAAAGAAGTGTAGGGCTGCCATCACCTTCACCTTGGGGGTCAGCGCTGTAGGATACGGCCGGCCAGGCTGCAAATGTGGGGACAACTGCACTGCAAAATCCTCAATCAGCTGCCTGGTGAAGCGGTACCGTCGGATGCTGTCCCGTTCCACCATCGTTGCCAGGTCTGGGAATGGCCGATGGACAGCAGGAGCCCTGCAGTGCAGAGGAGAAGTAAGCAAGATCGTCAGTCACCCCACATATGCGGCATTGAACACACTCAAGATCCCAACATACATCATCATGAGGCACAACTACATGAAGTGTGCAGTACCGGAACGACATTTATGGTACATACATGGCCAACATCTGTCAACACGGTCCTACAGGTGGCATCAATTTGTCCCAGGTTGGCCCATTGGATATCATGATGCTGTGTCACAGTCACCCCCCAGTGACATGTGAGGACAGATGTGCCCCAGGCACCACAGCTCAACGACAGGCACATTCCCAGGGACCCTGTAATGCCACATGGACACTGGCATCACCTGGAGTATCATGTGTACACCACAACAAAACAAACATGACCCCCACAGGTAGTGGCCACACTTGCCATGGCAGGAGAGCCATGGACGTCTGTGACACACACGCACAACATCAGAGTCCATGCACACACAACGTGGATGTGGAGACTGTCTCCCATTGTGCACATGAAATCAGAGACATTGTAAACACTACATGCACAAAGACTGTGGAGGGCCATCACTATTGTGCCACTGGGACACCCTGGCTCAAACATACCGTCCCACATGGGACTCACGGGGTATGTGACATGACATACACAAACACCACTGTGAAATGTGACCATGGCACATGCACAGATATGAACAGTTGCACATCACAGTGGTCACGTACACGTAACACCCAGGATCCTGTCCCCATTAACACGTGCACAGCCTGGGGGTGGCTGCCCACAGGTGACACCCACAGGACAACATGTACACCAACATACACACAATAGGAAATGCAGCCTTACATGCCTTATGATAAGGTTTGGACAGGCTGTCGTGATGTAGGTGTGCCCCTCACTCCTGGGAGCTATCTGTGGCTGGCATATGTCCATCTGAGACAGGCATGCTGACATATGCCAGTCACATGTACAGTGATGCGTTGTACTGCAATGGACCGATCGGTGCCTCCGGCCGGCCCATTGCATTCAATGTGTGCGGGTACGCGTTGTACCCCTGTGCGCGTTGAACAGCAATGGACCGATCGGTGCCTCCGGCCGGCCCATTGCTTTCAATGTGTGCGGGTACGCGTTGTACCCCTGTGCGCGTTGAACAGCAATGGACCGATCGGTGCCTCCGGCCGGCCCATTGCTTTCAATGTGTGCGGGTACGCGTTGTACCCCTGTGCGCGTTGTACCTCAATGGACCGATCGGTGCGCACCCATTGACAATGGGCTTGCCTGGCAACGGACGCGTTTTCGAATATTCGAGCGAGTCGGTTGCTGGAAAATCAGTTGGTCACCCACAACAATGTTGCAAAATCATGTATGTCATGAAGTTGAAGATTTGAAGGATGCTGTGGGCGTGTTTTGGTGCTGCTATTCCATGGATTGGCCAGATTCAGAAGATGCAAACGACTTGGACCTATCACTTTGGACACAAGGGACAGTATCTGCCTCTCCAGCACATATATATTGCTGCATGTTCCCCTGAGAGCCCACTTGCCTGCACTACATGCTCCAGGACGACATCTGCCACTGCACTGCTGCTGTCTCTGCCCCTCTGGACCCTGCAATGGCACGTACTGTGGAGAGAGCCCCAGCCTTCAGCCTTGAAGAGAACCAGGCCCTGCTGGACAGCCTACTTCCACAGTACAGCAAGCTGTATGGGACACCAGGGGAGCAGGTGAGTGTTCTGTGCACTGCCTTTCTGAATGTGCATTTTGTCTGACTAGCAAGGCTGAGAGTCAGCACACCACTGGCTAGCAGGCTCACTGAGTAGTTGTCACCCCCCATAGTGTGTAGTGACTTGCACTGGACAGGTATGGTGCAGTGACAGTGCTTCTGAACAGGGTTTTACTCCCCATGCTATGATACCATGTAGTGACTTCTGGAAAACTGTCCATGGGCAGCCGTGCACTGCCTGGGTACACCATGTGCCCCTGTGATTGCGACATGTATATGCAACTGTGTCATGCACGGATATGTTGCATGTGTAGTAATGTCCTTATCACTTTGTCATCCTGACAGGCTTCTGCCCATCGGAAGCATGAGATCTGGAAGGACATCGTCCGGGCTGTCCGGTCCGTGGGGGTCTACAAGCGCCGGATCCGCAACTGCCAAAAGAGGTGGCAGGACCTTCGGGGCTGGACCCGGAGGATTGCACGGGTCCAGCTGAAGCTGTCGCCTCCTCGCAGGAGGGGCGGAACACGGACCCTGACCCCCACATGCTCAGGATCCTGGCGGTGGTCTTTCCAGACCTGGATGGGCAGCTGAAGGCCAGAGAGCAGCAAGGAGGGGGTGAGTCAAAGACTGCACTGTGTACTCTGTCTAACATGTTATGTGCCCTCCTCGGGCCAGGTTGAACTGCCACAGTACAGCAGTCATGTTGTCCAGGAGCCATGTCCCTCTATTGTGCACTGCCCACTCCTCATCTGATACCCAGGTGTGGCCCTTACATGCAGGGAATTCTGTCACTTAGGACTGTGTCCTTGCAGTTTGCTTGACTCAAGGTGGGAGACAGCATCTGTTTCCCTGACTCTGTGGTGGGCATCATGGGTGGGTCCATTGCTTACACAATGCCTGTATTCTGACATGTATTCAGTGTGTTACTTTGATCTGTGGTCCAATTGCTGAGCTGATCCACCACATGTGGCTGGGGTACCTGGCACACACCCATGCTGCGGGTGGGAACAATGTTTGGGCCCCAGGAGTATGTATATGACGTGTGTCACACATACTTAGCCAGCTGCCTACAGTCCAGGGCTCATCCCTCATTCATGTGGGGCTGGACAGTCATGCCTACTCCAGGCCATACAATACACTCTGTACTCCCACTCCCGTGTATCAGAGGACACATTGTGCACAGTGATTTGCCCCTCAGGTGTCTGCCTCTGTGTCAGTGTGCTGTGGATTAGTCGCCAGGACTGCTGTGGAGTTTCTTGGTAGGGGCTCAGCATGCCACTGGAGATGTGACCATAGGAGACGATACTTGTGTGACACATAGGTGTCTGATCAGCTGCCCATGCAGACTGGGGCATGTAAATGTGAAGTTCAGGCAGCTGTTCCCCATGCACAGCAGAGTGTGAGGGGCTCAGGTTCCGAGGGTAGTGTCACAGGTCTCCCATATGTCCAATAGGTATGACCTGGACAGATGAGGGTTAAGAGGATGTGTTGTGGGGGGATGTACATGTGCACTTGTGCAGCTCCAGGACTTGCATTCCCCATGACCTACTATTGTGACACAGTGCAGAGTGTTGTTGTCTGGCTGCAAAGTCATACATCACTGAGACA